>JAMWET010001958.1:52500-80394 GCA_024036415.1 Prochilodus magdalenae | reverse complement strand
GAAAAGGTAGAAAAGGGAAAGAGAGAGAAAGGAAGAGAAAAGAAGAGAGGGGAGAGGGGGAGAAAAAGGGGAAAAGGAGGAAGAGGAAAAAGAGGAAAGGAAAGAGGAAGAGAAGGAAGAGGAGAAAGAATAAGAAAAGGGAATATAGGGAAGAGAGAGAAATATGAGAGGAGAAGAAAAAAAGAGAAAGGATAGTAAAGAAAAGAGAAGAGAAAAAGGATAAGGATTATTATGGGAAGATGATAGTGGTAAAGTGTGGAGGGTTTTGTGAGGTAGTAAGAGGGTGGGAAGGGTGAATGAGAAAGAAAAGGATGGGATATAGGGAGTAAGTTTAGATGAGATTGGAGAAGAAAAAGAAGAAAATTGAGGGGGTTAGATGAAGATGGGAAAGTGGTTGTAGTTGTTTTAGGAGTTTTATAAGGTGAGGAGTTATGAAATGATGAGGGGGGGGGAGAATGGGGTGATATAAATTTAACGAAAGAAGAAATGTAGTATAATGGTGAGTAAATATGTGTCAAAGAAAATCAACGGAATTTGGATTAGAATAACGGCAGAGGTAAGAAATAACGAACAGTGCCGATCCCGATAAGAATGAAGTGAAAACCTGGAGGCTGTGCAAAGAACAACTCGCTCAACGAAAGGAGATGGAATGATTGGAAGTAAGAAGGGAAAATGCCACCTCCCCCTGCAGTCGAAGTCTGCGGTGGAGTGGTCGCCAACTACAGGTACTTGGGGTTCAACTGAAAGCAACAACCTCACCCAGGAGCAACACACCTTCCTAGTCTGGTGCAAGAAAGCACACCAATGCTCTTACTTCCTCAATGCGTTGATTGAGCGAGCTGGTCCCTTCGGGAAGCTCGGGTCCTTCACCTCCTACAAGATGTGTTGGTGAGAAGCGTCCTAATGCTCCAGCATCAACGTGGGCAACGGAAGCTGCTCTGCTGCAGACAGGAAAGCTCCTGCAGAGGGTGGTGAAGGCTGCACAGAGGTCTGTTTGGATCCGCCTCCCCCACCAACCACGGACATCTACACCTCCAGAATGCAGTAAGAGTCCACCTGCATCAGGAAGGACCCCACATCAACCCAGTACACTCACTGTTTGTCCCGCTCCCCTCTCTGCAGCGTCGGCTGAGCCTTAGTGAGCGTTAAAAAAAAAAAAAAAAATGTAAAACAACAGACTGAGGAGCAGCTTCATTCCAGAAGCTGGAAGACTTCTAAACGCCACTTAGTGGAACCACTGCACCGACACTCTGAGGACACTCAGTCACTTTAAACACACTCTGCTGCTACCTTTTCAATCTCCTGCTCTTTCTCTCTATATATTTTATATATTTTTATATATTTATGTAAATTTTATTTATTTTAGTACTGCTGTCTGGGTGTAACCGGGTCCTTGGGTACATCCACCCCATGTACCACATGTGATGCGAATGACAATGTCTCCTTGAATCCTTGAAAGAGGAGTAAAAAGCTTATGGAATGTTCTGGAACTTATTATGGAGAGAGCTACATTGTTTTGAAACACTCCACAATAAACAGGTGAATTGGGTAACAGGTATGCGGATCAAGAGAGCAACCATCAAAAATGATATCTCAGTATAAGATTGTGAGGAATTGAGGTACTTCACCATCTATCACATATAACTCTGTGAACAGATTCAGGAAATCTCCGGGATCTTAATGCACAAAAATCTACAGTGATATTTGTATATTTGTAGATAGAATTTTGTAAATATACTGGCCTCATTGTAATAATTGATATGTATTTTTCTATAGCTGATGGTTTTATTTATAGTTAAGTCTGTACCTACATCTGTTCATACTGTACAGCCCTTATTCAGAATTGTATTACACGTACATGTACGTATGTATGTACATGCGTGGTATTTAGCTGACCAGAGCAACTTACAAGGGTGTTCATATTACAGGTGGGCCAGTGTAGTGTTAGGGGTCTTGCCCAAGGATTCTTATTGGCGTAGCACAGCATAGTCACCCAGATCTGGATTTGAACCCCCATCTCCCAGATGGTGTGCTAGCTCACTCGTGGGTCATGGTCTTATCCGCTGAGCTACACCAACCACCTGCGCTGTTACTGTGTATTACTGTGCTATATTGTGTAACTGCTGCTGGCTGCTAAACTAATATCTATCTATCTATCTATCTATCTATCTATCTATCTATCTATCTATCTATCTCACACTCTGACCTTTTAAATTTGGATACTGGAGCAATGGAAAAAGGTCATGTGACCGGATGGGTCCAGATTTATCTCATTTCAGAGTCATGTGCACACAGGGGTAGGAAGGGAAGCACATAAGGCAATGCATCCATCATTCATAGTGCCTACCGTACAAGCTGTGGAGGCTGTGCTATGATATAGGTTGCTTCCATAGAACAGGTATAGGTTCCGCAACATTGTATAGCAATACACTAATAATAATAATAATAATAATAAAGTCAGATAACTACCTGAATGTACTGAATGACCAGGTTTTCCCATCAATGCTGTGATTCCTTGGGCTCAGACTGTGATAGAGTGGTTAAGGGAGCATGACTCAATAATCTTCACACGTTGAATTGGCCACAACAACGTGCTGACCTAAACCCCATAGAAAGGCCCTGGGATGTGCTGCAGAAGTGGTTCAACTCTCCGGTGATCAATACAAGACCTTAGCCAAACGTTTAGGGAACTCTGGATAGAAATAAATGTTGTGACGGTCCGTACAGTTGTCAAAACAATGCCACGGTGAATGTGACCCATAGTTACAGTTAAAGA
Source organism: Prochilodus magdalenae (assembly GCA_024036415.1). Taxonomy (NCBI): domain Eukaryota; kingdom Metazoa; phylum Chordata; class Actinopteri; order Characiformes; family Prochilodontidae; genus Prochilodus; species Prochilodus magdalenae. The sequence goes on along the minus strand of JAMWET010001958.1, from coordinate 77,618 downwards.
TGTTCCAAGACAACATCAGAGTGTGCAGAATTTCTGGCTCCATAGTTTTATTTCACTGTTGTAATATGCAGAGATGATGTAATGCTTTTTTTATGGGGGATTATTTTGCCTTTCAACACCTTGCATGTCCCTCTTTGTCCCTGAGTGGATTTTAAAAAATGCGAGGCCAAAAGCTTATCTCAATACAACGTGTAAGGCGGTGTTTCTTGGCATGACAGCTTTCTGTGATATACCTTCAGGAAGCAGTAAACACATTGGACGTCTGGTTACAATCACCATACACAGTGAACTATTCCACCCTCTCTACCATAGGGGATTACACATCGGACCACTCAGAACAATGTTGTTCCCAGCATCATAATTTAATTTTACACAACGTTGTTCAAATGTGAATACAAGTCCTCCTGACGGACATCAACACTGACCTCTATAGTGGACCTTCAATCATGTCGAAGCTTCAGATCAGATAGTCTTTAATCAAATTAGACCATGATTCCCTGACTCTCATAACGTTCTGTGACTTTCCACCCATCAGCTTAGCTGCATAAGCACTTTTATGAGAACCCTCTCTCTCTCTCTCTCTCTCTCTCTCTCTCTCTCTCTCTCTCTCTCTCTGAAAGTGTTCTTTCTCTCTCTCGTGTACATTTACACACACATACAGACACACTTTCTAGTGATGGGTGGTTCTAAACTCTTACTCACTCATCTTTTAAGCTGGACAGGCTGCCAGTGCAGAACAAGGCAGACACAAAGACTTGCACTCTCACTGTCACCTAGTGTCATCTCCAGTTCACTTGGCAGCTTGTCTTTACACTGTGGGAGGAAACCGGAGCACCCAGAGGAAACCCACACAGGCAAAGGGAGAATATCATCGCTGTCCAAGTATCTCCAAAATGGCAACTTCACAGGAGAGGCGAAAAACCTGACTGAATTTGAATGTAAGTCAATGGAACCAGACGTTTTTCCAACCATGTTTTGGATATTTCTGGTGGTCCATTCATCGTGAAATGTCCATCCAATGTAAACAGCAGCTCATGTGATCAAATGATGCCAAAAAAAATTGACCAAACTGGAGATACATGGTTTACTTTGGACTGCAATGATATGCAAACTTCACATACTGTATGAGGACCCCTCATACTGTAAGACAACAATGCTACACACTGAGCCACCATGCCACCCCCTGTTCTAAACAGTACCACCTAACTATGCCTTCACTGTGATTAAAAAAATAAATAAATATTTATATATATAGCCTGAACCCGGTAGACCATCAAAACTGTCATCATTAGATAAACAGTACATAAAGCAAGCTCCATTCTTATTTCAGATATGAAATGCCATACTTTCTATCAATCCTTCCACCAACTCAACGCTATGGGTCTGAAAGGATGTGTAGATTCAAACTGACAAGAATAGGAAGAACATCTGATGATCCTTCAAAGAACCTGTTGGTGTTCGCAGACCAGTGGCCTACGCACTCCAGAGCCCAGGCCTCAGTGCCCTTCAATGTGTTTAGGATTACTCAGGTAGTGAAAATCAGAAAACACAAGCAGCTTCTACAACTGACAAGTGAAGAACTTTTGGGTAATACTTTTGGGTTGGTCAGTTTGCTGCCAGTCTGGGAGCACAGCATCGCCAGAGGAGCAGCATTGCCACATGCAATGGCAGGGTTTGCCCAAGGGTACAACCAGGTATACCCAGTCAGTTGTGGGATTTGAACCCGCAGCATTCAGGCTCATCTCTCCATCTAGCATATTCTTTCTTTAAAGAATTGAATTGAATTCCCTTGTTAAAAAAATCCCCAGAAAATACAATTAAAAGATTAAACTGCTTGCAATAAAATCAATTTGAACATTAGACTGGAGATAATTAAAACCACAACATGGCAAATTGGATTACAAGTCAAACAAACACTGAAGAGGATGTTTTAAGTACTGACTGTTTTAAGTACAGTGCCAGTTCCGTATGCCAATCTGAAATCCTTCTCCAGCCAGCCATCTATTCTTCCATGTACTCCTGCAGCAGCAGTTAGAAGGCTTGTTGTCCAAAAGGAGCCAAACGTGTCTTTTAAACAGATTGGTTAATCAGAGCGCGTGAACGTGCAGTTTGTTGATTATTTGCACGTGTGACCAAACATGTTTGGAAACTTTGTAGAAAATCTCATTTACTGGCATTTAAGCAGGGGAAATCAATGCCAGAGAGGGTATTGTGTTTTTCTGGATCATGTGTCCTGTTACGAATTGCTACCGGCATGAAAAGCACGGCAATGTCCCACAATGCACGAGTGGTAAAACACGCCGTTAATCATCGTTTATGAAGGGGAAAACATGTTACCATTACAATAGCTATTTGCTCTTAACGTCACAGTAAATCTGGTGGAGTATTTAATGAATCCGGCCTCTTTATTTCCTCTATAGAGGAACAGAACTTCTCCCAGCTCCTTAGAACTGCTAGAGCTCCTTATTTGAGCAAACCGACACACGACTCCTATACAGTCTACTCCTGCATTGGAATCCCCCTCACATGACCACTCTCTCCTGTTATCTCATAGACCACACACTCTCCAGGAAAGTGCATACACACTCACACCCCATGCTCGGCACTGTACGCTCAACACAGGCTTCCACTGGACTCCACTTTGTAAACACAACGTGCTCTAAAGTCATGAGTGTTTACGCTGAAAAACCTGAGCAGGTTTACAGCATGCCGCTTTTGTCAACACCTGAGCTATCCGTCATCGGGCGCTTCTGAAAAGCTGGGAGTATAAATTTCCCACTGTAATGCTTTATGAAGTTTACACTACAGGGGAAATTAATATACGGCCGCTGGCGAAAGAGGAGCTGACGCTTGCATTAATAGCACGACTGAAGTGTATCACCTGGTCCGGCATCTACACTCAGGGACTTTGCTTAAAGGAAGCAAAGTTCAGCAAAAGTTCAGCAAATATAGCATGTTGGATGTTTGCTTCTTCAGTATTGCACTGGAGCTATGAAGCTAATCGCTAAGCAATGGAAGCCTTTAGAGGCCATTTTGGTCCAACTGGATTAGTAACAATACGTCATACGATACCAGAAACCACGTAAACAAGTCTGTTTTTAATAAGGTAAAAGTTTGACATGGTTTCAGGGACGTTTATGATGATTTAGGCAGTTGTCTTAATGCTAACTGCTTAGCATTGCTAGCTACAAGGGCAAGAAACAAAAAGTCATTTGGAAAGACCTAGTTTTCTGCATTAATTGGTCATAAAATGGGATTTATTTCACAAGTATGAGCTAACAACACACTTTATTAATCAAGAGAGAAGTGTGGGACCGCATTGCTACAAAGATAAAGGATACCAGGAACAATAAATGATGATAAATGTAGACGGATATGATCAATATTTATTCCAGTGCATCTCGTCTTGCATCGTACAGCCATCTTCTGAGGGTCCCAGCACTCATAGAGGCATCACTGCTTGCTGAATGTCCACTGTTGGCTGTTGGGTCGGACAGGTACAGCAGTCAGGAGGCCTGTCCTAGCTTACGTCACATGGATGGCTACTTGTAAAACTTGAATCTCTGGTACGTCTTACAATGTCTCACTCCTGTGGGTTAATTCTTTCTGGGTGCATCTACTTGTGCAACTATTTTTTGATGACGAGTGTACAAACAGTCATAGTGCTGTCAGAAAAGGAAGATTTAGTAACGGGTCAAGCCTCCTTTGGCAGTAATAACCTCTCACAAATGTGCCAGTTAGCTGTAAATCAGATCCGCAAAAGGAATATTTACACCATGATCCCTTAAAGAAGTGCTTCAAGCTCGCCATTTTCTTCAAATGTCTGATCTAAACGGCTCTCTGGAGGTCATTCCACGGCATCTCTGTTGGGTTAAGATCACAAACATCATGAACACATGATCACAGTTTTTGTTTGATGTTCATAGGCCACGTCAGATCATATACATTTGATATAAAGATCTTTTACACATATGTCAAAGTATGCAAAAAACCATAGGGCTGGTGTTGCATTTATACTGGCCACAAAAGATAAGATCCAAGTTACTATATTTACTTTACAGGTGGGACTTAAGACTCCCAAGAGGAGGAAATCGGAGATTCTAGATATGACCCTGGTTAGTACACAAAAAGGAGACTAACAAAGGAGAATACCAAGAGTAGCAGCAGGCAACATGTCCACTTAAAACCCAGTGATTAGGGCAAAATGAGCAACAGCTACAACTCAGAACTTAGGTGAGGAGTCAGGTGACCATTGTCATATAAGGTGCAGGATTATTCTTTTTTATCCTGCCTTATGTACACAATGTGTATGATGCATGTATACTTCAGATGCTTGGATACTTTAAAATCTATAATTGGCTGCTATTTTCATTGTGATATATGCATACAGTACCAGCGCATACTGTATGTTGTGCTCCTGTGCCTGTAAGTCTAAGATTAGATACAGATGCACACAAACTATATAATACATAGCTGTCCAGTGATACACATGTATCTCCATTTATGTTGATTTATTAATTTTAATGTATTGCTTGAACACAGTAGCTGCTGTTTACATTGTCTGAAACATGTATAATGAATGAGCCAACAGGAATGGACCACAACTTCTTGCAATGAAGTCTGGTTCCATCCATCCTAGACGGTGGTTGGTGTAGCTCAGCGGATAACACAGCTACCCACCAATTAGCCACCTCCCACCATGTGAGAGACTGGGGTTCAAATCCTGGTGTGGGTGACTACACTGTGCTACACCAATAAGAGTCCTTGGGCAAGACTCCTAACACTACATTGGCCTACCTGTAAACGATTAACCTTGTAAGTCGCTCTGGATAAGAGCGTCAGCTAAATGCCGTAAATGTTCCATTGACTTACATTAGAGTTAAATTGGGTTTTTGCCCACTCCTTTATAGTTGCAATTTCTAGACAGTGATTACAGTGATATATATATATATATTAGCTACTTAGTAGTAAATAAGTATGTATATTCAGGCAAAGAGGTTTTATTAAACAATTAAGTAAACAGCAGTAACAGTACACAACAGTAAACAGCAATTCACAACTTGGCATGCGGGAGTAGACGGTATCAGAGTCAGCCAAATCAGATAACTTGAAAGGACGAGGCAAGGAGGATAGTCGAATTAAAAGAAATCAAAGGGTCAGAGCACAGCGAGAACACACCAGGTCGGAAAGGGAGTTCAGGACAGTCAAAAACACGGAATGGGTCAAACCAGTAAAGACAAAAATCAAGATATACGCTCAGAATTGCATACTATGTTTGGCAAAGCTTCGCGATAAACACACTGAGACCTGGGGTTTAATACAAGCGGGAATGGACTTCAGCTGTGTTAAAACTCGGGCGACTTCCAGCGAATCAGATTTTCAGACCAGGAACACGTGGAAGTGACGTCATCAAGTTTAGCCCTCTGGGAGGTGGAGTTATGGAGTGCGGAGTAGCCAGGGAGACCCGGCTGCATGACAGTTTGTTAGTAGTCCAAGAGATTTTTTAGTTTTACAGTGCAACTATTTGTTTCTTTATACATATGACAAATTTATGAAGCTAAATCTGAATCTCTGAGCCTTTATCTGAGCTTGTTGAGCATTTTACACCCTTGGAATGATCTTGAGTAGAGTAGACACTATCGCTAAATCCCCCTTGCTTTACCCCTTTCTTGCTTTTTATAAATTCATAATTATTGATAGTCTAGTATTGTAGGTCTTCTGAGATATCTTTTTTGCAAGACATAGTTCACAACAGGAGATTACTCTTTGGGAATTCTGATAACCTTCGGTCCTTATTGTGGACTTCAGTCATGCTAACTTCTGACTCCAATTAGCTCTTACTGAAATCCATATCCTAGAGGTTCCTATACCTTTTCCGGCCTACACTGTGAATGTTTAAATGATGTATTCAGAATAAACAAGAACAGAACAGTTCTGTGTTAAATTAAACAGATCAGGTTTGTGCTTTATTGTAACCTAAATAAAGACCAGGCCATATTTTAAGACAACTTCATTCATTAACGTATGTACTTCCAAAGACTTTGCCTGATTTTTTTGGCCAATGAACATTAGCCTTGTAGTTCCAATTCAAAACAAAGATGGCAGACTTCCAAGACCAAACACGAGTTTGCTGACTGACCTAGCTTTTAGATAACTACTCAAATGGATAATGAATTTTCGCCGAGCTATGCCTTTAATAAAGTTCTGCCAGGTCTGTAGCCCTGAGGTTCATATTTAAAGACAGAGGAAATGAAAGTGTGATGGGGTGACAGGAATATGGCTGTAAGGCCTGACGTTTTCACCACAAACACTTTACCAAGTCTCAGACATGCTGCCAGCAGCGCAGTGCCCCAGCGATTATTACATCCCCAACACAATATCAGCATTACCAGGCTTTTATGGCAGAACATGAGGCTCATAACTACGGTGATGGCAGCTCGTAGCGCTGCTGTTAGAACAGCAAACCACGGTAGTGAAATGAAAAAGCAGAATTTAGGTTTGACACCTCATTGACAGACAACTCCAGCAAAGCAGAGAGATTCCCCTGGCTAATGCTAACACAGAGTGCTGAGCGGACTGAGCAAATCCAATGCACACATCACGACAGTAGTTCAGTTTGTTGGCGGTTTTCACTTAACAATCTGTTTGATCTAGAATATTTGATCTAGAACCTTAGAAAATCAACAGGCGTTTTTACCCAGCTTTCAGGGACCCAGTTAAAAAAAGCAATGTGTTAGCAACCGGCTACTATAAAGAGTAATTTCACAAAGATTCAGTGACTTGTAGTGGACACAGATATGTACTGTTGCTAGGCCTTGATTTCCAAATGATAGGCCCCTGGGCACACATTGTTCCACTTTCACATGGTGATGATTCTGAAAGTGTCAGACACATGCAGATACAATGACATGAAACTTTACTAGGGCAATCTGAAAGCCATAATCAAGAAAGTCAAGTAAGAGTCGAGAGAGAGAGAGAGAGAGAGAGAGAGAGTGAGTTGATAACCAAAGCAATGGGATTTCCAGAGAAGGATACAGGCACAAACGCAGGTTAAACATGGAAAAGAGGCACATCAAAAACTCCAAAAATGGAAAACCATGAAGATACAAATATACAAACAGCAAAGATACACCTAATGTAAACATAGACGCGGAAAGGGCTTTGAACACTCTGCGAACGGGCAAAGAATGCTAGTAGAAACAAACACAAGCCAGTGGAAACAAACAGCCTGAGGAGTCCACAGGTGAAAGAGATCAGAACTCCGGTCAGGCTAGAGAGTCTGGGACGGCCAATGAACAAAGACAACCATGACGACCACCACCCACACAACAGGATGCACTGCTGACAAACCAGGTTCCAGGACTCCTCCACCTCCACCAGATGCTGAAAAACTCGAGTCCAAATTGAGTCCAACAGACTGGGGAAGACTGGGGAGTCCTCAACCTTTTCCAGAGGGGGCGGTGTTTTGTCTGGTATGACCTTCATCCAACTGTCCTGCAAAAGAGAGACCTAAAACAGAAGGGGGTTTTATATGTGGGAGGCAGGTGGATTTGGTAGGGATTTACGCAGACCAGTGTATTTGGGATTTTGAGTTTTTTACACCCTTTAGCCAGCATGCAGTCTGTGGTCAACATCCAAACCTGGTCTACAGACTGGTAAAGAGCGGTCCTCTCTGGATGTCAATTTTGGTAAATCTCCTCCCAGTCCCCCTTGCTGCCCCTCATCTAGTCATCGGATCACCGCTGTCTATGGTGTAAGTGGGGACTGATATACTAATGCTGACCATACACCAGAAAACTCTGAAAAGACATTTAATAGACTAAAGTCTGACACCCTCTCACATCTAAAGACAAGTAACAGACTTCCAGTCACAGGCTATGATTTTGCAAAGACTGGGAATCCTGAGTCACTATTTACAAGACTGCAACTAGATTTTGGGAGTATTTCCCATCATGCTCGCTGGTAGGCCGATGTTAACACTGTAGCCCCGTTCGGCAGTGTTTTAGCTAGTTAGCTTTAGTATAAATTCACGCAAATAATGACGTAAACATTATCAACAACCAATCAGAGAGCTCCTTTCAGCTCCAAACGGGAAGCCGCGAGCCAGGTATAGGAATGTCTGGGAGAGACTGGGCATAGAGGGGAGTCCGGCGAGGGTTCAGAAACCGCGGTTCTCCTGGCCTGTCGACAAGGAGGAGAAGCTGGTGGAGCTGTGGAGTGGAGGAGAGTGCCTTCTTAATGTGTCTTCCCCTTTATACCACGACAGAGTGGAAAAGGAGAAAAGGTGGACAGAATTTGCTCAAGCCCTTGAAATTCCCGGGTTTAACTCGAGCCCTGAGACGTCACAAACATAAACACGTCCAGGAGTTCATTAACGTGGCGAGAAGTGCAGTAAACAGTCCGGTTCTAAATCACACACGGTTTGAAGCTATTTTCACACTATCCTATCTTGTAACGGAGCGTAGTTGTGCTATGCTAAGCCTAACTATCTAAAACACTGCCAAACGGGGCTACAGCGCTAACATTAGCCTATCAGCCAGCATGATGGGAAATACTCTCAAAAACTAGTCGCAGTCTTGTAAATAGTGGCTCCGCAGGATTCCCAGTCTTTGCAAAATTATAGCCTGTGACTCAAAGTCTGTTACTTGTCTTTAGATGTGAGAGGGTGTCAGACTTTAGTCTTTTCAGAGTCTTCTGGTGTATGGTCAGCATAAGACACACTGATAGGGTGTTAAGCCCAAGGGGGAGCTAATCAAATAATTCTGGGAGATCTCAGCCCGCAGTTTAATTAGCTATTGTGGCAGAATTAGGATTAAGATTGGGAATGATACCCAAAACTGAGAGTAACTGTATTTCCTGAGTATTAGAAAAAGGCAGGGAGACTAATTGAGGTTCATCAAACAACATGTCCTCCGGAATGCCAAAGTTCCGAAACTTGATCAAATAGTCCCTCAGTGGTTTGAATCATGGTAGGTATGTCTAGATATTGGATAAAACTGAAACTATGAGAGTATTTGTCTGATAATGTGTGTATGATTGTGTAACCCCAGGATACGGTAATGCTGGTGACAAATTCACTGCAATAGGTAATCATGGGTAGCCAGGAATGTCTTGGGTACGACCCGAACAAGGAGACAAACCTGTGGACATTCAAATCATCTGGCACACGTGTTGGACATGTGAATGATGATCTGGTGAATACACTATAGTATTGTCCAATCACATAGTCACCCATTATGCCTCTAATTATGACCTTACCCAAACAGCACTGCCCACTAGTGGTTACAATAGAGGTTTTCCGTTAATGATGCAACCAAATATGATGCCACGGCCATGGAGATTAAAGATTTGATAAGCATATTTTCTGGGTGTCTGGTTTAGAGGCCTATAGACAATATAAGAATAAAGATCTCCATCTTCTTTTTAACAAAGACAGATTGATGATGTGATGAGAGATGGGATGACAAAGACTTTCCTGAATGTGGGACTCCTTAACCCGCTCCTCTTCCTCTGTGAGTGTGTAGACATGTGAGTGGCATATTGGTGATGAGGAGGGGATTTGGTGGTGCTGGTCTTGCGGAAGCCTTCTAAAAGTGAAAATGTGAAAATCAGAGTCTAGGAGTCTAGGACCAGGACAGTGAGAAGCTCTGTATGGAAAGCAATGGTTTGTAATGGGATGGGTTTGTCTTTTTAGCGAGGCTTTGTCTTTGCCGTGTTTTGGCCGGGCAGGTTCCAAGGTCAGGGAAGTTGGAGGGGTCATATTAAGATGAAGAACCACTGAAAAGTGGTTTTAGTTCTAATGGCTCCCCCTTTTGGAGAATCTTAGCCTGCTAAACACGAGCGAGCCTATAGTCCATGTAATAATAAGTAATATAATACGATGTTATTCAATCTTATTATAAAATATATATAATTTATATTAATATACTATAATATTTTTATAATTTATAATTTATTTAATTATAATATATATTTATAATTATATAATTTTCATAATATGTAATATTTACTATAAATATTCCATTTCTATTTTTACTATGTGCGATAAAACTCATTAATCTATTTCTTATTACACTATTTATATTTTCTGTAATTTTTGTATATACAGATTTATTATTTGTATGTTTCCTGACACTTCTGTTTTTCCCTCTGTGCTGCTGTGGCATTGTAAATTTCCCCACTGTGGGATCAATAAAGAATTATCTTATCTTTATATGTGGAATGTTATTATATAACTAAGTCATTTAAAACCTATATCATAGAATAAAACACAACTACTATAATAACAATAGACTTCTGGTAGTAAAACAAGGCATTTACATTTAAATCAGAATCTCTGCAGGTTTCATAGTGAAAAAAAGATGAACCATTAAAGATAAGATTATCCTTTATTGAGGAAGGAACAGAAGTGTCTAGAAATATACAAATAATAAATAATATCTATATACAAAAATACAGACGTTCCAGTAAAACAGCCCCAGACTCAGTAGTGGTTACAAGCCGTATAACGGGGCAAGTTTGACAGTGGGTGTGATTAAATCATAGCTGACAGAAGTTCTTCATACTTTCTAGCGTGGCTGAGCGGCAAAAAGCATTGCGGTGGCGACGGCCTCACAGCTACGAGCTGCAAGCGAACTCTTTCCACGACCCGCCCCGAAAACGTCTACCCAACGCTCAAAAGAAAACATTTATTTCCAAGACTGACACAATTTACAAAACAGAGCTGATTCATGTGCGTCTGAGAGGCGAATGGGCTGGAGCATGATGCTGTCGTTTCACTCCCACAGAAAGCCGTGTCAGATCCATAAATCCAACTCCAGTCCTCGGAGTAAACAGCTCCAATTTCGTCCGATCACGGCCACGCTCGAGTGCGCATATAGAGGCATGCTTTACACACATCTGCTACACAACTTACACGCAAAACTCAAACAGTGGAAATGGATCAGGGCAGTTCGTATAATATATATATCATCAGAAAAGCATATGGAAAAGTACAATAGACTGCACTGTGATATATGGATCGGCTGTATGCAGCATAAACAAAATCTTAGCTACTGTATGTACGGGGATGTGCAGAGCTCAGCTTTTCACTAGGCTAATGTAGGCAGCCTCCTGGGTCCCCACAAGCCAAGAACCCCATTTCAGTACACATTACATATCACTGATTGGGTCAAATTTTACTTTAATGCATGCATAAATATATATAGACAGCGTACATGAGCTGGTGTAGCCCAGCAGATAACACACCTACCCACCATTGAGCTACTACCCCATGTGGGAGACTGGGGTTCAAATCCCGGTCTGAGTGACTATGCTAAGCTACACCAATAAAAGTCCTTGGGCCAGACTCCTAACACTAAACTGGCCCACCTGTAATATGATTAACCTTGTAAGTCGCTCTGGATAAGAGCCTCAGCTACATGCTGTAAATGTAATACAATAATGTATATTGTTATATATCATCACTGTCTAAAGGAAAACAAGTATCTCCTAAATGTAATGTTACAGGAGACAGCAAAGGCCTCCTTTAATTATACTGCTAGCCAAAGGAACTTTGGAGCTTTTGGGCTATTTCTGTTATCCGTCCATTCATTGTAAATTGCTCACATAGTGTAAATGTGTATATTATATTATATGTAATGTATATTATTGTTTTTATTTTTTCTTATTTCTCTCTCTCTCTCTCTTTCTCTCTCAATTCTGCACTTTATATATTTTAGCCCTATGATTGTGTGTAAAGTGCCGTCGGTTTGCTGCTCAATTTCGTACACTGTGCAATGTCAATAAAAGCATCTTATCTTAAATGGCAGCTGCTGTGTTCAAGTGACACATACAAGTGAAAACTGACAAAAATGGAGATACATGGTTTTCTCTGGAACTGCGTAAAGACTGGTATGATCAAAACCATTAAGCAATAATCTACAGTATGTGGCTCTTCACATGAAAAGAGTGCTGTGAAGGCTCAGGACACTCAGGACACAGGTAGTTACAAGGTGTACAGCAAAACAAGCTGAATTCCTGCAGGGCTCCTTTAAAACATCCATGCCCTCCAAACACTGGGCTAGGAGACCAGTTTTTAGACCTTTGTGGCCATAAAACCCAAATATTATTGCTGGCAAATATCATGCTATGTAAAAGGCAAGTAGTAAAAGTAACCTTAGTCTCCGACAGCTTACAACAGCTGCTGCGATGCTAAATGGTTACCGTGCCAAACAACAGAAAGCAGGACAAAGCAATACTGAGGGATTAGTTCTGTGAAAGACTAAGTTAATGTTCTCCACCTATCAATGAAAATAGAGCAACCTTTCATTCCTTTTCATGATTTTATATCTCCGTTAAAGTCTGCTTCTTTTTGTCAAGCGTCTTGTTTGAATTTTCCAATTCCACTTTAAATGGTGCAATGGTTACGTTAAGTTCAGACACCTCAGTTTCCTGTTCAAGTTTTCCCTTTCCAGATTCAATGGTGCCGTAGTAAAGGGTGGCACATCAGTCTACCTGTCCAGCTCCTGGTAAGCACCCTCCTGTTCCAAGAGGTGCTTGAATGTAACTGCTGCGCTATTTAAGGGGGAACAGGAAAGTTCAAACAAGCTGCTGGTGAATAGGAAGCCCATTTCAGCCTCTCTGAAAACTCTCAGAGATCTCTCCACCACTGAACACCATACAGATGTTAATATGGTAATACTGATGTCCTGACCTTCTGAAGATGTCCTGATGAGAACTTCTCTCAGTCTTCATTCTTTGGATCTTCTCTTCTTTGGCTGATTCTTGGCCATCTCTCTTTCTTGAGAACTTTTGGAGATCACCATGTAGCTCCTCTCCCTCCAGCTGCCTGAGCACACCCTATAACTGAAATCAATCAATCAATCAATCAATTAATCAATGTTTGTTTGTATAGCGCTTTTTACAACCAATGTTGTCTCAAAGCTTCAAAGATAATCAATTTGTTATATAGAAAGAAAAAAAAAAACCCACAAAGTTAATGTACAGACATTCGAGGGTGGGTGGGGGAGGTGTGGTGGGATGGGTGGTGGGGGGCAACAGTGGTGAGGAAAAACCCCCTTGAGTAAGGAAGAAACCTCGAGAGGAACCAGGCTCAAGGGCAAAACCCAACCTCCTCAGGTCGAACCCAGATGAGAAGAGAAGGATAGAACTAACAGGAGAAGCAGCTCAGAACATCTCTTAGATCCAGTCTGATTAGATCCAGTCTGATTAGATCCAGTCAGATTAGTCCAGGAGGGAGTAACTGCAGGATGGAGCCGACCCATAGATAGTGGTCATGATCAGAGCCAGACGCTGGTCAGTGTAAAGGTTGTAGTCATGCCGGGTGATGAAACAGGGCAGGAGACCCACAGTGGCACTGATGCTCAAGTGCCTCTAGCTGCTCTGGGGGTTCTGATGTGATCGCTCCGGAGAAATGTCATTTCTGTGCTTAACACAGAGGAAGGAGAGAGAGAGAGAGAGAGAGAGAGAGAGAGACAGATTAGGAGGACTAAGAGGTAGACATTGTAACTTGTTGAACTGAGTGGGTGTAGTCCTTATTACTCTAACTGAGTGTCGGGGAGAGAGCTGTGTGGCTTAACCCAAGCCATTTTCGGAACCATGGCTCTTTACAAGTACCTTTTTTTAGCATGCACACATAACAGGTGATTACTGTGCTCTTAATGTTAAAACTGATACCTCTAGGCTAATAACTAAATAAACTAAACAAAGTAATCCAATATCACTATAGTATTTCTGGAAACAAAAAAAATGATTTACTAATACATAAAGGTAATCTTATAAAACCTGTATAACAATCTCAACATGACAAATACTAGATATCGTCGCTGTCCAAAGAAAAACATGTATCTCCATTTTAGTTGATTTTTGTTTTTATTCCTCATTTGATCACATGACCCGCTGTTTACACTGTGAGAACCTTTCACCAAAACTGCTTGGAAAGACATCTGGTTCCACTGACTTCCATTCAAATTATATTAGGTTATTGGCCTTTCCTGTAAAGTTGCCATTTTGTTTTTCTTTGGACAGCAACGATATACTGACTAGATTTCGCCTGTCCAGTATTCTGTTTTTGGTACCGAGCCTCAACTAATTTAAAACGCTTTATGCCAAGCTGGCTGATTCCTGCATTTTGCCTAAAGCTCTAGAATCCCTCCACAGCCTCTGGTTGTGTGAATGGATGTGGGAAACGGATATGCTCTCTAAAAGGCCAAAGTGTGGGGAACCGTACACACTCTTAGCCTTTCACCCTCTCGTTCACTCAATCTTTCGCAGACTGTTCACTTCTCACAAAGCCCTGGAAATAGAGACAAATGATAAGAACCCACTTCATATTAGCTGTAGTAACTGTGTAGCTACACAATAACAAAGCATACGTAACTACAGAGAGTCACGGATACGGAGGGATTACAGAAGGACAGCTAATTGTCATAATTGCATTTCTTTAAAATGAGCTGGTTTTGTCTCTAACTGCACTAACCAAGGACATGCTATTTTTTAAATGAGGTCATATGTTCACCAACTGTCATGTGACATGTCCAGGATGTTGGATATAGGTCACTCAGGGTCTCCATGTGTTTAGGTGAAGGGTAAAGCTGTATAAAGAAATCCACAGACGTCACTGTGGGCTCTTATGGGTAATTATTGGATAATAAATGGGCTAATTATGGGTAAAATAATTTCACAATAATAATTATCATAAATTTCATAATAATAATAACTTTTGTTGTAAAAATTAAACAGATTAATTACAAATTCAAATGACAGCACCCCCTCTGGTCAAAGTAATTCAGCTTGAAGACGGGAAGCCCACAGTCAGCCCTGTCCGATGTTATGAACAGAGTTCAAAGTGCTAAATAGAATATGATTGCTCTTACAGGCTGGAGTAAGTTATTGTTCAGTTGTTGTTCCATCAAAACAATGTTCTGCTAATTAGGACCCACTAAAGCAGATCACGAAGCCTGGGGAAAAGACAAACACTTCTGGAGTCTCGCTGTCTCTGTGCTTGTCTTAGCGATGCTGGAAGGCATCCTGTAGTTTCTGGTAGCGTGAAAATAAAGAGAGAGAGCGGGAGGACAATCTGAGCGTGTCTGTAGGAATCAATAAGACGGATTAATGAAGAAGTTGGGATTGTTGTGGCCTAAATCAAAGCCTGTGTTCCAATACTAATCCTGATACTCATACTTTAGAACTTTATGGCCTGAAAGTCTGTGGATGGGAATATCTTTACAGTGTTTACTGGTACTTGGTGATATATTCCACTATCATCAGTTGATCCATGCCTTTTGATTTCTTAGATTCAAATTTAGTAATATTAAAGAAAAATCTCAATTATATCTCAATAATAAAGCATTATGTGTTACATGAAGACAGGACGTGGGGACGGGATGCAAATGCAAGTTTTAATGAAAACAAAGAAGCAGAAACTAAACCAAACAACTCTCGATGAAACAAAAGAAGCAAACATAAAACCGGCTTATGAACTAACTAACATGGGGACCAACGACCAGGAGGGAGAACATAGATCAGAAGGAATACAAAACCTACAGACAAGGAGACCAGACGACCAACAAGGGGAACAAACGCCAAGCAAGAACAATGGGGACAACATGGAGTATAAAACAACAAGGGCTAACGAGAGACACCTGGGAAGGGGCGGAGCAAGAAACAGGTGAGGGGCCTGACAAGAGGGCGGAGACAGGAGGAGCAAAAAACCAAAACAAACAAAAGCACATGGAACAGAATGACAGACAGCACATGGACAGAAACAGGAAGCCAGATAAAACAGGCAAACACGGACAGGGCAGGGTGTGACATCATGTTTATAGCTGTAGTTTATAGGTTATACTGTTTTATAATCTCTATGGTTTGCAGCTCTGTGGCCATTATTCCCAGCTGTTAGTGATTGCTAGGTGTTAGGGATTAAGCTCATTCGTTTGTCTTTTATCCAACAACCACCAAGCTGCACGTGCTAACTCAGGGTAGATGCCCAAATCTTGATCCATAGCCATACTGACTCGCACTCCTCAGTGTGCTGCTTATGTTTCACTCGTTCCTCCCATGTTTTAGCAACAGCCTAGCAACAGCTAGCAGTAAGCAACACATGTGATGTAGGCAAGGACAGGCCTTATCTCTGTACCTGACTGACCCAACAGTCACGATTGTGAACATTCAGCGAGCAGTGGTGTCCTCCATGAGTCGTCTTGTTAGTGCAGCACCATTGGCAGACGGCTGCACCACACAGGACTACATGCACACAGACCGTTACCACGACTGTCCTCAACACCACGTCACCAACACCAAAGACCGTGGTCAGGCGTCACGCATTGAGAAGGCCTGGTGTCACTCCACCACTACCGCACCATCTGCAGGAACTGTGTGAGGGTATTCAAGCTGCATGGAATGGATTATCACAGGACACCATTAGGACACAGGCCGAGACGTCTGGCATGTCGTCTAGCTCGACGCCATACTGAGAGACAGACTTCTGTATGTGTAGCTCAATAAATATTGATCATATCAGTCTAAATTTATCATCAGTTATTGATCCTGGGGAAAATTAGAAAATAATATTCTTTTATCTTCCTTCCCAATAGCACTGTCATCCCACACTTCCTTCTGGGTGCAGCTGGTCTTTTGATGATGAGTGTACTACTGTTACAGCCTGGACACTGTGAATGACAATGTAATGCTACAACTGCATTAGTGAAGTTGGGTTGGATGGATAATCCTGGATCACAAACGCCACTCCAACTCATCAATCAATCAATCAATCAATCAAAATTTATTTGTATAGCGCTTTTTACCACCAACGTTGTCTCAAAGAAAAAAGAAAAACACTGAGTTAATGTACAGACGTAGGGAGGTGGGGGGGTCCAAGACCCCCTTGAGCAAGCCAGAGAAAATAGTGGCGAGGAAAAACTCCCTTGAGTGAGGAAGAAGCCTCGAGAGGAACCAGGCTCAAGGGCGGAACCTCAGGTCGAACCCGAATGAGGAAAGAAAGACAGAACTAACAGGAGGAGGAGCATAAAACATCTACTAGATCCAGTCTGATTAGTCCAGGACGGAGTAACTGCACAGGTGGAGCTGACCAATAGATGGAGTTCATGATCAGAGCCAGACGCTGGTCAGTGTAAGGTTGTAGTCATGCCAGGTGATGAAACAGGGCAGGAGACCCACGGTGGAGCTGATGCTCAGGTGCCTCTAGCTGCTCTGGGGGTTCTGATGTGATCACTCCGGAGAAATGTCATTCCAGTGCTTAACACAGAAGAGGAAGGAAAGAGAGAATGAAAGTAAGAGAGAAAGAGAGAGAGAGAGAGAGAGACTGATTAGGAGGACTAGACATTGTAACTTGTTGTATGAATTGAGTGCTTGTAGTCCTGAGAGTCCTGGAGAGAATTCCTCTGCGCTGGTAGCCCCTCAGTGTTATCCATCAGTGTTGATCCGCTGATGAAGTTTGGGTATTTGGTCCATTTATGGAGAAATGTAAATGCTGTTAGAACACACATGGGAAAAAAAATAATTTTCATCCTAAAGCTTCTGGATAGAGCTCCATCAGTCCAGTGAACAAAGTTCCAACTGCTTCATTGACTTCTCCAACGGTGGTAAACCTAGGATGTTGATTAGGTTCAAACACCACACATGGTGCAAGCATCTACATCAGCATGTTCGGGTTTAAAAGGTTATTTTGTGTTAGCATTACTAATAAATTATTGATGCTGTACTTCACGATTTGTCCTCCCCTTTCTTTCACCAGCTCTGCTGCACAAAACTGGCCAGATGTGGAAAAGCAAATATGCACATCTGTTTGATTAATGAGAGGTCACCGAGGTCAGATTGCTGACCTTTACTGTTAATCAGTCATGTCAGTGTATTGGTGAATGGCCCATCTAGCTCATGGCTCCTACTGTATGCTGTCACAACATTGTTATCCCATGTGTATTCTAACAGCATCCTAATGATTCATGACGGTCAAGTAAGCAAAAGGCCAGGACTTGCCCGACTCGAGTGTTGCAGTGAATTCAGTGTGATGTAGGGCTTTACAAAGCCACAGAGAGGTCAGTGGTGAGTTACCTGATGGTCAACAATCCTAAACCAGCAAGTGCAGGGCAAGGGCAATTCCACCAATTTCTCTAAATGAGAATACTGACCATATAGGACACTCTGTAGGTGTACAGGTCCAGACTGTAGTCCATTTCTTTTTCTGTATACTGTATTACCCTGTTCTTTAATGGTCAGGACCCCCACAGGACCACCACAGAGCAGGTAGTATGTGGGTGGTGGATCATTCTTAACACTGCAGTGACACTGACATGGTGGTGGTGTGTTAGTGCATGTTGCGCTCACTGTCCACTCTATTAGACACTCCTACCTTGCTGGTCCACCTTGTAGATGGACAGTCAGAGACGATAGCTCATCTGCTGCTGCACAGTGCAGTGTTAGTCATCCTCTAGTCCTTCATCAGTGGTCATGGGACGCTGCCTACAGGACGCTGCTATATAAACAGGAAGTGATTAAGCTTACATTTATATTTATTAAATTTATATTTACACCTATATTTATACAAAAGTTCTGGATGCATTGCTGTCTGCCATTTGTTTTTGTTTTTTTTTTTGCTTTTTGTAGGGTATAGATATATTTATTAAGAATGTACAATCTTCAACAGAGATTTACAGATTAGCAAATATAACAACAGTACATTCCGTTGTTCTTTTGAAGAAAAAAATAAAAACAAAAAGCAAGAAAGAAAAGAACTACAAAAACCCATCCCCCCACCTCCTCTCTCTAAACACCAACGTATAAAATTAAATTAAATTGTACTATTACATTTGCCACAAGTGACCATTAAAAATATAATACAAAAAGCTGCAAGCGAACCAGTAAGACTTACATAGATCAATCTCTACCATTTGTTTCTCTTTGTTTTTTCAAATGTGAGAAGCTCTTCTCATTCTGTGTGCCATTGCATTGTGGGAAAATAATGTCCATCATTACCATACTCAACAATCAACTGGTTCTGAGTGTGCATTGTAAGATTTTGAGTAAACTCAACTTTGACATTAGTAACTGGACCATATACTACATACTCAAACTCTACTACATACACATACACATACTTAGTACGAAGAGCGCAAATGGGACACACCCAGTGTCTCAGGCATGTGTTTGTCTTTTAGAGGCTTTAAATGTTAAATATTTTCATTCTATAGTCGTTGGACTTTGTTGGAAGTTTAAAGCAGAATAAATAAATAAAATAATCAATGTATCGTGGGGTGGCACCCAGTTCTTTTTTGTTTTCTAAATTGCATATTTTTATTACTCATTTGCTAAGTTTATTTAAATAACGTATATATTTTTTTATTTAGGCCAATAATAACAAAGTAAATAGTTCATTTTAATTGACATTAGCTTAGCAAAGACACCTTTAACACACAGAAGCAATTAGACTATTTGGTAATGCATGTATTTTTTTTTTTTTCAAAAACATGCTGAAAAAAATTGCTTACCTTTAAAAAATTCACTAAAAAATAATCCACATATGTGGAGTAATTTACTTGTTGCTTGCTTCCTCTATGGATAAGAACAGCAAAGCTATTCCTATTAAAAGACTCAGTGACATTTTTGAGCCTAACATACCTCAACCGAATGGTAGAGATGACTTGATCGGGTTGAGTTCAGGTCAGCATCTTCTTTATTAAAATATGTAGACTCAAAATGTGCTCTACCAAAAAGTCGAGCAGACCATTAAAGGATTGAAATGAAGTTAAGAAGCCTGGAAAAGAGCACTGCAACAGATTGCCTGCTTTGGGTTCATGGAGTTGAAAAGAATTTGGTGCACATTTCAGCACCGCCAGAGGCTCCGTGCCTTGATAGAGCCAACCCTGTAAAACCATGTGGACAAGTCAAGAGTCAGAGGGAGGTCTCAGAACAAACAATGCAGTGATTAGGGGTTCTGTTCACGACATCGTTTTGGCCAAAAAGCTGTTGTTTTGCTTGCACATTGTTTTTGTTTGAAGCATGCTTAGCACAGCCATAAGCATTGTTTATGTTTCCTCACTTGAACTATAACCACGTCCCTGCTACAGCTGTGCACATGCCTCCTGGATAGACGAGGCCCGTGCATATGCATCTGCCGTTATGTAGCAAGAAACAGCCCCTGCTGAGCACCGCTGAACCAGTGAGAGGGGGAGTGAAACAGAGAGAGAGCCCGAGAAGGAGAGAAGGTATCTGGTTCTGCCGTGTGCCGTGAGAAATCCAGTCCAAAAGGTCACCACGGGTCACCGTGGGGAACGCCGGTTTTCCATCTGAATGTCATGATTACGAGTGACTGATGACTGTTCTTAATGTGCGTGTCATAACCCTTTTGTGTAACTTCAGTCCTGCAGCAGTAAAATGTGTCTGTGTGGTTTGGTGCGCTGGGTCATACAGAAGACCAGTCAATTTGTTTATTTTAAAAACAGCTCCTGTCAAAGGTTCTGTTTAAAAAATAAATAAATATAAATAGTAGGAGGTGTTATGCTTGTACTCCATGAGACCACATGGTGTCTATTTGCTGCTACGTATTACTAGACAAGACCTTTCCTGCAAAACTGGTCTATAAACTGCTCTTTATTATGCCACACACAGATTACGTCCACATATAGGGTATTGTAATGGTACATGGAATGCAATTGAAATTAATATAAAACACAAAACTGTATTCTCTTATTCTGTGGTGTTGTTCTGTGGTGTTGTGTTGGGACTGTATACTCCAGTCATGAGATGTATTACCAAGGCAGTATACTCACAATATGCAGTGTGGCATTGTGATTGTAGTCATGTGGTATTGTAGTATAGTATTGAGACAGTAGTCATATGGTACTGTAGTGTAGTACTGAGATTGTAGTCATGTGGTTTTGTAGTGTAGTACTGAGATTGTAGTCATGTGATATTGTAGTGTAATACTGAGATTGTAGTCATGTGGTTTTGTAGTATAGTACTGAGATTGTAGTCATATGGTTTTGTAGTGTAGTACTGAGATTGTAGTCATGTTGTATTATAGTGTAGTATTGAGATAGTAGTCATGTGGTATTGTAGTATGGAGATTGTAGTTATGTGGTATTGTAGTGTAGTACTGAGATTGTAGTCATGTGGTTTTGTAGTATAGTATTGAGACAGTGGTCATATGGTACTGTAGCGTAGTACTGAGATTGTAGTCATATGGCACTGTAGTGTAGTACTAAGATGATAGTCATGTGGTTTTGTAGTGTAGTATTGAGATGTAGTCATGTGGTATTGTAGTGTAGAATTGAGATTGTAGTCGTCATATTGTAGTGTAGTACTGAGATTGTAGTCATGTGATATTGTAGTGTAATACTGAGATTGTAGTCATGTGGTTTTGTATTGTAGTATTGAGATTGTAGTCATGTGTAGTGTAGTATTAAGATAGTAGTCATGTGGTATTGTAGTATTGAGATAGCAGTCATGTGGTATTCTAATGTAGTACTGAGATTGTAGTCATGTGGTATTGTAGTGTAGTACTGAGATTGTAGTCATGTGGTATTGTAGTGTAGTACTGAGATTGTAGTCATGTGGTACTGTAGTGTAGTATTGAAGCTGCATGCTCTGTAGTATTAAGGATGTATAGTCTAGTTCTTTAGTGTAGAATTGAGGGTCTATATTCTAGTCATGTGGTGCAGTATTAAGATTTTACACTTGTGGTGTAGTATTGACAGTGTGTGCTTTAGTCATATGTTGTAGTCCTGTATACTCATTCTGTAGTGTCATACTGGGACGGTACATTTAGTCATGTGGTGTAGTCCAAATGTTGTACAATAATGTGGTGTGGCATTGAGACTGTAGTCATGTGGTGTAGTAGTCTGGCGTATTGAGAGCGTATACATGTGGTATGGTATGAAGATGGTGTAGACTGACTGGTCAAGCTCTTCACTGTAGTATGAAGTAGGCTTAAATGTACATACTGTGCTTTAGTGTTGAAATTGTATATTCCAGTCGTGTGGTTTGGGGTTGACATTGTACACTAGGTCATGTGATGTAATATTAAGACTGTATACTCTATTTGTGTGGTGTATTATGACTGTATATTTACATTCTCTGCTACTCTATAATAGATGTCCTACTGTAAGCTATGGCGGGATTTATTTTCACAGAGCCTTGTGCTAATTACAGAGTACTAAATATATAATAACAGGGCTATTACATATAATAACCAGGTTATTACAACATACATGTAGTAAGCATGTTGATTAGAAAGCTCAAGCTCTATGATTTGTCGCTGTAGGTCTACTTCACCATCTGATTTTTTTTTTTTTTTTTGAAGTTTGCAGTTTTTGATGCAATCTCAAAAGAAAACACAAATAAATGCATATAATTTGGAAATTAATTTTATTAATTTTCATTGGGAAATGACAACTTTGAATCAAAAAAACACATGAAAATACACGATTGTACTTGATTCTTTAATATTCAATCTTTTTTTATGTTCATGGTAGCTAACATTAGGCAGCTTTTTATTCATATCACAAAATTCCAGGACGATTCAAGTTATGTTTAATACATTTGCTGGAGAGTATGTACAAATAAAGTATCAACCAGCAAAGTATCAACTCCAATACATCAATATTTTCACAACCATTTACTATTATTTACTATCTAGGGGACGGTGAAATAAGGGAGTATTTATCATATTTAATAACATATGAAAAACAATGTAATCAGAGAGTCTACTGATGTTTCCGAGACTGAGTTAGGACTTTAGTCTAAGTTATGTCTATGCCGGAATGTCGAATTAAACCCCAATTTCTAGTGTATGGTGTGGTATTACTGTCCATGTGTTTGCAGTTTGACTGGTTGAGCAGGTGGTCTTGTTAGGAGGTCCATAAGGTCTCTAACAAATTCTTATTTTTTACAATAATTAATGTTTTTGGTGTAACCCCCCCACCCCATGTTTGTCGTTAATAAGTGTGTTACGTTTGCGATAGGTCGAGTTGATTTGTGACAGAGGTCTGCTGAGGCAGCTGGTACTGCACTACAGGGGGCTCCCAAGAGCAATGAGTCTTTTGGAGCTCCAGCCAACGCTCTAGCTTTATTCCTGGTTAAGCCAAAATGGTTTTTGAATATTAGCGGTTGCCATAGAAAACACAAATTATCAAACACAGCAACCAAGAAGGCACTTGTACATTCTGCAAAAGGGGCAAGGTCTAGCCGTGCACATGCCTGGGCTTGCAAGCGGTGCCTGCAGCCATGTCATTTTCCAGAACTTGGGAAATGTAACCACAGGAGCCTTCGAACGGTCCCACATTTAATGAAGGCCGAGCACAATGCCAGGAAGCCTTATGATTCATAAAAGCTCGCAGCCAGGTTTGCACTGCCTCGCAAAGCGTGGAAGCCCTTCATACGAGCTGAGAGCGTTAATCCAGCGAAATGAGGGAGTGGAAAGCGCTCGCGAGAGAAATTAGAAACAGTCCGGCATCGCAGTCCAGGAAGGCCACCTCACGTTCCTGTGATGTCATCGAGCATGCACGATCATAAAAAGCTGCCACATGACCAACGCCAATGACGCGCACATGCACAGAGCGGAGGGTGAACGTGAGAATGTGAGTAAGAGTGTAACACCTAAACACCTCTCTCTGAAGATTTTTCATTGTCCTGCTTCCAAGCGCTCGTCAGCAGTTTGTTGTGCATCAGCACGTTGGAGTAAATTTCGGTATTTGTCTCCGTGTCTTTGCGGTTGGCACTCTCCCTGAAACCTCAGCGCTCGTTTCCTGTGTGGAGCAAAGCGCTCTGGGCCGCTTTCCTCCGCCGCTTAATGAAGGTACTCGAGCAGAACAACATGAACTCGCAAAAAGCCACTGCTGGTCCGCCCTCATCCGGACAGAAAGACAGGGGAACGGCACAGAGGAAGTGTGCTGGCCAGCATGTGAAAACTATCAAATGCAGATTTGCAGGCCGATGTCTATGGATTTGATTGGCTGAAACACCATAGAATTGTCAATAACTGGAAATGTCATAAACAGATCCAAAAAGAAAGGAGCATGCCGGTGCTCTACCCATGCTGCTCCCATCAGTGCATCATTCCGGCAGCCAATCGGTATCATGCATTCATGCAAGAAATGACAACGTAGCATGTGAAATAATCTTAGCATGGTGATATAATGATATAATGATATAATATATCCTTCTCATGTTATGCTGTAGCATCAAGTTGGTCTGTTCATTTACATTTGTGGCATTTAGCTGACACTCTTATCCAGAGTGACTTACAAGGTTAACTGTAGTACAGGTAGACCAGTGTAGTGTTAGGAGTCTTGCCCAAGGACTCTTATTGGTGTAGCTCAGCATAGCCACCCAGACTGGGATTCAAACCCAGTCTTCCACATGTAGAGGTGGCACCCTGAGTAGTGGTGTTACCCGCTGAGCTACACCAAATCATGTCTCACCCAGTTTCATAGCAACTGTTGCAAGACTGGACAAACCTTAAACTACACTAAATGCTATTGTAGCATGTCAAAACATCTTGAATCTAATAACTATGTTAAATATTTCGGCACCACTTTAGAATAAGGCTACTATTGGTTATTAATTAGGTCATAAATACTTTACAAATTATTAATAAGCAGTTATAACACATTACTAAAAAGAGTTCCTCCATATCATGCACGTGAATATGTATTGAAGCTGACAGGGTTATGTGAACTGATGGAAAACACAAAGTAAGGTTAATAAACATCAAAATCTGAGTTCATCAGTATAAAAGTATGTGTGTTTACTGTTAGGCTAATAACAAGTCACGGTTGTCCATCTTATTCATGTGTTGTAACTGCTTATTAATGATTTTAATGTGTTTATGGCCTAATTAATAACCATTAGTAAACTCATTTTAAAGCATCCATAAACTCTTTATAAAGGTAGACTTATTTTAAAGTGGTACCGATATTTCTAACTGTAATAGTAAATATACAGGGGTTGGACAATGAAACTGAAACACCTGTCATTTTAGTGTGGGAGGTCTCATGACTAAATTGGACCAGCCTGGTGGCCAATCTTCATTAACTGCACATTGCACCAGTAAGAGCAGAGTGTGAAGGTTCAGTTAGCAGGTAAGAGCACAGTTCTGCTCA
>JAMWET010001958.1:22500-50000 GCA_024036415.1 Prochilodus magdalenae | reverse complement strand
TTGGATGAAGGTATAGATCACCAACTCCACAGCCTGATGCTAGGTGGGTGCTGAGGCACTCTAGCCAAACCTCGAAGGTGATGATGAACTTAGTTTCATGTGCGACTGTTTCAAAGAACCACTGCTGCTTTTCTATAGAGATCATTCAAACCACGTGTGCAATTCAACACCTGTGTCAGGAATAGGTGCACAGCACCATGTGAAGTCACCAGAACGATGCTACCTGTAACCATGGAGGGTCCAAAGCTCTTCGGAGGCACAAGGGCCCACTGTAAGAGAGATCGCTTCCTGTGGTTTAGTTTGTTTGCGGCTGTCATCAGATTGAAGCGTGTGCTTGTTGATGACCTCTCGGCCACAGGGTTCCCAGTGGTGGCTTAAATCCCCACTGCTGCTCTGTTGAATAAAGAGCATTTGCTTACAGCTCTTTCTGGCCCGGTCTCCTTATTTTGCAAGATCTTCCAATATAATGTGATTATTGATAATGCTATAGATTACTATAGATTACTCCAAGTTATAGTTTACTTTGTAGTTCTTTATAGATATATACCTAGGCTCTCTGGTGGTGGACAAGACATTTGAGAATTCCTTGGGTGAAAAAGAAAGACAAATGGATCCTTGACCTGTCTTTTAGACATGTGCAGAGAAGAACTTGTTCATTGGAAAGGGCTGTTATGCTTTGAACAGTTGAAGGACAAAGAGGAAGAGGATGACCAGCTACAAGATGGATGGTATCAACCAGGAACCAACCATTCAGAAGCCTGATAACTTAAACAGAAGACAGGATGTTCTGAAGAAGCTAATAAAAGCCACAGAATGGCGACTTGGGAGGGTGAAGTTCGTAAAAATGACTGATACTGTGGATTTGCATGGGAAGGAAATCTTTCGGAAATACCTCACCTCCTCAAATGCAGTGATTTCCATCCAAAAAGTATTCACCCCCCTTCACCACAGCATGAAATGCAATTTTTGCCTGTTTTGAAAGTCAACATGTTTCATTATGAAAGTTCATGATTACACGACTGGCTGGTATAAAGTCGCAGTTGTGCGACAACAAAGTCATCGTTTTGGAGGCGTCTTACTTGCTTCCCCCCTCATTATTGGCCGCTAGCAGCTTATTTATGCAACTTCATTTTTAAAAATAGACGATGTGGCCTAAGGAGTGAATGCTACATTTTGAACCTCCACCAGTGTTTACATCAAATTACAATCACCGTCAAAAAATAGAAGCAGCCCGATGGAAGTGTCAGATTGCAATGCCATTTGGAAGGAAGATAAAGGTCACCAGACTGGTAATGTATATTGAGCTACACATACAGAAGTCTGTCTCTCAGTATGGCGTTGGGCCGCCGTGTTTGCTAACCCAACACGCCAGACGTCTCGGTATGGAGCTGTAGAGGTTCCTAATGGAGTCCTGTGATAATCCATCCCATGCAGCTTCAACATCCTCACACAGTTCCTGCAGATGGTGCGGTAGGGGTGGAGGTGGAGGGACACCAGGCCTTCTGGACGTGTGACAGCAAACCGTTCATCTTGGTGCTGACCACGGTGCCTCCACCCATGGATTCGCTGGGCGTCTCCACCAAGACTAAAGCGGGACTCGTCACTGAAGATGACCCGCTGCCATTCTGAGTCACTCCATGACAGTCTGGTACGACACCACTGCAGTCTTTGGTGACGGTGACGTGGTGTTAAGGACAGTCGTGGTAACGGTCTGTGTGCATGTAGTCCTAAACGGAGGCATCGCTGCTTGCTATATGTCCCCAGTCCTGGCTGTTGGGTCAGTCAGGTACAGTGGTAACACCCATCCTTGCTCACATCACATGCATGGCCGAGTGTGAAACCTGAATCATTAGCATGTCTCGCAATGTGAAACCTACCCACCAAGTTTCATCCCCGGCGGCTGATTCCTTCTGGGTGCAGCTATTTGTGCAACTACTATTTTGATAATGAGTGTAATTCATTTCAACACAAACAGGGAAATTCAGTTTTCCATGATATACACCCTAGAGTCTTTTGAGTTGGTAGGAACCATTACGAGCAAATATGAAGTCATGATGTGCCAAATGTTACGTGCCTGGAAACTCCATTCCAAACCTGCACTGGGAGCCCATTCACACAAATGCCTGCCAGTTTGCAATTGAGACGTTCAAATGCCAGACTTATTTCAACAGACATCAGTGTTGACCCTGCCTGACTGTCTGTCCTGCCATTCTGTCCAGCCTGTCCGATCCAGTAAAACTGCTTTGCTAGGCCTATAGCTAATATTTTTGTATTTCGATGAATTGGCTCCCTCAAACCATTTTTCGTGATGTCTATCAGCCCCTAAACATGCGAGAGAGACCAGATGTGTGAACACATGCACAGTCATCCAGGGTTCATGCTCATCACACTTAAAAGGAAGACTCGACAACTGTGTGTCTATATGTAATAGAAAAAAGGATGCTAGTTTTGAACAACAACAACAAAGCACCAGCGATTTGAAGTTTGTAAGAGGATTTTGCATACTTTCAGATGCATGAATCACAGTAATTACAGTAATTATTTTATAGCCAGTTCCTGTCCATGTTTACAGCTGTTCTCGGCTGTCAGCAGAGACAAACTCCAGTCTGGTTTTGATTCGGTTGGAGGCTGTGGAGAGTGGAAGCAGAGCTAATCACTAGCAGGAGAAACACAGCGTTTAGGTTTAATAACAGTACTGTGGTGCGAGTGGGAATGAGTCTGGATGTTGGTTAAACTGGTTATGTCTCAAAGATTCTGCTTTATGTCAGAAAGGACTCGGAGAGACTGCTGCAAGCTAGAGTTATAGGAAAGTATAAATGTCATGAGAGAATGTGAGCCTGCTAACTGCACCACAAGGCTTAATAGCATGTAATCCTGTCTCATTACTTTCTGTTGCCTGACTCGTAGGTCAGATCATCGCTGTCCAATGAAAAACATGGATTTTCGTTTGTAGTTTTTTTTTCTTTAGTCTAATTAGCTGTAATCACTTAAATCACTCATCTCCAAATAATTCAACATACCAGACGTGATATATATATACAGGCACCTTAACATTTATATATACTTGACCATTGAAAATACAATGAACTAGCATGGGAGCTCACTGTTTAACTATATTACCTGGCTGGGCACATGCAGTTCATGCGCCCCTGTGACTCTGCTCAGACTCTACATGCACTTGTGAAGGCACCAGAACAGTGCTACTTTTCGGATTCTCTACGTCCCCTTTTTAGCTTCTGTAACCAACTTAGATAAATAGATAGATAGATAGATAGATAGATAGATAGATAGATAGATAGATAGATAGATAGATAGATACTTTATTGATCCCGAAAGGAAATTTAGCAACTTGAACCTTTATGCACCATTTGAACACAGAATGAATGAATGAAATGGATCAGAACTGCTTGGTAAAATGCCTGGTTGCCTTGTCTTACATTAGAATTCAAATAGATGTTTGGCCTCTCCTGTGAAGTTCCCATTTTGGCAGTGCTTGTTTTCTATTGGACAGCCACGATATTCAAGTTAACTGAAAAGATTTCTAGAAGATGACTTATTAGTCTTTATATCAAAAATAAATAAATCATGGTTTCTTTCGGTACTTGCAAAGTTTATAAACCAAAACCCCTAACACCACCTGTTCTAAGTAGTCATATAGAGTGACCCCTTGCTGTGTATGTGCTCAAATAAAAACAAACCACATGGGCAACAAGTAATACGAACCACATCTGTAAGAGTAAATGGACACATTTATAACTGTCTGTGCTTTATTTAGTTATTTGTGCCTCCATAAATACTCTGATGGAGTTAATATGCTTTTCAGATATGTGTAGTTTGGAATAACAAAAAGAAATAAATCACTTGGGTGCCGGGAGAGACAAAGAGGCAGGATGCATCTGCAAGTCTTTGGCTTTATGTAACACTGAAGAAAGCTAATCCACAGATGCAACAAAACAAAGCAAGAACATCAATAACAAAAATACAGAATGAACAAAACAGAATTAAAACAAAAGACAAAGGGACATGAAGTCAACTAGACTAGCAAAAACAAAGACATCCAGGGGACAGACATAAAACACCTGGGGTAATGAGAGGGGGTGGGGCTAAAAACTGCACACAGGTGATTTTAAAAATGAATTTCAGACTTCGGGACACATGTACCTCACCACAACGCAATGTACCTGCTCTTACCAATACAAGGCTGCAAGGTCTCGCTTCCTGCTCTAAGATCCAGGCTCTGTCTACAGACTAAAACTCATAAACCTCATAAATTTCTATTCTTCAGCTTCAAGGTAAAAATAAAAACACTAAAATTTACTTTTCGAAGTTGAAATTAAGGCCGTAGGGCTTGGGATGAATACCTCCCACTAGAAAGTACCTTAAATTATATAATGGCTACAATTGCAGGTGTATGGAGGTGTCTGGTCAGCAGTGGCTAAAATCCCAGGCTACAGGAAATTCTTCTCGGAACTGTGCCAGAAAAGACATCCACCAAATCCACATCTGTCTCAGCTGCACAATTCTTTGATGTAAAAGAGTCTGAACACTGATGGGGCCTGCATCCAGAGACTTCCAGCACATGCCAAATCCAGTCACATCTGTTAATGGTGCTGGTGGAGGCGTCACACGCTGTTCTGCTCATTTTTCATCTTTATTGAGGTTATATATCGTCGCTGTCCAAAGAAAAACAAGTGTCTCCAAAAGGGCAACTTCACAGGAGAGGCCAAAAACCTCATTTAACTTTAAGTCAATGGAACCAGACGTCTTTCCAAACAGTTTTGGGCCACTTCGGTTGGTCCATTCATCATGAGATTCTCACTCAGTGTAAACAGCAGCTGCTGTGTTCAAATGATGCATAAAAGTAAAAATGGACAAAAGTGGAGATACATGTTTTTCATTGGACAGCGACGATATGCTGTGACCTGTTTTTAACCCAAGGCATTAATTGGAACAGTAGAAAGTTGAATGTCGACAAATACCTCATATATACGGTTGTTCTTATTGGAAGGTGTCCAAACAAACACCCTAACACAAAATCTAAACTTTTATTTTTAAACATTTAAAACTTTATAATGTAAATTTCTAAAAAAAAACTTTATAAAACTTTTAAAATGTGTCACATGGGGACAAGATGAGGATGCAGGACACAGGCACAAGTCTTTGAAGAAGAAGAAAAGAAAATAAAACCAAAGGAAACATGAAAAGACTGGGACCAGGGTTACAAAAACAACAGACATAATGCCAAAACACCAAGCAAGCACAATAGGGACCAACAGGGGGTATAAATGAACAAGAACTAAATAAGGAACACCTGGGAAGGGGCGGAGCTACCAACTAAGGACAGGTGAGGGGCCTGACAAGAGGGCGGAGACAGGAGGAGCAAAAACCCAACACAAACAGAAGCACATGGAAGTGACAAGAAACAGAGAACCAGAGACAACAGACCACCAGGGGCGAGACAAGACAGGACGTGACAATATGTGTAGATTTAAATTCATCACGAGTTAAATTATTAATAAAGACTTACTGTCCCACGTTTTCCTGTCAGGACCAAAACACAAACAGCTGTAGTCCATAAATAGTCCTTGCATTTTAGAGCAGGGACCGATACTGTATCCATGTCCCTGTGACTGGTTAGATCCCGCTGTGCTGAAATTTCCCAAAATCTGGAATTACAGTAGCACAGCTACCATATTTCCTGCAACTGAGTAAACTTAGCGCGTGTTATTTCCTGATTCTGTGTGTACAATTGTTCAAGACTGTGTTTGTCAGTCGTGCACTGGGTTAGATAGTTTT
Organism: Prochilodus magdalenae; assembly: GCA_024036415.1. Classification (NCBI taxonomy): domain Eukaryota; kingdom Metazoa; phylum Chordata; class Actinopteri; order Characiformes; family Prochilodontidae; genus Prochilodus; species Prochilodus magdalenae. Next base: position 44,204 of record JAMWET010001958.1, on the reverse strand, counting down.
GCTAGTGACTTAATGGAATGTTTAATCATTTACTTTAATAAAATAAACATCATTAATGCATAGAGTCATTCCAGACAAAAGGTCCTGTGGCTTTTTTCTTTTATATTTTTACTCCAGTTCAGGAGAATAACCTCTATATTCCCTAAAAAAGGTTTAGGGCTGGCCTTGTTGCAACATACACCCTACAACACACACACTTAGCTATCTTCTTAAAGTCTCCTCACTGTGGGCATCGATTGCTGTGACGTTCCGAGGGCTAGGCAGCTGTTTGGAGCCCACGGCTGCTGATTGTTGAATCAAGGTTGAGGAGTTTTTATAAAGCTTTGTTTTTTGCATCACCTGGGCTTTCATAACAACGGCTGTAAACAAGTCATAGCCATAACAAGCCAATTAATGTCTGAGAGCTTGGTAAAAAGTTATCTGAGGACTCAAATCTCTTGGGTTTTAAGTTATCCTTCCGTTTTATCACTTTATTCTTTATAGGAGATCAGTTCATCTTCTCTCGCAGTAACAGAAATGTTGACCTGAGTTGCCCTTTTGCATGCCACTATATATACTGTACATATATATATATATATATATATATATATATATATATATATATATATATATATATATATTGTACTCGAATCGAATCGTCAGTCGGAGACCCTTTTTCTTTTTTTTCTTCCGTAAAACAGACTAAAGCTTACAGAAATGCACAAGAACTTTAAGAATGTAAAAAGACATTCATTTTAATAATTATTAAAGGGGAATAATGAATATATATGTAAGTTCTAGCTGAGCTGTGAGGCATGCTTGCAAAAAAATTTAATCCACGTGACGGCGTGCGCTAGCGGTTCACCGTTAAAGGAAGCTAAAGCTGTGAAGCTGAGAAACACGGGGGGAGCGATGTCTCAGAGAAAGCCTGGAGGAGCTTTTGAAGAAGAGAGTCCAAACAAATGAAATCTGATTCTGCTCGTCATTTAGTCAGACATCCAACACTGCTCCAAACGAGGGAGCTGACTTTCGTTTTAGACATAACGGCTGTTTGCGGTGAAGGAGAAACGGAACGAAGATGTTTGTTTTATTATAACTCCCTTATTTTAGAACCTAAATTACAGATATTTATATTTTTTCGTCTCCAGCTAAGATTATTTTTATTTAAAGATAAGTACAGTCAGTAATACGCCTGCTGATAAACGAGAAATTATTATTTCAGAGCGGGTAATAATAATTAAACAGTTTCAGCTCTACCATTCTTCTTTTCTTCTAAAAATAATTTAAATATGGACTAATCTGGTTTTATTTAGCAGCTCATTATTTACGAGAGATGAAAGACGAAGGGTCCTCCTACCGAAGAAGCTGTTAGGAGTGCAATTAAAAGACTATAAGCTATAAGTGCAAATTAGCATAAATACACTCTGCTGCCCGACGCTACACTCTGTAATTAAATCAGGCTCCAGTTCAGATCGATCATCATACGCCACGTCTCTTAGTTGAGAAATATATTCCTGTGACTCTGCTGACTTTCAAATGAGGACATCAGATCTGAAAGACATGCAAATTGATTTACTGATTACTAGATAATGTATATGGAGAAAAAACATGAACGAGTAGTCGAGGAAGGGCAAATCCGATTCGACAGACAAAATTCCGAATCGGGTACAGCCCTAATATATATATATATATATATTTAAACAAAACAATGCAGTACAACATTAAATTACAGTCGTATAAACACATGTGGGCCAAATTAGGCTCAAAGCCCACCAGACCAGTGCAAATAAATACACTGAACGAAGTCACTGTAAAAAAAAAAGAGACTTGCGACTAGTGCAGTCTTAAATAGGCAAGCTAATTATACGTGTAAATGATATGTCCTCTGTTAGAGCATAGTGCTATTCATAGGTAGACCATGATGCAGAGGTAGCAGCATGATGCTGTATCATCCCAAGAATCTACTGGCTAGTCCTTGAGGGACAGATGTTGATAGCTCAGCATAAGAAGATCTATCATGTATTAAACTGGCTACTGTGAGTATTAAGTGTGGTGTGGAAGGGAGTAAGTAGGGGAGTGGATGGAGGAGGACACCTGGTTGAGGATCCTGACAGCATGGGGGAAGAAGCTGTCACAGAGCCTTGGCCCGGATGCTGTGGTACCGTCTGCCAGATGGGAGGAGGGGGAAAACATCCGTAGGAGGGTTACTATGCTGACCAATGTGGAGTGTGTGTGGTAGTCCTGATGGCTGGAGGGAAGGGGACTCTAATGGTCTTCTCAGCTGTTCTCGTTATTCTTTGGAGGGTTTGAGACATTGCTATTCCCAAACTAGGGAGCGAATCAGATGGTCAGCACACTCTCAATAGTATCCTTTCTGCTGTAGAGTCGGTTACCGTTGTCCAGTTCTGTGCCAGAGTAGACTTGGAAAACGAGCTTCTTCTTCCATCTGTTGTTGATGTTTAGCCAGGGGTAGCCAAACTTTTGCAACCCTTGGGGAAAAAACACACTTGTAATGAAGCTGTTCTTGGTCCTCGCCATTTTGGTCAGTGATTTCGATTTTGGTTGTTTCAGAAAAGTGGTGCAGTTGCAAAGTCAATCAGCGAACACTTGAAACATTGAGTGATCCCAATTGAGAACTTCGGCTAACCGTGTTAAGGAAACTCTAAAAGACATCCCTGTAGAACAGTCGTCCTAAAGCTAGTCTATAGGGAGCATGAGATGTTCTGCGTCCCAACACACAACATATAAACCCACAGCTAAAACAAGGGCCGCCCAGGGGTCCCTGAGGACCTGTCAACCTCTGTAGAGCATGGTGAGGACTAGGATTTGCATGTTTGCTTGAGGAAATGGAGTTGAGATTCTACTGGGAAGGCTTTACCAAGCAATCCAGTGCATGAGCTACACCGAATGTTTTTATTTAGCAGCTATAAACGTGTGTAGCATGATTTAATGTGATCCGGCTAAAAGCTAACGGCTCCTGCGCTCTCTGGGTGGTGTGTAGGTGTGTGTTTCTCCGCTCAGGAACACTTGTAGCAGTGTGTTGGGGCAGAGAATGGGCCTCAGGCATACAGTTGCCGCAGTGTATTTGTGCTTGTTGGAGGTTTCCTACGATTGGTTGAGTTATCACTGCGCTAATAACAGTAGACTCCTCTCCAGACTGGAAATTCATTCTTTCACTCTCGTTTTCCTGTCTTTCTTCCTGTCTGATGGCTGCTGTTCAGTATCATGATAAAGGCAGAGTGTTTTCCCGGGGCGTCGGTTCTTTCCCTAGCGCCCCCCGAAAGAGGGAATCGGCCCGTTCCAACGCAAACAGAACACGAAGGAGCTCAGGCGAATCGATCTTCATAATTTAATACGCGTCTGTTCACTTCACACGAGTGAGAACAGGGAGTATTGTTTACATGCCAAAGAGATCCAGGGTCACTTTCCACCCTGCTCAGAGAAAGAGAGAGGGGTCAAGGGGTCACCTCCATCGCACATTTCCAAATACAAACTGAGGGATTCCTGTTATCTATGGTGGCTGAGAAGTGCAAAACAAATGAACATTTCAGAAAACAAAATTATAAAAATAAAAACAAATTCACAAACAAAAAAAATGCATGCAAGAAAACCAAATTACAAAACCAACCGCCTAACACGCAGGAAGTGCTTCTTGCGGACCGTTGTCAATCAAACTGTTTGAAGGTAGTACGGTGGGTGGAGTATGGGATGGTGAGAACGCTAAACATGTGTTCATTTTGTGGCGTGTGTTTTATCCAGCTGGGACGCTCTAGTTTCTCCTGGTGAAGGTGTTTAGAGTTTTAAAGAGCAGACGGAGGAAAGAGGCGACCTGGCGACTCTTAACCACGTGGCTGTAAAAGCTCTCAGACGTTTTAAGCTAGCCAGCTGGTTCTCCACTACAGCTAGCGCTACAGCCCACTTACCTTCATTAACATCTCCAGCTCTATGTGGTTTAGATGCCACCTGTTCATCTCTCACTTCCACTAACTGCACCACCGACCAACAGTTTGATTGACAAGGGTCTGGAACGAGCACTTCCTGTGTGTTAGACCCGCCCTTTCCATCGGAATTCACAGTTCGTAAAAGTGTTACACGTCCTATAAATTTGTTTTTGCTTTTGTAAGTTTGTTTTCTTGAATGTAATTGCTTTTTTTTGCAAATTAGTTTTTACTTTTGTAATTTTGTTTTCTAAAATTTTTTTCCACGTCTCAAGCCCTGTATATTAGTGCAATAACTCTTTAGAAGAATACGGATTACTCAGAAGGTAAGATGTTTTTTTTTTTTTCCCCAATGTTGGTAAATCTTCACCGCACAACATTTACCATTAACATGTGACAGATGAAGCCATGGCACATGCTTTCAATCGCTGCATCTTTTCTGCTGAATCCAGAACATGTGATCAAACGTGCGCTGTTAACACATGTTAAAGCAGTAGTGATGAAACCTTACTCCGCTGGCCCGGCCGACAGAATAGAGTTCCACAGTTTCAGCTCACCTGATGATATAGACATAAACTATAGCAACCAGGTCCATCTTAAAAGTCTACAACCCCAGTTCAGGAAAGGTTGAGATGGTATGGAAATGCGAAGGAGAAAAGAAAGCCGTGATTTCTGACATTTTCTTTGGCTTGTATTTAATTGGAGACAATATAAACATAGGGTACTTTATGTTTTGCCAGTCAACTTCATTTAAGCCTGCGATACTTTGTTCCAAAAGCGTTGGAACTGTGGCTCTGCCGGGGGAGGGGCCGAGCACACTGACCGGGAAACCTCGACAAGACCCAAAGACACACATACAGAGAGCTGTATTTAGACGTAACGTGCCAACCAAACCAAAACGGATCTTAACTGAATGCCAGGCTCACTCAGCCCTCTGGCTCGCACCCATGTGTGGCGTAAAGGCCACATGTCCTCACACTGGACAGAGGGCCAGTTTATGACCTTAACTTGACCTTAACCTCAACCCCAAACCTAACACTAACACTCATCCTGGCACTAGTACTGCCCGTAACCTTAAACTCAACCCAAAACATAATCCTAACCCTCAAGCTTTACCTAACGCTTCCCTTAACTTCAACCCAAAACCTAACCCTGACTTTAACCCTGGCCCTGTTCAGACCGCAACCTCACTAAAACCTCAGACTGAATCCACATAGTGCTAACCCTATGGCCCTGATCCTAATTCTAACTTCAAGACCAAACCTAATCCTGACCCTGTTCCTAGCCCAAACCCTCCACATAAAATAAAAAACAAACGAATTCTATAACCAAGTTCTAGTTATTGCCCCACTGCTACTATATTATAGATTGTATACTGTACAGTGTCTGTATTTATTGTGTATATGTGGAGTTCAATTCCTTGTGTGTGTCAACATACTTGGCTGATATCCTTCATATACTGTTGATATAATTCCGTTGAGTGTTTAATTCGTCCAAAAAGAGCCACTCAAAATAGAATGTCACCATGATTTAAAGCAATGATTATAATCCTTAAGTTCCTTCAGCTTTCAGTAAAGGCATGTTCCTTTAGGAGATAGAGATGGGCTGTTCTTCTGACTTCTGTAGATTCAGAGTTGACATCCTATAGGCAAATGAACCAGGTACTTACAGGTGAAAAGCAATGGGTAAAGTTTATTGATGCCTGAGGGGGCAATCTTTTCCAAGATAAGAGAGAAACTAACAGGTGTATATATATGCAAGACATGATTAGAAACAGGTGTATCTCATCAATAGTCTGGCCAGTGCAATCTGGAAACCAGTCCCTGATTGGTCGGTTCAGAACATGTGAGGATTTCAGGGAATTGTACTATGGAGGAATATCAGGTGCAGAGAGAGAACCAGGAGGCTTGATACATCTGCAGCAAGACCCGTCTTTTCATAATGCACTTCAGTGAGTGAGCTCTAGTAGATGTGTAAGTTATATGTGTATGTACTTGTGTTGCACTTATAATGACTTTTCTCCTCTATAGGTATGAGCACTGGGCTGGGGTTGCCAGGTAGTGCACCTTTGCTCAATATATGTCTGTGTATTGATCTCTCTAGGTATCAACACTGGCCCTTTGTTCAGGCAGTGTCGGAGCTCATGGTGGGGTTTAGGTTCTAACCTTCCTGTACTAGCTGGAATATTATCCAGCGGAGCACTAAGCACGGTTGTAAGTCGCTCTGGATAAGAGCGTCTGCTAAATGCTTTAAATGTAAGGCAAATTTCCAAATATGGTGGAGTTGTTCCACCACTATGTTGAGGCTGGAACCTACGATCAATTCATTCTAAATCAGTTTGATAGTGTCTGAATGTGTGTATGGGTGTATGTGAGCCACTTTAGTGGCACCTTTGAAAGGAATAGAATGTCCTGGTTTACCTCTAAATAGATAGTCAACTGTTCTCAACTTTGAAGACAGTTTGTTTCCTGTGCTTTCTCAATAATGCAGTGTTCAGAGCCTCAGGGTGGGGAGAAGGTTTGTCACGTAAGGTGTTATCAATCAATCAATCAATCAACATTTATTTTTATAGCGCTTTTTACAACAGATGTTGTCACAAAGCAGCTTTACAAAGAATCTTTACAAAGAATCTGGTGTTCGAGCCCCCAATGAGCAAGCCGAAGGCAACAGTGGCAAGGAAAAACTCCCTCAGTTAGGAAGGAAGAAACCTCGAGAGGAACCAAGACTCAAAGGGGGAACCCATCCTCCTCGGGTCAACACCAGATACCATACAGCACTAGACACATATGTTATCACATATTCTTCTCAGGGGTCCTCACTGCCTGTAACCATGTTTTCTTCAAAACATAAAACAGAAATTTATGATTGTTTAGCTTTTGCAAGACGTTTTTTCAAATTCTTTTCTCTTGCCTTTTATTTATTCATGTTATTTATAGCAACTTTGGGCCATAAAACCCTTTGTTTTATAGGTAAGCATTCACTGGCTTGTTTTAAAGGTAAACATGCATGTATTTGCCCGTCCTGTAACACTTTTGACATTTACCACTGGGATGATAAGTTGTCTTGTTTGTATTAAAACACAGAATTGCATTCTATATTCATGTACCCTCAGAAGGAATCGCAAATCAGTTCTTTGGACCACTGCAAATCCCTTTGTTTCAATAATGCATGAAAATGAGTTTGAAAATTAGAGCATTGACACAAATGATGATGATGATATAAGGGCCTCAGAGAGTCAGTGAGGCAAGCTGAGGCTCCTTTGTCTCTGCACACGTCAATGTTTTGATTTGAAATCTGCTTTAATGAGTAAATTTTCGCTCCACTAATCAAGACCTGTAAATATACTGTATATTTTAATCCGAGAGAAGCAGCCAGGTTTTAATTTCCTAATCAGGGATTGGTACACTTTTACCATTACAGCGTCCCATGTGGTATCTAGCTCTCCAGTCTCATACTGGTACTGTCAAAAATACTGTTTCAAGTGTTAATATGAATTTACAAGAGATGCAGACTCAATAAGACTATATTTTGTCAATAATAATAAAATATGTTTGCATTAGAAAAGAAAAAGATTGTTAGAAATCTGGGTCACGGCACCAAGTTGTTGAAAATTTGGGTATTCAGGAACATTCAGGAGTCAGGGGACTGGATAGCTTCAGTGTTGTCTTGAGTTTTTCCAGTGGTGCTATGGTGTTATGCTACGGGTGCAGTGAATAGGGGTTATTAATGGGTCAAATGTGGAGGTCAAATTCCTCAGTGTGTAAGTGCAACTGGTTAATGGTTCTAAATTCAAATTAAATTTCTAATTTTAATTCAGTCTAACTGTCCTACCATAGTACCTATGTATCTGTTGCTCGGTATAGGTGTTTAAAACCCCAGGTAAGATATTTTGACTGCTTATATAATATTATAATACAAAAATACCTCTAGCATGAAGACTCCAAGGCTGAAATCAGCTTTTGATTGCACAGTTTTTTTTTTTTTCATCCTCACTTTTAACTGTGGGACCATAATATTAAACTTCATAACCAAGAGTTGGACACATTAAATGATTAACCATGTCCATAAAATATTGTATTTGACAAGTATTAATCCCTGACTTTGAAGGTGTAACTGCATATTCTCTTAGATTCTTACTCTTGAAGATTTGGGCGCTGTCTTTTCAGCACACAGGTAATCCACGGCTTTAGGGAGCTGGGATCCACAGGTGTGTTATTGTTGGTTATTGAATAGTATGGTTTCTCCCTGAATGATGGTGTTCCTTCGTGAATAATAACGCAAACTGTAATCGACCACCACAGAGATCTGCAGTAGATAAAAATTTGTCAAATTTCTCACCTGGAACATCCAAACTGATAATACTGAGGGATTACACACATGCTTGTGAACTGGCTTGGACACAGCTTATACTACTGCCAAACTAATCCAAGAAGAGAAAGAGAACAATAGAAAATAAGCAATTTAGAAGGGTTTAGGGTTGAGGGAGCAGTATGTTAAAGAAAAACTTAATGTCTTGCCATCGAAAACTTGACGTCACATGGATTTTTATGTCAGTAGAAGCTCAGAGGAGAAGCCTTCTTGTTTACGAACCAGGGCTATGATTAAAGAACCTCAATATTGGCAACGGGGATACCGATACCTAAGGCAAGCCAATTTCTAATATGCCCACACAAACTGATGCATGCTGGGGTAGAAAGGCAGTGTGGGTAGACGCACAGCAGTGAAGATATTCCGTATTTTGTGGGAAAAACATACATGCTAACAGGAGCCGCTAATCCTGAGCCAAGGGAGCGGAAAGATCCACAGGACTGTTATCAGGGTACTGATTTACACTGCCTCAATTTGCCTTTACTATACCAGCCTGCTAGCTGGGCTAGTGTGTCCACTAGCTGTGCCTGTGGTGCACCCAGCAGTGGATCTTGTGGCTCTCTGCTTCAGCCAGTAAAACGTTGTTGCTACTGACACCATGAAAGCAAGGATGGGCCTCATGGCTGTACCTGACTGACCCAACAGCCATGACTGTGGACGTACAGTGAGCAGTGATGTCCTCCTGTTAGTGCAGCACCATTGTCAGATGGTCCATTGTCGACTGCCCTTAACACCACGTCACTGTCACCAAAGACTGCAATGTCTCACTTTTGTTTAGGTGGAGACAACCAGCAAATCTGTGTGTGGAAACACCGTGGTTTTTGGGAAACCGCTACTGGCTGCTATCTATCTATCCATCCATCTATCTATCTATCCATCCATCTGCAGGAATGCTCAAACTGCATGGGATGGATTATCACAGGACACCATTAGTAACCTCCATATCGAGACGTCTAGCATATTGAGTTAGCAAACACTGAGAGACAGACTTCTGTATGTGTAGCTCAATAAATATTGTTTATTTCAGTCTAAATTTATCATCAGTTATTATTTATTATATGTTACTGGTATATATGTATGTATTGACCACCTAAAGTCCACCTATTATCTCAACTGCAACACCCAGATAGATAATACTGACAGACTACACATTCACTCAGTACAGCTCAGTACTGGCAAACAGGCAAGTTGCATTACTGCCAAAGCAACTAATACATAAACAGGAGAAACAGAACAATAGACCATGAGTTATTCACATCATTGTTCATCAGTACAGAAGGAAAGTCTTGTGGGTCTGTTTCAACATAAAAACATTATGTCTCGTTTCATTGTTTTCCCTTTAGGTTTGACGTGATGCTCTAAATATGAGAACATACAGTATTTTAAAGTGAATCAAACATCAATCAAATCCCAAGTTTGGGCCTTTTGGACATTTCTGAGAAATGTTTCACTGTTACTGTGGCCGAGCGTTTTACACGTACTGTAGCAATAGCATGAAAAGGCATGGCCAGGAAGCAAGTTCAAACCCAAGGTTAAAGGAAAACCTTTTATTCTCATGTAGAGATTGATGAAGTTTGTTATCAGATTATTTGACCTATTTCTCGACTGTCTTTGCTTGCTCTACAGGTGCGATATGTGCACAGCTTGACTGTGCACAGTAAACAAAATGCACCTTGACAGGTAAGATTATCTTATATATAGGTAATATATCCTGTATGGCTCATGTGAAGACTGATGTAAGCGTGTCATCAGATTGTTTGACCGTTTTTAGACGTGTTTGTTGCTTTTAAAGGTGTAATGTTTGAGTTTTTAGTTTTAAATATTCCCGGAATTAATTAAAAGTATCAAGAGAATGTGAAGAAATAACCAATTTGAAACTGTCAAAAGACACCCAAGTTTCATTTTAGCTTTATAATGAAATTAGCATGCTAGCCAGCTATGCCTGGCCTGTCTTGTCTTGTAATACTCCTTTGCACCTCAAGGCACGATAGTGAGTGTCTTGAGTGGTTGGTGTAGCTCAGTGGATAACACCACTACCCGTGAAGTAGCCACCACCACACGTGGGAGACTGCGGTTTGAATTCCGGTCTGGGTGATGCTGTGCTACACCAATAAGAGTCCTTGGGCAAGACTCCTAACACTACACTGGCCTACCTGTAATATGATTAACCTCGTAAGTCGCTCTGGATAAGAGCATCAGCTAAATGCCACAGATGTAGATCAGGCAAAGTAAAGTTGAGTCTGCTATTAATCCAGCACCAGAGGATGAAGAGGTAGCACTGGTGCCCTGAAATTGTATTTGAACCTTTGGTCCATCGTGTTAAGGATTCCATATCCGGTTAGATCATTAAACACAGATAGCGAACTATGTCTGTCTATTGTTCTCTCTAGGTATCAGCACTGGCGCTTGTTTTGGCAGGGCCTGAGCTCATGGTGAGTTTGTCCAGCGGAACACTAAGCACAGCTGTAAGTCGCTCTGGATAAGAGTGTCTGCTAAATGCCTTAAACGTAAATAAGAGTAAATACATTTCCCTTGTCTCTTATGGTAGGAGAGGATGCCACAACTTATTGGTGATTTGTCGTATTGTTGAAGCATGAGTTCAACAGGTTGCATCATCTTACACATTGTTCCTTTAAGTGATTGGAGTAAGTAGAATGATCCACATCTACTACAACCAGGCCAACATGACTAGAAATCAGTTCAATAGTTTTACAGAAATCTACAACAATCCTGAAATCCTGAGACAAACAAAATATATCAAGTAGAAATATCAATTCTGCAGTTTCTCTTCCAGTGGGTTATTAGCAGACTAATCATCTGTGTCAAACCTCTCTCTCTTTCTCTCTCCCTCTCTCTGTCTGCCCCCCCTCCCTCTCTCTCTCTGTGTCTCTCTCTCTATCTCTCTCCTCCATCCATTACTAGAAAACTGATTGTGTCATGACGTAGCAATGTTTTAGTCCCTCTCCAATCTCTGTTCTCTCTCATTTTCACTTTCGCTCGCTCTCTCTGCCACATTCTCCCTCTCAGATGAAAAATGGGAGCTGAAAAGATGCTTACTGAGTCACTCCAACTCAAACAGCTGCAGTGCCAAGTCAGCTCCTCACTGCTCCATCCATCAACCCTCTGCCACGTTACTGAGAGAGAGAGAGAGAGAGAGAGAGAGAGAGAGAGGTGAGAGAGAGATGGAGAGAGAGAGGTGGGTGAGAGAGAGAGAGAGAGAGAGAGAGAGAGAGAGAGAGAGAAGAGAAAGAGAGAGTGGTGGAGGGAGGAAGGTGAGAGAGAGGTGAGAGAGAGAAGAGAGGTGAGAGAGAGAGGTGAAAAAGAGAGAGAGAGAGAGAGGTTAAAGAGAGAGAGAGAGAGAGAGAGAGAGAGAGAGGTGAAAGAGAGAGGTGAAAGAGAGAGAGAGAGAGATGCTGAAGAAAGGTGTAGACAGACGGATTAAGATGAGCTGTTATGGATAACGAACTTGCTGAATCTGAGACATCCTCCCTGGGGCCAAACAACACTCATACAGGATTACCTCTCTCTGTCTCTTTATCTGTCTCTCTCCCCATCCCTCTTCCCTGTCTCTTTCTCTCTCTCTCTTCCTGCCACATCTCTTCTTCTCTCTCTTTCTTTCTCTCCCTCCATCTTCCTTCTTTCATCATCTCTCTTTTCTCTTTCTTTCTTTCTATCTTTCATTACCTCCCCTTATCTCTTTCCACAAGAACTTCTCTCTTTCTCTTTGTTCCTCACTTTTTCTTTCTCTCCTTTTCTTTTTTCTTTTATCCTCTTCTTCTCTTTCAAACCTCTGTCTCGTTCCCATTCTCCCTCTCTCTATAATTCTGTCTACTATTGTCTCTTTGTTCCTCAGTCTCCCTTACTTTGTGTTTCTCCTTCTCTCTCCCTTTATCTCTCCCTCTTTTCTTTTTTCCTTTTCTTTTTAAGGTCCCCTACAGCTCCCTCTCATTCTTATCTTTCTTTTCTCTTTCCTTCCTTCTTTCACTCTCATTACCTCTCTCTATCTTTCTTCCTGTCTCCACATGTTCCCTCTCTCTCTCTCTCTCTGTCTCTCCCTCTCCCTCTCTCTCTCTCTCTCTCTCTCTCTCTCGTGGACGCTCCAGTCCTCTGTTTTTCTCCTTGTACTCTGATTCAGAACTCGTACCAGTATTTGACTTGTAAAAAGCTTTGGCTCCTGAGGACTCCAGAGAAGGTTCTTGGTGGAACCGATATCTTATTTATTCATTTTTCTTGGCCTGTAAAGTCGCAGGCAGCAGCTGGGGTTCAGAGGGAGGACAAAGGCGCTTCAAGCAACCGTCTGTGCCTGTGTCCATGACCTTTGACTTCATGCCTGATCATGCGGAGTCACGTCTCTTCCACTGTTTCTCAGGCATCGTCCCAAACCAAGTGTCTGAGAGGAAGCCAGGAGTGCAGAAAATTCCCCTTAATACAATTTCAGAAGACACACGCACACGGAAACACTCGCACACGTTCAGGGCGCGTTACAAACAGCTCACCGTGAAAGTCCTGACTCTTTTTCTCTATAGAATGAAGTTTTGTATTGAAGAGCTCTATTAAATATACAGTAGATGGTCTAGAGTTATTATATACGCCCCGTATACATTATACGTTAATCTATTTCAATGTAATTATTATTTTTAAAATTAATTAATTACATAGCCTTAATTTCTAAAAAATATCTAGAACTTCTATCTAGAATGGAGACAGACATAGATGAATACAAGGACTGGGACAGAGACGATGACATTGCCCAGCACGGGGACAGAGATCCAGAGATAGTGACAGGGACTTGTCACTAAAGAAGAGGTGCTGTGTAGTGTGACAGGGACTAGGAGGGAGACAGGGATTGGGACTGGGATTAGGGGTTAGGCCAGATACATAAACTAGAAAGAGATTTAGGACAAGATAAGGGCTGGGACTAAGCCAGTGGTTGGGACTGAGGCAGACACAGTGACCGAGACAGGGAGGGAAACAGTGCTGGTGAACAGGATGGTGACAGGGATCAAGAAGGTGACTGGGAAGAAAACAGTGACAGGGACTGGGATAGTCACAAAGATCATGATAGGGACCGGGATGGAAACAGTAACAGTTGCAAGGACAGGGAAATTGACAAGGACAATAAAGCGGGACCAGGATGGTTACAAAGCTCAGGAAGGAGACTGGGGGAAAAAACGGGAATCAGGAAGGGAACTGTGATGGAAACAGTGATGGGGACAGCAATGGTGACAGGGATTAGGAACAGGACTGGGGCAGGAATGGGAATCAAGAAGGGAACTCTGATGGGGGCTGGGAAGATGACATGGATCAGGAACAGGACTGGGGCAGGAATGGGAATCAGGAAGGGATCTGTAATTATACAGTGATGGGGACTGGGATGGCGACAGGGATCAGGAATGGGTACCAGAATGAAATCAGGGATGGTGACAGAGCTCAAGAACAGGACTGGGGTGGGGGGAACTGTGATGCAACCAGTGATCGGGACTGGGATGGTGACAAGGATCAGGAAGGTGACTGGGAAGAAAACAGTGACAGGGACTGGGATAGTCACAAAGATCATGATAGGGACCAGAATGGAAACAGTAACAGTTGCAAGGACTAGGATGCAAGGACAGGGAAATTGACAAGGACAATAAAGGGGGACCAGGATAGTAACAGTGACAAGGACTAGGATGGTTACAAAGCTCAGGAAGGAGACTGGGGCAGAGACGGGAATCAGGAAGGGAACTGTGATGGAAACAGTGATGGGGACTGGGATGATGACAAGGATCAGGAACAGGACTGGGACAGGAATGGGAATCAAGAAGGGAACTGTGATGGGGGCTAGGATGGTGACAGGGATCAGGAACAGGACTGGGGCAGGAATGGGAATCAGGAAGGGAACTGTGATGGGGGCTGGGATGGGGACTGGGATGGTGACAGGGATCAGGAACAGGACTGGGACAGGAATGGGAATCAGGAAGGGAACTGTGATGGGGGCTGGGATGGGGACTGGGATGGTGACAGGGATCAGGAATGGGTACCAGAATGAAATCAGGGATGGTGACAGAGCTCAAGAACAGGACTGGGGTGGGAGGAACTGTGATGGAACCAGTGATCGGGACTGGGATGGTGACAAGAATCAGGAAGGTGACTGGGAAGAGAACAGGATCATGGTATGAACTGAGACAGAAACAGTGACAGGGCTCAGGAGTAGGCACCACAAAAAAACCAGGGAGTGGGATGGAAACAGCCACAGGAACTGGGAGAGTAAGAATGATCAGGAAGGCGACTAGGCCGGAGAAGAAGAGAGCTGAGATCATGGTGAGGGCAGAGTGAAACTTTATTCTGGGCACTCTGGCAGGAACTTCTCTCCCAATCCTCTGGATGCATCATCAGAGACCACTTATGAAGGCCAACTGCGTCATAGAGCTGCGACTAGGCCGTCCCATTTTGAAGGCTTTTTTTTTTTCCCATGGCAACAAAGAATCCACCTGGTGAATCCTTCGCCAGCCAACATATCCCAAAGTTCATTGTGCTCTGCTGTGTCCAGTGTTTCTAGGTAACCGGAGCAGTGCTTTGTGACACTACAGCAGTGCTCTGACAGAAACAGTAAATCCAGCAGGCTGTCTCATTCCGGATCAGCCTTCGAAGACCATGACCTGTGAATGATACAGCCCCCTACAGCTACAGACATACAGACTCAAACACACAGCTACACCTAGACCTAGGCTGGAAATCCAACCCAGGAGCACCTTGCTGTGGGGCGAGAGCCCTACCCACTGCTCCACCCCTTCGACATGCTGCTCCTACTCTACCAAAGGGAACAGCAAAAAATAGTTAGTGCAGGTTATGTGGTGGTGGGTTTGGCTTTTCACAAATTTCAGATCAGAAGGATTCACTTTCCCGAGCTGCTGTAAGCTCTTGTGACTGATATCAGACTCTCTCTCTCTCTCTCTCTCTCTCTCTCTTTCCCGTGCAATGGGTAGCATGCTGGTCTGCAGTTAGACTCTCAGCTCTACAGCAGTGTGAACAGCAGGCCGCCGGTATTGACTTCACAGCACTACAGGGAGGCATGGAATGAGACATTTATACTACTCCCTCTCTATCTCTTTCCCTCTCTCACTCTTTCAAACCTTACCCGGTCGTTTTGACCACTATGTATGTATTCCGCTGCTTTTTTCAAACATCCCATTCGGGCGCTCACTAGTCATGCGCACAGGGTCTCGGAGCAGGGTCTCAGGCTGAAAAGTGCCGTTTATCTTATGGTTTCTTTTTGCAGAGGAATATTTCTCTCCATAACATATCCCGCTAATATAGTCCCATCCCTTCCTCCATCTTTCACACGCCTATACACGCACATGCTGCTGAAAGCCCCTTTGTGAGTAGCCATTTACATTCTCATGTAACTCATTGACATTGCACACTATGTTACCACCATAAACTCATGAGTCATCCGTTTCCATAGACGGTTCACACACTAACACCACATAGCAAACCCAGTTTCTGCACACACGCTCATTAATGGCGCTGTGACTCAAAGGCAGATTTAGTGATTCGTAGTCTCTAGGTAAAAGACATGGTTCCACAGATATACGTTTCCAGTGACGCAACAGTCTGCGGTGCGAAACAGCGTCCTGGCAAAGGAAATCATTAAAAGTATAAAGCCTGAGAAAAATAATTAGATTAACTTAATTTTACTTATTGCCAACATAAACAAAATTACACTCATCATCAAAAGTAGTAACAGCTGCACCCAGAAGGAGGTGTGGGAGGGCTGGTGTGTTGGGAAGGAAGATAAAGGGTCCCAGGATCAATAACTGATGATAAATTGAGACTGATATGATCAATATTTATTGAGCTACACATACAGAAGTCTGTCTCTCAGTATGGCGTCGGGCCGCCGTGTTTGCTAACCCAACACGCCAGACGTCTCGGTATGGAGCTGTAGAGGTTCCTAATGGAATGCCAAATATAGCCTAGTATCTAATGGATTTTACTTTTTCAAATTAAGACTCGCAGGCGGAGCTTACCACAATTTAAAGAAGTTGCCCATCACTATTATATCATCGCTGTCCAAAGAAAAACAAGTATCTCCAAAATGGCAACTTTACAGGAGAGGCCAAAAACCTCATTCAATTTTAATGTAGATCAATGGAACCAGACGTCTTTCCAAGCACTTTTGGGCCATTTTAGTTGGTCCATTCATCATGCAAATCTTACAAAGTGTAAACGGGAGCTGCTGTTTTCAAATGATACATAAAAGTCAAAATGGCCAAAAATGGAGATAGATGTTTTTCATTGGACAGCGACGATATGACATGCAAGGTATGGTGATGTGCTGATCTCTATGTTTTTAGAATTTTTACTTTACGGAGAGTTCTATATCAGCAACCAGTTATGATAAGATAATTAGCATTTGGGTTTTAATGCTTGTGTTACCACATGACGGAGACAAATTAAAGTTTTGTTTGTAGGCAGTCTGTATTAATTTAGACATTGGTGTGAGTTTGCGAGAAGGATAGACCAGCTGTCAGGGACAAAGAGCTTGGCACGATGCACGAAGAGCTAAAAGTCAGAGGGGGTTTACTGAGCAAACTGGTATTTAAACACCATCAATGGACTAGCACGCATCAAAACAGGGCAATGCCAGGTCATAAGTCTCGAGACAAGCTAAAGTAGAAAAGCAGGAAATCAAACAATCCAGCTAACAGAATCAGAGAGGAAATCCGAGAGAACAGTCAGGAGCACTGAAGGAGAGTCAGAAACCAGCAGGGATTAGAATCATGCAGAGAGAACCAGAGGAAAATCGAGAGAGCGAGAGTTGAAGACAAGGGAAGGTCAAAACCAGACACAGCAACGACAACGGCAAGAGAGCCGCTCGGCATTGCAAACTGGGTTTGGCAGAACTTCGCTCTGTGTGTGTGTGTGTGGGGGGCGGGGTTTATAAGCAGGTTGTGTGATGAGCAGCAGGTGAAACAAATCAGTACTAGACTAGACTCACAGTGAGTGATTGGTTGACCGGGGACATGTGAGTGTTATGTCATCGGATAGTGCACTCTGGGAAATGTAGTCTGGGAGATCAGCAGTGTCAGTGAGACCCGGAGGCATGACACCAACATTTCATGCGTATACCTGACAGGTAAGTTCGGTAAATAGCTTAGGTAGATACTTTAAATCTCCAAAACGACCATTAAGCCATTACTAGTTGTCACCGTACTGGTCCAAGTCGCCTCTGGAGCAGGTGCAAAACGAATTTCAGAATCGTAAGTTCATTTGGTTTATGTTGGGGTTCATGTTTTTGCATGCACAGTGGAACACTTCTTCATGATGTCAATATTTCTTCACTGAACTTGGAATTACATGTGCGGTTGATGCAAATTCATTGAGATCATTTGGTAAAGCAGCCAAGAAATGAGAGATGAGACAAATTATTTTTTTATTGTACAGCGTCCTTCTGTATGTGAAAGGCACTATAGAAGTGCAACCTATTATTATTAAGATGTAATATGTAATGTATTCCTATTAAAGTGGATGGATTACCTTTTTAAACAATGACCCCCACATTGGAGATATTTATTCTACCCACTGCTGGCTGGAAGCAGGCGTCCCGCCAACCTCCATACATCTCCTGCACATGGTAGACACTACCACTGGCCCAACTAGACAGCACAGAATGACACACCCAACCCTGCTGCACACATAACACCCACACAGTCACAGCTATTAACAAGATTTAAGTCTAACTCTTTAAGTCCAGCACCTCCCATGAATGCTTGCACATCCATGGTCACGTGAGCGGTTGCTACAATACATTCAGCAACTCTGAAAAAATGGAAAACTTGTAATAACTTCCATTAGATAATATTTTTTAAAGGTTGAGGTTTAGAGTTCTGACGTTCCCCACTTTGTTTTCACCTACCTAGTCATTATCAAAAAATATCTGCACCCAAAAAGACTGAGCTGATAGGAAAAAAACTTGGTGGGTAGGTTTGACATCGTGAGACATTCAAGATTAGAGTTTCACCGCAGCCGCAGATGTGACGTAAGCAAGGACGGGCCTTATCTCTTTACCTGACTGACTTTGTAAGGTCATTCTCTTTCCTAGGTCTTCCATTCGGTCTTGTGCTGTTTAGTTGATAGCATGCTTTACAGGTGAAGGCACACACCACCAACATGAAGGATATTGGAGGAGTGGCCCAACAGACATCCAGCAAGCAGTGATGTCCTCCATAAGTCATCCTGTTAGTGCCAGCACCATTGGCAGACGGCTGCACCACGCAGGACTACACACACACAGACCGTTACCACGACTGTCCTTAACACCACGTCACCGTCACCAAAGACTGCAGTGGTGTCGTACCAGACTGTCATGGAGTGACTCAGAATGGCAGCGGGTCATCTTCAGTGACGAGTCCCGCTTTAGTCTTGGTGGAGACGCCCAACGAATCCGTGTGTGGAGGCACCGTGGTCAGCACCAAGATGGACGGTTTGTTGTCACATGTCCAGAAGACCTGGTGTCCCTCCACCTCCACCCCTACCGCACCATCTGCAGGAACTGTGTGAGGATGTTCAAGCTGCATGGGATGGATTATCACAGGACTCCATTAGGAACCTCTACAGCTCCATACCGAGACGTCTGGTGTGTTGGGTTAGCAATCATGGCGGCCCGACGCCATACTGAGAGACAGACTTCTGTATGTGTAGCTCAATAAATATTGATCATATCAGTCTAAATTTATCATCAGGAGAACTGATACATGCCTGCAAGTCATACAGAGCAATCCGAGGCCTCACAATGGAGGCAGCAGACAGGAACTCACAAACGATCAGAACAGTTCCACACACATACTTCTGTTTCCCTGAACGGGTCAGAGGTCAATCCTGCTACCCAGGGAACATCAAAACAACCAGGAGCCCCAGCACACCAGCCCAAACCCCACTTCCTCCTCCCCCCGAAACCTCCCGCCCTACCTTATGTGTCCAAAACTGGCGCTGGCTCCCATTTTCGTGAACAGCAAGTGGAACAGCAGAGCGTGTCCAACATGCTGTTTGACATGGCAGCCTTCATATTGATTTAAGAACACAGAAATAGTGCACAATAATAATATTTTAGGCGTCTACAAAGTGCTCCTTTTTCGGGCCCTGTTGGCAGGGCCTGGGTGTATTTCCCTGAAAATATATTTCATATATTCCATTAGCGTGTTGTCACTATTAGAATCAGTCACAAGGCTTATTGAATAGACCCGGTAACATCCAGCACTCCAGATACACAGCAGCATAAAAGCACAAAAGCCGGCTATGCATGATGTACAGCTCTGGAAATAAATCAGAGAGCACTCCAGCTTCTTTCTAAATCAGCATCTCTACATGTACAGCAGGTTCTCAGTGAGGAACCGAAGGTTGGGTTCTAGCTTTACTGGCAGATACAGTGAGCGTCTGGTTTATAAGAACAAGGTCCAGCAGCAAACACACAGGACAACACAGCTACAGCCTGGCAGAGGGCCAAACCCCCTCTCTACTGACCGTGATGAGCGCCACCTCATCCCAATGTCCCTTACCCACCGTAAGATGACCTCAAGTGACCTACAGAGAGACTGGCGAGCTGGGGTGGCTGGGGTGAAACGCACAGCGAGCATGGTTCTAAAAACAGGCTTCTGGAGGTCATTAGTGATTTTCTAAATACACAGATCTAATACAATATCTGATCTGGAGTTTGGGAGACATGGTTCCAGGAGTGTAGAGAATCAAACAGAACCAACACAAACCCAGAACCGGTACACCTAGAGACACTGAGCAGTTACAGGTGGGCTCTTACATTTTTCCAGGGCTGTATCATCACTCTTGCGACCCGATGCTCCCAGCAGCAGGGATATTTGTTGTTGCTATGGTTTGTTAGTCTGAGTTCTGTGTGCATGTTGATGGTATAGCGTTGTTGCCTGTTCAGTATAAGAGCATTTTCTCATAGGGGTAATGTTTCCCTTTGGTTTTTCCTTTGGCCAAAACCCTACACCGGGTGTCAGAACCGACTGGGTGGGACCGTATGCCCCTGCAGCCTGGAGAATCAACAAGCTCAAATGTAAATGCCTAAGAATCCAAAGGACAGTATGGTGAGGTTCTGCCACAAAACCCGACTGGAGGAGGCAATCATGAAGATGCCTGATCGGTGACCAGGATGCAGGGACAGTGGTGAGGTCCCTTAGATGCTTGGATGGTGGCCAGCTGTGGAGATCTTCCAGTAAAGCAGCATGGCAGCATGGTAGCATTGACTACAGCTCTGGCCAGTCCTCAGCTGTGCGGTTGACCAGGCAGCGGTATTCAAACTTGGGCGAGTAATGGAAGCGTTTTGACACATTCAACTCATTGCACGTCTGTTTCCTCTCACTAGGTCCGTAAACATTTCCTGCTCAGTGAATTCCTCAAGAGCGGAGCGTTTCATGTCAAAGCACTTTGATACTCTTGTTTACATCTTAATTATTTCATTTTGCTGACATTTGAATTTTGGTCACTTGATTAACTACGTTTGGAATGAAGACCAACAACTCGATTTGAGGGGTGGGATTCGGATGCAGTTACACTCTGACGAGGCTTCTGTTTTACATGGCTTCTTTTTAAACGAGAGGGAAACCGCATATCATACAAACAGAGAGAAATGTGCTGCTAAAAATACGCCTCCAGCCTGCGTGAGCCCTGAGGCATTTATCAAAGCTACAGATCCATTACCGGCTAATTTGTCAGGTGGTTTGAATGTCTTGACCTCCTTAAACGGAGAACAGCGTTCTAGTTTTGGGGAACTGTGATAGGCAATGAGACAAGCGCGTTTGTACAGTGGTATAGGAAACGTTTGGGCACCACAGGTCAGATTATACTTTTGATGATGCCCCATGAAGGTACACTTCCTATACAGAGGGACACACTTCTGAACATTTACATATATTGATATATATATATATATATATATATATATATATATATATATATATATATATATATATATATATATATATATATATATATATATATATATATATATATTATTTGAATTATATGAATGTTTGTGCAAAAGCAATTACAGTATGTGATTTTTTGAATATCTATTTATTAAACAATCAAAACAAAATGATTACTAACTGTGTCATATAAAATATATCATTTTTGCTCAGAATTATTGAATCAATATACAGAATTAATTTATCTGATTTATGTCTAATTAATTATATTATTTAGCATTACAATTAATATTGTTAATGGTCACATGTTTTGTTTTGGTTCAAATAAGTTAACAAATCCTTTAAAAAGAAGAAAATTAAACACTGCAGTAATTTATTTATTTACTTTATTGTTTTGCTGCTTTAGTTTATTATATAATAAAGTATGTTTTTCTAAACTGCTTTTTTAAATTACAGTAAATATGGGCTGTGTGTGTATGTGCGTGTGTATGTT
>JAMWET010001958.1:0-20000 GCA_024036415.1 Prochilodus magdalenae | reverse complement strand
TTGAATCGATTCCCCCGCTTTGCCAGTGAAATGCCCCCCTTAACACTGCCCGAAAACGTGGTGCATCCACCCCAAAGCTTAACATTTTCTTTTTTTCATGAAAATCTGCACCCATTTTTATCAAACCATTTCTTTGCTCATGGCAACAACCAATCCAAATTTTAACTTTATCCATCAACAGGACTTTTCTTCAAAATGCCTCAGTCTGGTTTAAATGTTCATTTGCAAACATCTGATTCTGAGTTTTGTGATGAGGATGCAGGAACATTTTTTTTCTGATGTCTCTTTTATGAAGGTCATATTTGTGAAGTTGAAGGTGCACAGTAGAACAGTGCAAATTCACCCTACAATCTCTGGTAGGCAAACAGGGTTCTAGACCCTTTCCAGCAATTCCTTTAGCCACTATCTCAGAACATTTTCCTGGTTATCCAGACCTCAACCTTCCCCATTTATTTCCCATTAACAGCCATTTAATTATGAAGTGATGAAACATCTACCTGACAGTGCCTTTCTGTATTCATATAGCCTTCTCCTTCTTTGTGGGCCTCCGTTATTTTATTTTCAGAGTCCTAGGCAGCTCAAAAATCCCTGGCTGCTGTTTGTGAGGACGAGGTTTGAGAAGTCTTTGTAAAGCTTTGCATCACCTGGCCTTTCTTAACGATGGCTGTGAATAAGTCTTAGCCCTAACCAGCTAATTAGGCTCTGAAATCTTCAGGGATGCCTGAACTTTTGTTAAGTGATCCTCTTCTTTTTTGTACATGTGATAATGTTTCACTTTATGCCTTTTGGAGATCAGTTCATCTTCTTCTCACTTAATTATTTACAAAAACAGAAATTTTGGGAGATCCGGTTTTGAAGAGCGGCCTTCCCAAAGTTTGTAAAGACGTACCAACTCTCTCAGCTGGCTGAAGCTCCACGTTCTCCATCACTCACCACATCACCAATGACCGACTTTCTGACTGTATGTGAGTGAGTTTCAGCTTTACAAATCTCTGCTTCGGCTATCCAGGCTTCGAGTTGTACAGCGAGTTGACTCAGTGATCATGGAGTTCAGCACTGCAAGGACATCATCTCACTCACCGTTGAAGTGTCCAAGGCAACACTTTCCTGAGCTGTCTCTGCCCATCCAAACATCCTGGCCACGGTCTTAGGAGCAGATGGCTGTGCTGCTGTGGCCTGCTGCCGAGGATCTGCACCGTGGTGCACGAAGTTCATTGTGTGCATCAGTCACATCACTATTTTGGGCATCCTTACAATGCACTGTACTCTCCTAGGGTCTGAGACAGTGCAGATGGTCCATACCAGACACCAAGACAGCTGGCCAGGATGCTCTTTTCTGTGAGTACGAAAGGGGGGGGGATTGCTCTCTCCATCCTTCACAGGAAGTGAGGTCACTGCTTAACTTTCTTGGCTAGGCATATCCTCAATAGTTTGGCTTTGCTCCTTGACAGACTGATCCCTGCCATGGCTCCTGAGTAATATCTTCACAGGCTGCATGCAGTGCCTTAAGAAGACTAACTTGTTTATGTGGGTTCCCATCCATATGTCTTACATTGACAAGCTAATAATCCTTTGCTGGACTGAGGAATAGGCTATGATTTGTGTGTGTGGATGGGTGGTGAACCATTTTTGGACATCATGTACACAAACCTCTTGCTTCATCAGAAATATTTCTTGGTTGTACTTGTCTCCTTGCCCTCTGTGGTTTTGTGGTTTATACTCAAATTGCCTAAAATATACACAGTAATATGAAGCCACATGGCTACTATGTTGGTGAGAAATTTCATTTCAAATGTCAGAAATTTCAGTGTTTGTTTCATATTTTAACGTTTCATGGCTAATAAAACCAAATCTTGATAATCTTGGTAGTCATAACTGCATTACGGTTCTAATGCAGCTCCTGCAAATGAAGCCTTCAACTACATCATTAACTTCATCATCAAAAGAACAGCTGCACCCAGAAGGAGGTATGGAAGTGCAGGTGTGTTGGGAAGGAGGATGAAGGTGACCAGGATCAATAACTGATGATAAGTTTAGACTGATATGATCAATATTTATTGAGCTACACATACAGAAGTCTGTCTCTCAGTATGGTGTCGGGCCGCCGTGTTTGCTAACCCAACACGCCAGACGTCTCGGTATGGAGCTGTAGAGGTTCCTAATGGAGTCCTGTGATAATCCATCCCATGCAGCTTAAACATCCTCACACGGTTCCTGCAGATGGTGCGGTAGGGGTGGAGGTGGAGTGACGCCAGGCCTTCTGGACGTGCATCCTCAGGCTGACCATGGTGCCGCCACACACGGATTCGTTGGGCGTCTCCACCAAGACTAAAGCGGGACTCGTCACTGAAGATGACCCGCTGCCATTCTGAGTCGCTCCATGACAGTCTGGTACGACACCACTGCAGTGTTTGGTGACGGTGACGTGGTGTTAAGGACAGTCGTGGTAACGGCCTGTGTGCATGTAGTCCTGCGTGGTGCAGCCGTCTGCCAATGGTGCTGCACTAACAGGATGACTCATGGAGGACACCACTGCTCACTGGATCTGCAGTCGTGGCTGTTGGGTGAGTCAGGTACAGAGATAAGACCCGTCCTCGCTTACGTTACATGCACAGCTGAGTGTGAAACTTGAATCATCAGCATGTCTCACAGTGCCGAACCTACACACCAAGTTTCATCCCTGTCGGTTGATTCCTTCTGGGTGCAGCTGTTTGTGTAGCTACTGTTTTGATGATGAGTGTAACTGCTAAAACAACATGGTTGGCTAAAAGGATGTAGCTTGTCTCCCAGTTTGTAATAAGTTACTAATTTTTAGACTAAATGAAAATTAGAAACTACTAAAAAATCAACTTGGGCTGCAGTGACTCAAAGCTGATCTAACGCTTGTAACCCACACGCTAATGACTGGACTTGCTGAAACCTCAGAGTTGATTTAGACTCTTACAAAGCATCTTAGAAATGTCTCTAGTACGAACCATCAGAGTGCTGACTTCAGGAGTGCACTCGCTGTTTGCTAGATAATCAGTGTGTGCTTTGTTTAACTGGTGACTCAAATCCTTACTCTAATTTACTTAAATACAGTCCTGTTTATTCTCCACTCCTTGTGTGTGTGTGTTTTTGTAATACATGGGTCAGTCGGTCAGTGGGTCAGCAGCTCGGGACCTACACCTGTCAGGTGTCCCGAGCAACAGAGCCTCCCTCTTTTATAACCACATAATAAAATATTCCTCAGTAAAAATAAAAATAGTAGCCCGCAAGTCTTCCAGCGCTGCACAATGAGGCCTTTATTCATTTTTAATTTATTATAATCCAAACATTTTTATACCAACGCAAGCGAATCCAGAAGCAGCCTGAACCCTGGGTTTCCTTTTTTGGGGTAAGATGTGATCATATGTGTGTTTGAATGGGGGCTGAGGGGGAGACGGGTGGCGGTAGGGGGAGTAAACAGGGGTGGGGGATGGTGTTGGTCCTGGGAAAACTTTTACCCACAGAATGTTAAAAAGTTTGCACAGCCATCTGTGGCTTGCAGCAGGGATGAATTACTGACCAGGCCCTTCATTGGGGCTGTGCCCAGGGGCCTCTGACTGCCAGGGAACCTTTGGGGGGAGGGTGGGGGCTTAAGGTGGCTTGAGGTAGCTCAAACACTTGGGACAATCAACTGCAGATGGAAACATTAGATGAACAAATGGGCCCTGAATATGTAAAACAAGAAGTCTAGATAAGTGAAAGAAATAAACAAATCTATCATCAGTTATTGTTGGCTCTTGGGGCATTTCTGTTGTTAGCAGTTACCCGTCCAAACTACTCCTGTTACGGGTGGGGTTCCATTCGTACACATACATTACAGGGTATTATAGGATGTCAGATAGGACACTGCACGTTACAGTAAGCCTAAATTTCTTTAATAAAAAAAAAAAAAGTTAAATAAACACATTTCCAGTGTCACACACAATGCTACCATAATAAGTTGTGTCATTTCAGTTTTTAAACATTATTTCTAATTTATTACATGTTTTTGTTAGACTGCAGGGGGTCATCCAAAGACTTGTGCCCAGGGGCTTTGCAAAACCATTATACGTTTCTGGCTGGGAGTCCGAAAGAGCAGCCTTGGCCGTGTTGTCTCTGGGAGGGTAATATTACTTAACACAATGCTTGCCACCACAGGCATCTGTTAAGCCCATATTTTTTTTTCTTCATTTTTATATGTGCCAGTAGCAATAAATAGAGTACCAAAATCCCCAAATCCCCAAAAAATAAGTCTTGCATTGTTCTAGCACTAATTTTAACACTACACAGATTCAATTTTAAAGTAGATCCAGGTTCCTCAATAAGCCTCTGGAGTCGATCTCGGGTTTAGCACCTTATTCTCGATTCCTGATCCACCTTAAATCATGTAGCAGTTACATTAAAACGTCTGCTGCACTATTTAAGATGGAACGGAAATTCGAATAACATCGGTCTCAAGAGATTAGCGTATCAAATTAGCATGACGGTGTGAAGCTTGTGCTGGCGGACACAACAGGCAGTGCTCTATGGAGGCCATTCCCATTTTTCATTTTGCTGATGCAGCAACTGTCATATGGGAATCATGTGAAGATGATCAGCGATGGCAATGAAACAAGAATGACAGGCCTTAAGGAGGATGAGGACACATGTTGACCTTATCTTCCTTAGCTAGTTAGTAGCGTATTGGCTGTTTTGATTTTATCATTATGTCACATTTATGTCTATACAGGCGAGCCACCTTCGTTACCTCAGTGTGGCATCTAAATAATGAACAAGACCGACAAACAAGGAAGATGGAAATGCTCAGATTTTAGAAAAGTGCAAGGAGGCGATGCTGCGAGTTTGCTTGTAGCCGGAGAAAAAACATCCCACTTCTTCCCCCAAGTACTGGATGGTATTAACAAATGACACCAGGCTGCCCGAGGGGAGGTTTGGAAATGGTAAAACCAGCACCCTGATATAAAACCAGTGCTTGTTGTATTTCAATATCCACTCCTGAATGTACTGGAGACATGGCCATGTAGAATGGGCACATGCGGAGCCCGCCGCGGGGCCAGACTTGCAGAAAGATGGAGTTTAGACGTCTAAATATGTTGGTAGTATGATGTTGGGGTTTGTTGTTGGGAGGGGAGGGTGGTGGTTGTGTGTCTACCATTAGTTTAGGTTGAGGGGCAGTGCTCTCCAGCTGCTGTGTTCAACAAAATAGCATTAGCTTGAAGCATGTTTCTCACCTCTTAGTCTACAGCAATGCTACACTGGTGTCAGAAGTAGGACTGATTAGTAACAGACACGATGTAGGAATCAAACATGCTTAGGCCGACTTTTGAAACCACGGGATGGAAAAATCATCAAAAACTTCACAGCCCTTATTCATTCAGTATATGAATGTGATCCATTGATCACAATGTGTCAGTGTGATCACAAAGTCAAGTCAAGTGGCTTTTATTATCTTTTTTGAGCTCTGTACAAGTACACAGTGAAATGAAATTGTGTTTTTTCCAGAACTAGGGTGCCACATGAAAAAAACGAGAACAAAAAAAAAAATACAGTACAGGACGAACTTCCAACTTTCATGATGAACTTAATAATTAATAATCCTTTGTTAGGATTTGTGTTGTCAGCTAGTTTAGTACAATAGCCAGCTCTGAACTCGAATCATTGCAGATTTATTCTTTGGAATTATTTTGTACAGCTTCTAGTCACATGTAGCTTAGCTAAAAATTTGACATGGCTAAAAATAGACCCTAAAAAATTTTCGGCTTCTGACCTAATAGTGCCCCTTCATTTGGAACTGCTCTCATGTAAGGACCATAGATACTCATTGATGCAGCATCTTTGCCACCCACTTGTCCCCACACTGTGATTCACCAAATAGTTGTGACCCACAGTTTGAAAAACACAGAGTGTCGTTTCCTGTTCTGATTGGACGGTGTGTACTAGAATCAGAATTGTGAGAATCAGAATTGAGAACCATTTGCCATTTCTGCTTGCAGAGTGGAATTTGTCTACCACGTTTACCCCATCGGTGAAATGGAACACTCACATGAGTACACTTGCCAGGAGAGGTAAGCAGCCCTGTCCACGGCGTCAGGAGGATGGTTAGAGGTTTGCTCAAGTTCTACTTCAGTAGGGTTCGGTCGGTATCAGGGAATCAAACTCGTGACCCTCCAGGTACAGGACGGGTTCCCAAATCTCCAGCCCATGTCTGGGCCATGTAGAGGGCTTCATTAAAGCAAACTGGACTAAAATCCTGCTTACTGCTTCACCATGAATAGGTGGCGCTAAACGGTTGAATGGGTGGTTATATGTAAAAACGTCTTTTATGCTCTTTTATAAACTCTGCTGTTTTGCTGCCCGGTTTCATGTACAGTATGGATCTGTATGCAAATAATGTATGAATTAAAAAGTCATTGTAACAGAGGAGTGTGATAAATAGGCCATGTGCACTTTTAAAGCATTCAGAATGACACAGACCGAATGTAAGCAGTTAGCGTAGACTGCACAGCCGTAATCGAAAACACATTTCTGGCATGCAGATGGAGTCTGAATTACTGATCCAATACTGCCACCTGGAGGCCGTAACCATTCTGGCCCTTTTTACTTGTCAGCAGATCAGTGAGTTCACACTGTGGTTTATACTGGAGACAAACATATCAGTCAGAGAGAGAGAGAGAGAGAGAGAGAGAGAGAGAAAGAGAGAGAGAGAGAGAGAGAGAGAGAGAGAGAGAGAGAGAGAGAGAGGAATCATGAAAAGAAAATGTGAGAGACATTCAGGGGGAAAGAGAGAAGAACTATAGCATGCCAGATGTCTTTCCATTCAGTTTGAGATCTCCTAAGATGTTATCCTCGACGTTGACCAATTGAAGGCATGTAAGTTTGGTCGGGGTGATTACGGACATTCAGCGAGCAGTGATGCCCCTCCATAAGGTACCCTGTTAGTGCCAGCACCATTGGCAGACGGCTAACACCACGTCACCGTCACCAAAGACTGCAGTGGTGTCGTACCAGACTGTCATGGAGTGACTCAGAATGGCAGCGGGTCATCTTCAGTGACGAGTCCCGTTTTTTTAAACTTGGTGGAGACGCCCAACGAGTCCGTGTGTGGAGGCACCGTGGTCAGCACCAAGATGAACGGTCTGTAGTCACACATCCAAAAGGCCTGGTGTCCCTCCACCTCCACCCCTACCGCACCATATGCAGGAACTGGGTGAGGATCTTCAAGCTGCATGGGATGGATTATCACAGGACTCCATTAGGAACCTCTACAGCTCCATACCGAGACGTCTGGCGTGTTGGGTTAGCAAACACGGTGGTGCTGTTCTCTTGATGAGTGTAGTTAGCTGTGTTAGTTATTTGGAGCGCACTAGTATCCAATATTCACCAAGTAAATGAAAGCTGTTGGCCCACTATTAAATTTTCAGTTTAAGCTGGTCTGGCTTCAACAGCCGAAGAGTGTCCTCAGTGTAGTTCCCCCTAGACAGCACCCCCATAGTGATGATTTAGATTGTGCGGTCATTCGTGTTTACCAGCCTAGAAGCACTGCAAGTACCACACACACATGCATACACACAGAAACACACATGCAGGCCGCTCTCCAAGTGTCTCTGTGACTCTGATCAGCGATGGACCCCAGATAAACACGTCCAGCTTTCATAAAGAAACCCTAACACGGCACACTCGCGGCGGCAGGGAGAATGTGTGACATCATGTGTGTGCGTGGTGCATGTTCTTGTACATGTTTATCTTCCTGTTCTTCTGTTCTTGCTGCAAATGTTTTCACGTCTTTCTGACCTCTGACCTCCGAATGTATCTGTTCACTCAATAATCAAACATGTGCACGTTCTATTATAAACAGTGTTCGCCCTGAACGCGCATACACGCGACATGTGCACTCGCTCAAATCCTGACAACAGAATGTTACACAAGAACACCCTAAGCTTTACACGCAGGGGTCTGAGATATAGGTCTGCTGGCTGACCCGAGCCCAATGGAGTCTGACAAGACACTGGGCCTGGTTTGGACTGAGTGTTAAGCATGTAACACTGGGCTCAGGTTTGCACTGTTCTGAAGAGCTCCAGTCTTATCATGGATGATCACCAGATGGTTTGGCTTGAGAAACTCTTTAGAATGGAGCTCAGTGGGTCTATTGCTGACTGGCTTTGCCACATTGTGCTATATGCTAGCCTTCGTCCTCCCACTATTAAAGCACTGTATGACAGGTAGCCTTACAGGTAGGGTGGCCACTTTCATAACCCCAAAAAGGAGGACACCCCAAACCTATATAACACATAAATGATACTTTACTCTCCAAATTGGGGAGTAACAGATTATATTCGGCCAGATGGGAGCTTACTATTTCACTAGCAGTTAGCGTGCTGACCTGCGGTTAGCCGGTAGGTGAGTCACAATGCCACATGACCTTGTTAAACCAATAAAATGCAAGGTAGTTTCTTTGGCACGGACGTGAGCCAATGGCATGCATAATATGCCTTACGAGTAAACATTTTAAATAGTTCATGCCGAAAAGAGGAGTAATAGACGTCCGTCCATGTAGATTGCCGGACAGAGGACTAGGAGTTTTTAAAAAAGTCTGTCTGGTCTTAATGCAAACATGTGGTCACCCTACTCACAGGTAGCTTTTATTTTCTTGTCATTTGTCAGCTACAGGTGCATTCTTTGATTGAGACATGATTAATTCTGTTGCACCTCCAACAGTATCTTCATTTTCCTCTTTATGGTACATATTTTTTGTCTGTTCACTAGTCTCACAGTTTTTAAGATATCAATATTTATATCATCCCAATTTTAAATCGTTTAGCCTGATCGGGAACGGTGTGCTTGTATACAGCTTTTTGATGGAATGCACGGTTTCCGTGTAGCAATGGAGATGATCAAAAAAGCGAACCCCTGTCTATTGTATTGTTGCTCGACCCGGAATCACAATTTCTCATACACCATTTCAGGCCACGCCCCCAAGCCCGATATCAATGTTGGTTGGGCGCCATTTTTTTCCATCCTTCTTCTCCCCTCCATAGAGTCCCATTCATTTTTGGCCCCACTCAAACCATATTGTCTTCTTTAACCTACAGCTGCCAAACTGCATGTTCTCACAAACTCTAATTCACAGCCACACAGCACTCCTCATTCCTCCAATAGCATCCACAGTAGGAAAGGGGAACCAATAGTTGCAACCCTGTGCAACTATTCCACTTTTCTAGTTACTTGTTCTCACCTCACACAGGAATAACTCCGAAGTCGATGGCCACGCCAGCTGGTGGAAAGGCCACTGTGGATCTTTCCCTTTGCTTGTTAGAGCAAATTCAGAGACGAGAATGCTTGGTCTTGGTCTTGGTGGAGACGACCCATCCGACGAATCCGTGTGTGGAGGCACCGTGATCAGCACCAAGATGAACGGTCTGTTGTCACACGTCCAGAAGACCTGGTGTCCCTCCACCTCCACCCCTACCGCTCCATCTGCAGGAACTGTGTGAGGATACTCAAGCTGCATGGGATGGATTATCATAGGAGTCCATTAGGAACCTCTACAGCTCCATACCGAGACGTCTGGCGTGTTGGGTTAGCAAACACGGCGGCCCGACGCCATACTGAGAGACAGACTTCTGTATGTGTAGCTCAATAAATATTGATCATATCAGTCTAAATTTATCACCAGTTATTGATCCTGGTCACCTTTATCTTCCTTCCCAACAGCACCACAATCCCACACCTCCTTCTGGGTGCAGTTGTTCTCTTGATGATGAGTGTAGTTAGCTGTGTTAGTTATTTGGAGCGCACTAGTATCCAATATGCAACAAGTAAATGAAAGCTGTTGGCCCACTATTAAATTTTCAATTTAAGCTGGTCTGGCTTCAACAGCCGAGGAGTGCACTCAGTGTAGTTCCCCCTAGACAGCACCCCCATAGTAATGATTCAGATTGTGCGGTCATTCGTGTTTACCTGCCTAGAAGCATTGGATATGTCTCTGGAGTGACTGAAGGAGAATTCTTATCGTCCCAAAAATGTATTTTAAGAAATGTTGTCTAAGCCACCGAGGAAAACCGTAACGTCCTCGATTTCAAAACACCCACTGGTGAATATATCTGGCTACTAACATTTGGATTTATGCTCCAATACATAAAACCATCATACATGCACTGCTCTGCACATTCCCCCACTGTAATCACACCTATACTGCTTCTTCTGGCCCTAGCCACCCATGCCATTGTAATGAATGTGTTTCCAGGTGGTAAACTCAGACCATGAGTTTTTACTGGCTGTGACTAATATTCCGCATGAACAAGACGGCTTCCACCCCGGCCTTACCGCCAGCCCTCTGTTACCATGCTGTGTAGTGTTCTTAGTAGTACATACTTCAACACACCCAGCAAGATCCCTTCCTGGTGCTGCATAAAATAACGTCCTGGAGACAAGTTTGGCTTCGCGAACAACGTCATTCCCATTTACACATCAGCACTCACACTACAAATCTGCTAGCAGATGATACATACGCTGCTAAATATACTTTTACGACCGTTCCGTTCCTATACGGAGACCAGATTACACAACAGTGGCCTGTTTTGAAGAGCATATGGACCCACACCTCTACAGATGCTGTGCTGGACGGTGTCTTATGAGTTACCCAGTGCAAAAACAGACCCTGTTTATGTGGATTCAGCGTTAGTGGGCCATGTGTTTTTTCTGATGGTCATTTAGTTTATTAACACCCTCTAGTGCCCATTAACATGAATCTGTAGATTCAGAAGTCGACGAGTCGAATCATCAGTCGGAGACCCTTTAAGTCGACTGAAAACAGTGACCTTGTTTTTTTTTCATAAAACAGACTACAGCTTACAGACATGCACAAGATCTGTAAGAATGTAAACAGACATGTTAATCATTATTAAAGGGGAATAATAAATATATATGTAAGTTCTAGCTGGGCTGTGACGCATGCTTGCTAAAAAATTTAATCCACGTGACACTACGCGCTGGCGGTTCACCACTGAAGGAAGCTAAAGCTGTGAAGCTGAGAAACACGGGTGGAGCGATGTCTCAGAGAAAGGAAGAAAAGAATCTGAACAAATGAAATCTGATTCTGTTCGTCATTTAGTCAGACATCCAACACTGCTCCAAACGAGGGAGCTGACTTTCGGTTTAGACATAACGGCTGTTTGCAGTGAAGGCAAAACGGACCGGAGACGTTTGTTTTATTATAATTCGGTTATTTTAGAACCTAAATTACAGATTTGTTTATTTATTCGTCTACAGCTGAGATTATTTTTATTTAAAGATAAGTACAGTCACTTAATACACCTGCCAAGAAATGATGATTTTAGGTTGGGGAATATAATAATTAAACGGTTTCAGTTCTACCGTTCTCCTTTTCATCTAAAAATAATTTAAATACGGACGAATCTGGTTTTATTTAGCAGTTCATTATTTATGAGAGATGAAAGACTGTAACGTAGTGGTTGAGGTGGGATGCAAGTGCATAGTGGATTTATTTGAGTCAGTCCGGGTAACAGGGATCAAAACACAGGTGGGTATTACCAAAGACATGTCCATAGATAGAGAGACAACAGCAGAAACAAAACAAGGGGCAAGAACTGAAGACAAACACTACAAAACAAAAAGAACAAGACCTGAAAGTAAACACAGCTAGTGGGTTTAACAGAAAGGGGATCTCTTTTCTTCTGTGGGTCTCTCCGTTGTTCTCTTGCACAGTCCAACCCACATTCTCTACTCTTACTTATTTATTTTTAAAGCACTTGTCTCCTTTTCTTTTCTTTCTCTCTCTTCTTTTTATTTATTTTATTTTATTTTTTGGCTGTACCATATCATCTACTCCTCTACAAAGGTGCAGCGGAGATGGTTGTTTGGTGGGGGCTTATATAGCCGGTGCCTCAGGTGCAACTTGTTGGGTTGATCAGCCCGGGTAATTCTGGGCTGTAGTCCCCCCAGAGCGGCACAGCCACTGCCGCCCTCTGCTGGCTGCAGGCGCCACCGCCCGGACCCTTAGATACATCTAAACGCTTCATTTAAATCTATACTGCAAAAATTATCATTAAATAAAATAACAAAAAATGGAAGAAGGTCATGTGGTCTGATGAGTCCAGATTTACCCTGTTCCAGAGTGATGGGGCATCAGGGTAAGAAGAGAGGCGGCTGAAGTGATGCCCCATCATGCCTAGTGCCTCCCGTACCAGCCTGTGGGGGCAGTGCTATGATCTGGGGTAGCTGCAGTTGGTCAGGTCCAGGTTCAGCAATGTCATGTGCCCAGAGAATGAGGTCAGCTGACCACCTGAACATCCTGAACCACCTGGTTACTCCAGCAATGGATTTCTTCTTCCCTGATGGCTCGGCCATATTCCAACATGACAGTGCCAGGATTCATCGGGCTCAGCTTGGGAATAAGCGGTTCAGGGAGCATGAGATCATTTTCACACATGGATCGGCCACCACCAGTCCAGACCTGAACCCCACTGTGAAATCTTTAGGATGTGCTGGAGAGGACTGGTCCAAATCTCAATACAAGATCTTGGGGGAAAGTTAATGCAGCTCTGGACAGAAATAGATGTTGTGACTTTGCGGAAGCTTGTGGAAATGAAGGCACAGCGAATGTGTGCTGTGATTAAAACTAACGGCGGTCCAACCAGGACCTTTAATTTGGCCAGGCAGTGTATGTGTGTGATTCTAGATTGAACACAGATCTCTGAAGCTTGTAAAATACAAGCCCATTGTTTATTTGGAGCTCATAACAGACATGTACAGTATCTTGTATGTAGCAGTTCTTCCAGTGAGCCGTTTTTAGGTCTCACGCCTGAATATAAACTGATTAGGCACACATTCACAGTCAGGGATGTCTCGTGGACTTCCAAAAGGCCTAGAATAACATCAAAAAAAAAAAAAATGTCTTACACCGTGTGGCATCAGTAGTTTAGGGTTTGTATTAGTAGTTTAGGGTTTACTGTCTGTAGTTTAAGGATTGGCACCAGCAGTTTGTGGTCAGTAGTTTGGTAGTTAGCGTCAGAAGTTTGGGAATTCCCACTGTGCAGATGCAATAGTTTGGACCTCCTTTAACATGGAGAAGAGCAGGAGTCATAAAACAGGGGGTTCAGTGGTGAACTTCTGTGGCCAGACTTCACGGTGGTTTTAAATATCCATCCTCGCTCCACTGCCCCTAAGAACCCAGAAACACAGAACCATATTTACTCACTGGACACTTTATTAAACATACCTATCTTATATATACTCATTCTCCATTGTATATGGTCCAGTTACCATATAGGTGCACTGTGTGGCACAACAGAGGACACCACTACCTGCCAGAGAGCTACCACCCCATGTGGAGGACTAGAGGATGACTAACACTGCTCTGTGCAGCAGCAGATGAGCTATCGTCTCTGACTGTCCATCTACAAGGTCGACCAGCAAGGTAGGAGTGTCTAATAGAGTGGACAGTGAGTGGAAACAGTGTCTAAACACTCCAGCAGCACTGCTGTGTCTGATCCACTCACACCAGCACCACCCACACTAACACACCACCACCACGTCAGTGTCACTGCAATAAAAAAAAAAATGTGCTGAGAATGATCCACCACCAACATAGTACATAGGAAGTCTGGGAGTTTGATTCCTGATCTGGGTGACTATGCTGTGCTACACCAATAGGAGTCCTTGGATAAGCCTCCTAACACTACACTGGCCCACCTGTAATCTGATTAACCTACTATTACAGACTGTAGTCCATCTGTTTCTCTGTGTACTGTATTAGCCTGTTCTTCAAAAGTCAGGACCCCCACAGGACCCCCACAGAGCAGGTAGTATGTGGGTGGTGGATCATTCTCAGCACTGCAGGGACACTGACGTGGTGGTGGTGGTGTGTTAGTGTGGGTGGTGCTGGTGTGAGTGGATCAGACACAGCAGTGCTGCTGGAGTGTTGAGACACTGTGTCCACTCACTGTCCACTCTATTAGACACTCCTACCTTGCTGCTCCACCTTGTAGATGGACAGTCAGAGACGATAGCTCATCTGCTGCTGCACAGTGCAGTGTTGGTCATCCTCTAGTCCTTCATCAGTGGACACAGGACGCTGCCCCACAGGACTCTGCCCACAGGACACTGTTGGCTGCATAGCGGATGATTCTCAGTCCAGCAGTGACACTGAGGAGTCCAGCAGCACTGCTGTGTCTGATTCACTCACACCAGCACCACACACACTAACACACCACCACCATGTCAGTGACTGTAGTGCTGAGAATGATCCACCACCCACATAGTACCTGCTCTGTGGTGGTCCCAGATGGACTTCTGATGGACAGTCTGTAATGGCCTACATGGTAACTGGAGCAGATTATATATATATATATATATATATATATATATATATATATATATATATATATATAGAGAGAGAGAGAGAGAGAGAGAGAGAGAGAGAGAGAGAGAGAGAGAGAGAGAGAGAGAGATCATAACATATATGTGTGTACGTACCGGATGTGGAGTGAATTTGCTGAAGAGTTCCGTGTACCTCACTTTCCACCTGTCTGCCTGCACCTGCAGATCCACCATCGCATCCACATCCCACCTTGGATGTAGCCAAAGGAAGAGAGAGCATGTCTAACCCTTTCTATAGGCCGTATAAACGAGAACACAATGCTACAGTTCAGTTTAGGTTCTATATCTCACCTGTCGCAGTGTTGGGGGGGGCTGTCTTCTACACTCGTCGTCCCAGAGTTGGAGGTCTTCTTCAGCTCTGCTAGCTCTTCCTGTAACCTTTTCACCTGCAGACCCAGGGCCTCCCTCTCATCAGACAAGCAGTCTTTAAACCTGCATATAAAGACACATACGGGTGAGGTTAACACTCAGCAGCGATGTCATACAACTGAAAACATAACTGCAGGAGTAAGAATCTATTTACACAATTAGTTATACAGTATAATAACATTTTCAATAACAACAATAATTATTATTCCTTTTACATTTGGTTCACATTCTCCAATTTGAGTCTGGATATTTTTCCATTTGGGAAAAGAAATAGAAAACATGTTTTTTTTTTTTTTTTCTGTCCACAAAACAAGACTGTAAACTTATAATAATAATAATAATAATAATAATAATAATAATTTTGAGAAATTGTTTATATCTCTGGATTCCTTTCTTTGAAATTGACCTGGTTCATGATCTGTATTAAGGAACGTTTGTATCTGTTTGCCTGGGATCATGGATCCTGTCCCATACTGTGCAGTTTTATGTTTATATTCTTAAAGTACTGATGAATTTGTGCCACAAAAGAAACATCCCAAGTTATGGACACGCAAAACCAAGCATTCAAATGTTTATTATCTGTAGTTTCTTCGTCTTGTTTGACAGGAAAGCAACCTAGCAAACTGTATGATTGTAAATTTAAAAATTAAATTAATTAAAAATTTTATTTAAAATTAATTAATTAAAATTAATTTGAAAAATTTAAATTTAAATATAATTTTTATTTATTTTTTTATTTTTTTCTACAGTATTTTTAAATGCAGGAGTGATACAGTACTCAAAAACATTTTCAGCATAATTTTTTTTTTTTTGTAAATTCATACACTTTTAGTCATGGGCTGGAGGTTAGGGAACCCAGCCTTGTGACTGACGGGTGGCCGATTCTATTCTCTGAACCAACAGGAAAGACTAAAGTGCCCTTGAGCAAGGCACCTGACTCCCAACTGCTATTTGGGGGCCATGGATAGGGCTGCCCATCACTCCAGGCACGTCTGCTCACTGCCCCTAGTGTGTGTGTGTGTGTGTGTGTGTGTGTGTGTGTGGAACAGAACCTGGTGAGTAGGTTTGACAAGTTTCACACTCTGCCTCACACACGATGTTATCGCTGTACTTGACTGACCCAACAGATCCATGTTACACTGACTGGTGTACTTGACCAGGAGTATATAGATGTTTCTGTAAGTTATTGACGTGTGTATTTTGTCCACCTCTGTTTAAACACAGCAGTATTGTGTGGGACTACTGAAAATTCCTAAAGGCTGAACAAACACCGGACACTTGTTTTCACCTCTTGACGCAGCACATCCAGTGACGCTGCTGTTCACACAGCCACTCAAACTGCTCGGCCGTCTCCCTGAGCTTCTGTACACTCCCTGCATTTTCCTGCTGCAGCTCCGCCACCGTCCTCTGGTGGTCACTGTGCTGTTTGCTCAGGTCCTGCTGTAAGGCATCATTGGTCTTCTGTAGCTCCTCCACTTCTTGTGACTTGCTGACCAAACAGAAAGAGCAACAGTAGCATTTTGAATTGTGTATGGTTTGTGTTAGTGTGCTGTATGTAGTGTGTTGGTGCACAGTAACTCGGTAAGAGTTGGACAGAGCTTGGTTCTAGCTAATGGAACCGGTTCTCCTTCAGTGTTCTGTGCTGATGATGATGTGAATAGACGTCAGTGTCAGACTAATGAATGAGCTTCTATTAAAGACTGGTGGACTGAGAGACACTGGAGTCTCTTCACCTACACTGAGCCGATGAAGAGTCCTGTTCCAGAAATGATAATAGGACATTAGAGCCCTAATAAACCATGCTCCTGTTACTCTCCATACTTCAGTACATCTGAAGGTACATACTTTAGTACTGGCACTCTCCATACTTAAGTACATCTGAAGGTACATACTTTAGTACTGGTACTCTCTATACTTGAGTACATCTGAAGGTACATACTTTAGTACTGGTACTCTCCATACTTTAGTACTGGTACTTTCCATACTTAAGTACATCTGAAGGTACATACTTTAGTACTGGTACTCTCCATACTTAAGTACATCTGAAGGTACATACTTTAGTACTGGTACTCTCCATACTTAAGTACATCTGAAGGTACATACTTTAGTACTGGTACTCTCCATACGTAAGTACATCTGAAGGTACATACTTTAGTACTGGTACTCTCCATACTTAAGTACATCTGAAGGTACATACTTTAGTACTGGTACTCTCTATACTTGAGTACATCTGAAGGTACATACTTTAGTACTGGTACTCTCCATACTTTAGTACTGGTACTTTCCATACTTAAGTACATCTGAAGGTACATACTTTAGTACTGGTACTCTCCATACTTAAGTACATCTGAAGGTACATACTTTAGTACTGGTACTCTCCATACTTAAGTACATCTGAAGGTACATACTTTAGTACTGGTACTCTCTATACTTAAGTACATCTGAAGGTACATACTTTAGTACTGGTACTCTCCATACTTAAGTACATCTGAAGGTACATACTTTAGTACTGTTGCTCTCCATACTTAAGTACATCTGAAGGGACATACTTTAGTACTGGTACTCTCCATACTTAAGTACATCTAAAGGGACATACTTTAGTACTGTTACTCTCCATACTTAAGTACATCTGAAGGTACATACTTTAGTACTGGTACTCTCCATACTTAAGTACATCTGAAGGTACATACTTTAGTACTGGTACTCTCCATACTTAAGTACATCTGAAGGT
Organism: Prochilodus magdalenae; assembly: GCA_024036415.1. Lineage (NCBI taxonomy): Eukaryota > Metazoa > Chordata > Actinopteri > Characiformes > Prochilodontidae > Prochilodus > Prochilodus magdalenae. The sequence continues at coordinate 2,497 of JAMWET010001958.1, read as the reverse complement.
ACATACTTTAGTACTGTTACTCCAGTGGACGTCTAAAGGATCATTTGAGATGACAGTTCGAACCAGATACTTGTTTAAGAGCAGATAACCCTAACATAATGCAGCATCAACATCAGCTAGGCCGCAGGTGAGCACTGTAAATTGACTAATTGGTTAGTGTTCATTTGGTATTATGTTAATGCTGTAATGAAGAGATGATGATTGACAGTGCTGGAAGTAGCTGACTGTGGCCAGTGTAGCATGTACCCTCATTAAAAGCAAAGGGTTCTTGGATGCACTGTGTACTTCAGTGTGAGGCATTATGGAATGAGTCCATAAAATATCCATATACAGCATGCAAACTGCTTGCCACTTTATTAGAAACCTGGACATAAGCGACTGAGCCCCTACAGAATTCTCTGTGGCGTGAATAACAGTGTCTGGAAATTGTAACTGTAATACTACCTGCCTGTGCTGGTCAAAATATTTTAATGATCAGAATAATGCATCATGTTCCTGATTTATTACATTTTAATATGGTTTAATATATTGCACAGTCTAAATGCCATCACGACATGCATTAATTTCCCCATCTCATCCGAAAGTATAGTCCAGTCAAAACCTTCCTACCTGGCCAGCTGCCTCTTCAGATCTTCGATTTCCTGTCCACCGAATTGGTCCTCCTCATGGAGCTTTATCTCCAGGCCGTCTGATCTCTTGGCTTTGTCGTGGGCCTCCTGGTGCAGGTCGTCCACTAGGCCCTGTAGCTGAGCCTCAGAGTTTTGGAGCTGCTGCAGGTCAGAGCTCACCTGCTCCAGCTGAAAAGTCAACAGGGCCGCCTCCCTCGCACTGTCCTCCGCCACAGAGACCACTCGCTGTTCCAGGAACTGTACCAGCTCCTGCAGTACACATACAAAACACATTGAGCCGTGTGTACAGGTGTTTTAGCATCCTGTATAGGCAAAATGAAGTATTAAACTAAATATAGTTTAAAGATATTATTTATATTATATGAATTATGAATATATATATATATATATATAACATATACATCGTTAAAGACTGTGTTGAGCCAGACTGACGTGGTGACGTGCAAGAACTGTGTGAGATTATTTTTGTCACACGTCCTGAAGGCCTTTTGTCACTCCACCTCCACCCCTACCGCACCATCTGCAGGAACTGTGTGAGGACATTCAAGCTGCATGGGATGGATTATCACAGGACTCCATTAGGAACCTCTACAGCTCCATACCGAGACGTCTGGCGTGTTGGGTTAGCAAACACGGCGGCCCGACGCCATACTGAGAGACAGACTTCTGTATGTGTAGCTCAATAAATATTGATCATATCAGTCTAAACTTATCATCAGTTATTGATCCTGGTCACCTTTATCTTCCTTCCCAACAGATCTCCACTCCCACACCTCCTTCTGGGTGCAGCTGTTCTTATGATGATGAGCGTATGACTTTTGCTCCATAATATTACCACAATACAGAATAGTTTAAAGGCTTTAAAGTTCAATTAGGTTACCATGTCATAACACAAAACGGCTTTTATAGTTAGCTACATGTTAGGAAAGTTGGCATGACACAGTGTAAGTACTTTTACATACGCCCAGGTACAAAAACTTCACCTTATTACATATGTGTAATTCCATAACAGAACATTTGCCATTACAAACAAAAATAAACTGAAGATAAACTCTATAAACCCCCCCCCCCCCCCCCGTTCTCTCCCCCCCCCCCCCCCCCCCCCCCCCCCCCCCCCAAAAAATCAAGTCATGTGTCCTCTCATAGACCTCACCTTGAGCACAGGAACCAGAAAATGCCTTCCCCAAACTGTTGTCTAAAAGTTGGAAGCATATAATTATATAAAATATCTCTGTAAACTGAAGCAGTCACCATTCACTAGGACTAAGATGTCCAAACACCGACAGAACATCCATCAGACTGCCAGTCAGACAACAAGTCGCTTGCATGGCTCCAAGTTTGTCTCTTGTAGATACGGTCTCAAACAAAAAGAAAGCTAGCTAGCTTTGGAAGCACATGTTCGGCTAGCTAAACATGTGGCTAGCTTTATAGGATGCTTAGCACACTAGCTAACCTAGCTAGCTATTGACCTAACTCCCCAGAGACATGGACAATATCCGGTACTTTCTTCCACACCTCATTTTCCTCAGATGTATATGTACAATGACGCATCATCCACACTGGCGAAAGAAGAATCCGCAGTTATGAGCTTCTCCTCCAGGTTTACCACCACACTGCTTAGAACAGGAACCAAATGCTGGTAGGGACTAGAACTTAGAGAGCAGAAGCCAGGGACCTCAGACCCGTGTCTACGACTGATCCAAAACATTTGTTGGAGCTGATCGTTTACAAAGCCGCTACATCATTCATCATTCACACATGACCTATCGTGACCTTAGGTCTGCTCAGGCATCGAAGCTCATTTAAGTAAGCTCCTGGTGCACAATTCTCATCACCTCAGTGCTAAGAATGACCCGCCACCAAAATGA
>JAMWET010001957.1:310000-315843 GCA_024036415.1 Prochilodus magdalenae | reverse complement strand
CACCTAGCGAACGCACTCACGGAGCCCCCCAGCATTTGTTGAGCATAGCCACTACAGGGGTTCCTCACTGTGTGTGTGATTATCTCTACCATTCATTCCGGGAACTCAGTGTGCTGCATGCCCATTCCCCCCCCTGCCCCTTCGATTTTGTTGTTTTTCGTGTTTTTTTTGTTCCTTATCGATCGTCTCTCGACTCTTGAGCTTCGAGGACGCAAGAAAAGAAAGTCTTTCTGGAGTGTGCGATAGTGAGAAGTCTCTCTTGGTAGTTGTAGGATTTGCGCCAATGGCCAGTTAACAGAGTTATCGATTCTCAAGATCATATAGCGAACCTTGACTCGACGGAGGTTCCCCAAAGGATTCGACCCCCCTTCCTCTCTCCAGGGAAGCCACCCAGCTGCTTAGGGTCCAGTCATCTGCGTCATTTCAAGACTAGACACTACTGCAAACTAGACTTCCTGGCCTGGTCTTCCTCTGCGGGCCATCAGGCCCCTTCTGCCAACTTGTCCAGAACGCCTGCCTGCAGCCCGTCCATCTCAACCTTCCGAAGTTTTTACCCACGTCACTCCACTGACTGCGCCCCTCCCTCCACTGGCTCCATGTCGTTGCCCGGATCAGATTTTTAATTAAAACGTCTGATGATGCTGGCCTTAACAAAGCCAAGAAGAAGAATGGACCAGCGATCCTCCCCTCCCTCGCCTCCCTATACCTTATGAGCAAAATGGTGAAGCAGAGTCGAGCATGCCACTACTAGGTGGTGGAGCCCTTCGTGCATTGTGCTTTGCTCGACCTTCAAGTACAGCTCGAACTCGAACCCACCATCCCTCCGAGGACACATGGAAAGGAAGACAAGTAGTGTACAGACCTCTTCTCTGTCCTGGCTCCAGATGCGTGAGAAATGTGCGACCCACCCCCCACCCCACTACATGAACTCCACTCCTTTGGAAGATCATGCATGAGATGAGTGGAATGTACCCCCTCTGGGCGTCAGAATGTTCTCCAGACTCAGAACACAGAACCCCCAGAACAGCGGAATCAACCGGAAAGTAGATAAAGTCTATCGTGGTCTCTTCAAACGCAGACAGATCTGAACTGGAAAGACCCCCCCATAGATTCCCATCCTCGTCGTAAATGCACTTTAAGCGTAGTGTGAGAAGCTCTAGTAGAGCCAGTTATGTAGATTGTAGATTGTTTGCTGTATCGTGTTGGCAGATTTAATGATCTTGTTGTGTCATTGCACTTATTAGGTCCCCTATTGTCAATGTGTGTATTGTGTTGACACCTTATAATGACTTTCTCTAGGCTACCAGCACTGACCCCTCTGTTCGGGCAGATAGTGTCTGAGCTCGTCGGTGAGTTTTAGCGTTGAGTTTCAGTTCTGTTTTGGAGTTTGTTTTTCTTTCGTTTTAGGCTACTCTAAACATTCATCCATATTCATACTAACGGCAATATTATCCAACAGATCACGAACCTACGCCTTGTATTTGTTTGTTGTGTTGTCATTGTTGTAATTGTGTAAGTCGCCCCTCCCCTGCGATAGAGCGAAGCTCGTTCTATCTGCATAAATGCCCCTTACAATTTTAAATTATGTAAATGTAACATGTAAATGAATAAGTGTATGTTAATTCCAGTCTATCAATTAACGTGCTAATTTCCCGCCTGCATATAAGTGGCTTAATTTTTCCGGCTAGCTTAGCATCAAGTGACTTAAAATTCCGAATCATTTAAGTGCTAATTACTGGATATCATAAATGATCAATTCCGCTACGTATAAGGGCTTAATTCCCAGCTAGCGTAAGTGCCCTTAATTCCCGCTGTAGCAGGGAAGTGAGCCTTAATTTTTCCGCTAGTTTAAGATGCCAATTCCCGCCTAGTAGAAGTGATAACTCGGATACATAACGTGCTATTCTCCTAATTCCGCTAGTATACCTAGTATAGTATAGTGTCTCAATGTGCACTTTGTTAGTTACGAAAGAGAAGACCACGAGAGTAGAGTTGCGTTCACAGTTGCGTTCGCTAGTGGGCATCCCCCCCGCCCCCGCATCCCCTCCTTCGACACTCACGCTCTGCTTCCTCTCAGACTCTACTCTCTCTTTTCATCTTTTCCCACGCTCCCCTTCTCTCCCATTCGCCGCCTGTCTTCTATCTACGTGGGGACGTATATTGGTTCTACTAACCTCTAAGTCCACTCGTTTTCCACCTCTTTTTACAACGCTTAGTTGCGGTGACTCCTATTTAACTTCTCCTATCTGTGATATCAAACCGAGCCTAACTTTAGAACCCACAGGCAAAAAAGGCCCCCAAAACATGGACCATTCTTTGATTATAGACTATGGAGTACGTTTTTACAGGACGTCTTAAGCCTAGCTAGCAAGCCTTGGGGTAGTGGGTCCTATTCTTAGTTTTAGTTTAGTTTTGCTAATAGCTATAGCCTAGTTTTGCCTAGCTATAGTATTAGCTACCGTCTACCCCTATATAAAACCACACAAGTGGCCTCTGCGATCTAACTGAACCTGCTTCCTGTCCAGCTGCCAATTTCTGTTTACTGTACTGCCATGCGCCGCCACCTGGTTATGAATTGACCTGAACATTAAAGCCCAGTTTGGCTTTTGTCATGTGGGGGCGCTAACGATTTAGCTAGATTTGTCCGAGCTAATTCGTGGGAAACAGACAGAACAGCCAGTCACCAAACTGTGCGGTGTTCATCACTAGGTGCCCTAAGTTATTTTGGTTCCCAGATCTATGCAAACAATGAGAACCTTCCACCAGTCCCAGTAGAGACTAAAGGGACCCTCGAAGTTCCCCATTAAGTGTTGAGGTTGCATGTGAACGTCGAACTTCATGGAGAGGTTCTTCAACAAAACAGAGATTTGATTTGTTCAGTGTAGTTCAGATTATATAAATACACGTAGCTCTGAACCAATGATCCAGGGAAACTTCTCACACCATACTGGAACCGTTACTGTCTCAGGAATAACACTTTCTAATCGGAACACGTACTCACCACAATAGGTTTTAACGTTCCAAGGATATTCCCGTTTCCCACCTGCTAAACGTTTATTATAATGCTTCATTCCAATAGGCGCAGAATAAGGCCGCCAGAATCTACACCCTAGCTACCTATTACCGGTAGAACCAGAAGGCAACATATCAAACAGGAGGAAGCCTGTACTCCATCCTGGGTGGCTGTACTGTGTGTTGCTTGGTGTTGATGTTTACTGATCTAAGGAGATTTAGACATATTACCATATCCCATACCTCCACGCTCGAGTTTTATAGGGACAACGAGGAGGAGCTACTGATAAATACCACGTTACACAGGACGAACAAAGCAGAGCCAAAGAGGAGCTATAGCGCCCCCCCTAGTTGAAAAGCCTGCCCTGCATGAGCTTCAGTGTCACCCGTTGTAAGAAAGTCTCTCTCGTACAAGCCATGCCTGTGTGCGGTCGCTTGTGGTGCCCCCCCCCCCTTCTCCCCGGGCTACCCTGTGAGTTGTTCTGGTGCTGATACATATGGTGGCTGGTTAGTGAGTAGTCTCTGCTGGAGGAAGACAGAGCTCCGCTCCTACATGTAGCATAATAGAAGCACGCGTTCTAGATAACTCTGAAATACACACTGAAAGATCTGTAGATACAGCGTGTAATTATTACAGCGTATTATTGTTATACACTAATGCCCCATGGACCAAGTATCATCGAGAGAGTTTATGTAGTAGATTATGTTCTGCGAAATAAAGAAACTCCCCCTCTAAATTTTCCCACCACTGCCTCCTTTAACGCTGCTCTCTGTAAATTTTTTTACGGGGGGAAGTCGGGTGGAATCACTCAGCCAGCACATGCCATCAGCGCAGAGACGTTAGCGCGCAGCTCCTCCCAAAGATGGATGCCTGTTTGTCCTCCCACTGCACTGCTAACAGTAGAGCTCATTGCTGGGGAATCTGAGGCACACCCTCATAGGCGGAATGGTGCATTTGGTCTGGGTCCTATGGTAAACGTAATCAACTGCGGTTCAATCTAAATCAAAATTGGATCTTGGATACAGCCAGGGACCACTCTCTGCATTGGGAGGCCCTGTGAAGTCTGATTGTTGCTGGATGACTTTTTGATGGATCTGAGGGTGGTTTTTTGGGTTCTCCTGGTTTTTCTCTCTGTGGTTATTTAAAATGGAACAGCGCGTCCCGCTGTCGTGGTCGGGAGTGGAATGATGGAGGGAGGGCGGAAAAGAGGGACTTGCGCATTGATAAGTGGACTAGGGGATGGCCGTCCACTTCAAGATAGCACAGGCAGAAAGCGTGCGTTTGAGAAAGCGAGTGTTTGTAGCTATCGGCCTGAAACCCGCCTGTGTGTGTGTCTTGGTATGGTCTCGACCTTTCTGCGCTCTCGGAATGTCTCCCAATTGCCTCTAGCTGCTCCTGCAGGATAACAAAGTGCAAATCCAAGCGGAGATTGCATGCTTTTTTCCACCATACAGTCATCTTCCACCTCTCTATCTCCAATTTACGCTTCTTGTCTTCTTTCCAGATACACAAATTGTGTAGTAAGCGACACCTGTAAAAAACCAACACACAAACAGTTCCCGATTCCATAGCCAGATTCACCATCGTGGCCCAAGAATCCTAGAACCACGACTGTCTATCGTCAAGGTGACCCCCGCCACGCCGAAGCCTATGAAAACTTTACCCCTCTGCCTGCTGTAGCAGGAGGAGGGCATGCAGGGAGTTACTCTGAAGGCCGGCTATGGAATTATGGTAATTAGAGGTACAGGGAATGAGCTGGCTTATGATGTGTAGCTGCTCCTGGTCCTAATTAATTGTCTGTGTTTATGAGGAGCTCTGGGGTGAAACCGCGGTGTCCTCATTCCATGGGCCAGTGTGCACATCAAAGCTACACAGGCGTGATTTTTAGAGCATGACATCAAATGATGAGTTTTAATAAGTACATGTTCATTTAGTCGGCACCCTCGGAACAGTAGGCCTTTCATTTAACACTGTGGGATCCAAACCTCCAACTTTTCCAAAATCACTCCACATACTGGACACAGGAAACCGTCTCCCTTCCAGCGTCATCAGTAAAACTACATCAACAGGTGGTGTAGATGTCAGGTTCACTTAACATATACGATGATGATGGTGACAGGGATGGGAATGATACAGAGATGATTAAGATCCTAGTGGCGTCAGGGATGGTGGTCATGGAGATAATGGTGATGACTGATGATGCTGAGTGACAGTGTTGCCGATGATGAGAATGGTAAAGATGCTGACAGTAATGCTGAAAGTGCTAACAGTAATGGTGGTGATGGTGGTGATAATGACGATAACGATGGTGGTGGTGCTGATGACGATGGTGATGACGGTGCTGCTAATGTTGATGATGGTGCTGATGATGATGGTGATGACAGTGCTGCTAATGCTGATGATGGTGTTGATAGTGATAGTGATGACAGTGTACTAATGTTGATGATGGTGCTGATGATGGTGGTGATGACAGTGTACTAATGTTGATGATGGTGCTGATGATGATGGTGATGACAGTGTATGTTGATGATGGTGCTGATGATGGTGGTGATGACGGTGTACTAATGTTGATGATGGTGCTGTTAGTGATGGTGATGACAGTGCTGCTAATGTTGATGATGGTGCTGATGATGGTGGTGATGACAGTGTACTAATGTTGATGATGGTGCTGATGATGATGGTGATGACAGTGTATGCTGATGATGGTGCTGATGATGGTGGTGATGACGGTGTACTAATGTTGATGATGGTGCTGATAGTGATGGTGATGACAGTGCTGCTAATGTTGATGATGGTGCTGATGATGGTGGTGATGACAGTGTACTAATGT
>JAMWET010001957.1:195000-305000 GCA_024036415.1 Prochilodus magdalenae | reverse complement strand
TCAGCCTCGGCTCTCCACCATAAAGACACCCACCCTCCCCGAGGTCATCCTCACATTAGGATTATGTTGTTGCTTCACTGCTGGGGGTCCCAGATCAGTTTATTACAGACCCTCGCTGTATCCGGTGCGGAGTACGCTCCCTGTGTTTACTCCACACTGCCTCGCTGTTTCCAGTCCAGCTATAAAGTCCCTGAAGGAAACAGCCTGCCGGGTTTTGGACAGATGCCATATCGCCAGCGAGGAGCTGTTCACACTTCCGAATCTGCTTAGCGTCTGTAAACCTGCGGGAGCAGCACAGCAAACACTGGACATGAACCATAAACAAATCCTGATGAGCCAAATGTAGTCAGACAGGAACGCTTCAAAGCTCGATTAGCCCGTATACAGCCCACAGTGTACACCACACCTGTCAGCTAGACCACTCATGCCCACACCTGTTTACCTCCACCTCATTAACAGGAAGCTTATTTTGGAATGGCTCCGCCTGGGCTGCGTTCAACGCTGACCAAACATGGTGAGGCGTTTATGCTGCTGTGATGTTGAACAGAGGTGGTAGTACCTTCAGGCTCCTGCAGGTGGCGCTGCACGAGGATGATGGGTCTATAAATCCCTGTGGGGTGTGAGTGACGGGATGCATAGATTGGGAAGAGGTGCTACAGTGCAGGGAATGTCTCGTTCCATGTGTGGAAAATGGCTCCAGAGCAGATGTTAATGATTGGCTAAAAGGAGGGACTGCATGTGGGCGTGGCCAAAGACCATAGTGTGAGGAAGTAGCTGAGTCTGCAGGTGTGTGGAAGCGTGTGGTACTACAGCTCTACCAGCAGTGGATAAAATCCCCACACTGTGGTTTTCCTCTTTCTGTGTGCGGTCTGAGTAAAGGTGTATGTTACGATGGTGTCAGACGTGGGGTCATGAATGGAAGGGACAATGCCCTGTGGTGGAAAGGCTGCCAGACATGGTGGGCACCAATACCCAGTGCTACATGGTTTTCCAACAGGGTGGTCTGAAACAATGCCCCCAGGACCTGACCAACTCTCTACAGCTGCATCATCAGGGCACAGGACCCCCAGCAGAAGCCCACACAGTGCCACTTCACGGCCCAGGTATACCTCAACACAAAACACAGTGGGCATGTTAGGCACTCCCTCAACATTTCTAAGACTTTACCTGGAGGGACGGTAAGCACTGGGGTCATCGTTACTGAACAAAGCGGGGGCGATGTGGCCTCTGAGCATGCGTGGGTCCTACAGAGCCCAAAACCCCTAAAATTTCATATTTATAAGGACTTTTATTTTGAAGGCAGTGGCTTTTTGTTTTGAATGTTGTGGTAGTGTGAGAGGCTAGCTAGCTAGCTAACAGAACGAGCCATGAGCTAGCACCTCACTGTGTTCAGTAAAGCTGTGTGGTGGACTGGTCCTCCAGGTGTTCTCCTTCCAGGTAGCTTTATTTCAGTTTTAAAGGTCCAGAGTTGGAAACTGATCTTTCATCCTTCTTCTTACCTCATATCTAATCTCCTCACAGCAGGGAGGTGGTCTCTGAGCTTCCGTATCTTCACTCAGCACACTCACAGACGTACAGACGTGTAAAATAAGAAGAGAGTCGAATCATCCAGACAGACGCTGTATCACAAAGGCAGCACCACAGTCTGGAGTTCAGCTCCATCCCTTCATCCTGTAGGAGAAACCACCATCCGCCATCCAGCACAGCCCTCACTCACACATACGGGAACAGGTAATGATGAACGCAGTGACGATGATGAATGGTGAATGGAACGAGGAGCAAACAGCAGCTAGCAGAACCAAACAGTGTTCAGAGAGGAGGCAGGACAGTGCTGTACAGTGCAGGTGGAGCAGCTTAATGATCTAGTATAGGGAACCCACAGCTCAGATGATCCAGTACAGTGGTCTAGGTAACGTGGACCTGCGATCCAGTCCAGTGGGCTAGTGGAGCCCAGTGTATGTGGGCTGGGGTGATCAGGACCAGATCAGTACAGTCTATAGTGGTGTAGTCATGTTCTGGTAGTCCAGTGGACTAGTGGTTCTGGTAGGTGCCGCCAGCGTGACCAGTTTGACAGCTCTAGGATAAAAGCAGTTCCTGAACCAGGTGGTTCTGGCTCAGATGTTCCGGTACCTCTTCCCGGATGGCTGGGGTGTGTAGGGTCAGAGGCGATGTTGCGGGTCTCCTGTTGTATACGTCCTGTATGGATGGGAGGGCAGCTGGGGTGAGGTGTCCCTCTGCAGGGCCCGGTGTGGGAATGTCCTGATGTGGTCCAGTTCACTAAACTCTACACGTCTTTAAGCTGTTGGCTTCAGTACAGTAGATCAAATCACCCTGCAGCTGATTCCTTTGAAGGGTAATCTCTCAGCAGTAGACGTATATTATCTACTACATTCTGGAGTCGAGGAATCTGATATCGCTGCGTCTGGGGAACGCCAACAGTATGACTCACTCACACATTATCTTTACCGTCTTCCATATTTGATAGGATCTGTAAAGTACGGCGTGTGGAATTCTGCCGTGGCTGTATGTTCTCGCGTCTTCAAAGCAGCCACTGTTTGCCTTGATGCAGCTTTGCACACTCTCCAGCTCATCGTTCTTTCAAGCAGCTTCATGAGGAGCCACCTGGGACGCTTTCTTGAGGATCTGAGATGCGGAGACCTTCTGAGTTTTAAACCACTTGCTGATGGGGCATCACAGAAGCTTCAGTGTTGATCTGAGTCTCAGAAAGAAACTCTCAGCATCTCCGAGACATCTGCAGCCACACCTCCACAGTCCAGTCTCAGAAGCTGGTTCAGCACTTCCTGCCTCTCCTCTCCATCCAGATAACACATTCAGAGGTGTTGAGGTTCTGGACTCTGGGGTGGTCAGTCCATTGTTCTGAGAACACCAGCAGCTTCTGTGTTGGATGTGTGGGTCTCCTTTTCTCGGTGAGGAGCTTCTTGAACAGCTACACCTCCTTTCAGACCTCCATAGTGTGGAGGTGTCTCTCACAGTGGAAGAAGGATGGACAGAGACACCTGTGGAGGTTCTCAGATCTGAAGCAGGAGTGGAGCTGGATGTTCTCCTCTCTCTCAGAGATGAAAGCTTTAAGTTATCTTAAGGGGGGACAGTGTTGGTGGGTCTACCAGGTCTTCCAGGTGGTTATGTTTTCTGTAGCCTTTCATCTGCCGAAACTCCTGAATAGTGAGGTCTTAACGACTATAGGCCTCTGAGGTGGAGTGGAGGGAGAAAGCAGGAACAAGGGAAGAACAGACGGTACCGAAGGTTAAGTCATTCAACACGGTGATGAGTGCGGTAGTGCCACGTTAGGTCTTTAGAGTCGCTCTCAGACCTTACAGCAGATCTGGGATCAGTGCAGGAGTCCCAGCACATCCTGAAGCACCTCTACTCTGTCAGCGTGTGTAATGGACACGACCGATAACCATTTCATGCTGTGCTGGGGTGGCATGTTGATCCTCTCCGTGGGCGGTGCGGGTCCTCATGTGGAGTCAGGATGAGGAACTGAAGTAATAGTTTTACTGAAGCTTAGAGGAGACGCAGCGCTGAAATATGGCTGGAGGAACCGGTAATGTGTGTCTGAGCAAAACGCTGTGTGAGGTATGTTGCGGCTTTGGCGAGAGTGAAGCCAGACACACGGGGTGCGGCTGTAGCCCGATTTGGTCGGAGCTGACTGAATTTCGGGATCGGATGTATTTGCCGTGCCCTGTGAGAGGGGAAGCGATGTCCAGGTAACTGCCTGAGCGAGCGTCGATTGAGCAGTCGGATGATCAGATGAAGTCCTGGCATGTCCGAAGCTTTGGTGGCTTGTCTCAGGGTTGGAGCAGCTTCACGATCCGATCTCTCCCAAAACCTACACGGCTGCACACACACAGGCTGCAGAGCGGTCATGTGCAGAACCAGCGTCTGCATTCGCGGTACTGTAGTGATGTGTATATGGTCTCGTGGTTCTTCTGGTTCTCAGTGGAGGGTAGTAACGTTTGTCAGTGACTGGTCTGAAGGACACATGAAGGTTGGAGGTCTGTCGTGATGGACTCTGTAGAATGTTGGTGACCTCTGTGACCTATGACCCTCAGCATCCGCTGACCCCGCTCTGTCACTGTACGTGGTCTACCACTTCGTGGCTGAGCTGCTGTCGTTCCCGATCACTCCCACTGTGCTCTAATCCCACTGACAGTGGACTGTGGAATATTTAGTAGGAGGGAATTTCACCACTGGACTTGTAGCACAGGTGGATCCTATCACGGTACCACGCTGGAGTTCACTGAGCTCCTGAGAGCGACCCGTTCTCTCACTAACGTCTGCAGGAGCAGTCTGCATGACCAGGTGCTCGGTTTTACACACCTGTGTATATAGAAGTGACTGGACCACCTGAACTCAGTGATCTGGATGGGGGAGTGAATACTTACGGCAGTGCAGTAAATATAGTGTGTGGTGTTTATGCTATATTATTTAAGGGGGAGTGATGGATTTGCACACACATCGTGTCTCTGTGCAGCCTGGGCGCTCGTGTTGTGCTTTGAGGAAGATGTTTCTAATCTGCTACAGAGCTGCTGTTCAACAGCGTATCTAAATTACAGGAGCAAGATGAGCGTGTTTATCGGGGTTGATTGAAAACTCCAGCCGCTGCACCAGCTAGATACTGTGCGGGTGCATCCATCATCCGTAACTGAATGTTTCTGTCACGTCTACGAGGAAGATTCATGGAGGAGCTGTTTAACAGAGAGTGAGCTGATGAATACGGCTAATTCTGGAGCTTCCCCAAGACTCTCACTCACCGGGCCGGGTTCATACAGCGCCACATAGGGGTGTCACCAACGTCCCATGTGTATTCTATATATATGATCTATACCCTTCCGGTCAAAACAGCCACAGGAGATCAGATTAGAACCTGCACACAGAAGGAGAAGATCAAAGGATATAGACCTTCCAAAAATAACGAGACTCCTAAAAGCCACCTGGAAGACCCGGTAGACACAACTACACTGTCCCCATCAGATAAAGAGCACCTTCATCTCTGAACGAGAGGAGAACATCCAGCTCCACTCCTGCTTCAGATCGGAGAACCTCCACAGGTGCTCCTGTCCATCCTTCTTCCACTGTGAGACACCTCCTCAACACTATGGAGGTCTGAAAGGAGGTGTAGCTGTTCAAGCAGCTCCTCACTGAGAAAATGAGACTCACACACCCAACACAGAAGCTGCTGGTGTTCTCAGAACAGTGGACTGACCACCCCCCAGAACCCCAGAACCAGAACCAGAACCCCAACACCGCTGAAAGCTGATCGTCTGATGTTATGTTTATTGGTTGAGGTTTCTGTGCCGTTTTCTGGTGGAATGGAAGGTTCTTTAAAGATCTCCATGTGAAGTGTTAGAGAACTTTAGAACCTAAAAGGAACATTATTGATTGTATCTTATCATTCTGACGTTCTCTGACTTATAACCGTGAGGACAGCGTCTCCGGTGTTCCGACTCCCGGTCTGTAAAGCCAGCATCACGTCACTTAACCAACAGCTCTGGGGATCTTCAGCAGCTGTAAGTGGATGCTAGCGTGGCGTTCCCAGCATGGACATAATGGTAGAGGCTGGGAGGAGACAGAAGAAGACACTGTCGGAGGAAGAGAGAGAGAGTGACCGAGTGAGGGACTGGACAGAGTAGATCTGGGACTGGCTTTTACTGGTTGGTAAAGGATGTAAGACGGCCTCACAGCTAACGGGAAAACACCCACAGCAGAGTGTTCATCCCTGATAGTGGTATTTATGGAAGACCGTAGACTGGAATCTTATCAGTGTCCCTGTCTCACCAGGTTCTGAAGTTTTCCGGATGCTGAAGGTTCCTCAGTCCCGTTTCAGGCTGCATGGAAGGGAATAAATTCACCCCACGTCAAACAGCGTGGTCAGTCTGTATCCATCTCACCGCTAATAAGCCCTGGAAGATCCTGCAATGTTCCTCCACCCGTCACACCACATGGTTCTCAAATGATGGTGTGTTTGCTGGTGTTGTACTGAGTTTGACTGTTCAGCGAAAATCCATCTCCCCTTCAACTAGCCTTCTGCTCATCATCACATGTACATCTGAACACCAGGAGCCCGAAACAGGATCCGTATCTACACTCCACACCTGTAGGGGGAGCCCAAGAGCGACACACACCAATTCTCAGCAAGGAGAAAGCAGGTCATGTTCATCCTTTCAGGTTTAAACTAATGGAGCTAAGAAGGTTCTGTTGATCCTGACATTGTAGGCGTTGGTTCTCCTGGTCCCCCTCTTCTACAGACTGGAGACCACCCAGCTGATGCCGGCTCCCTGCGTGGGTCGGAGTCTGTTCTCTCTAAGGACCACAGTCCTTCCTTCCCTCTCCCTGCGTGGGTTCTGCCGGGCCTCCTGTGGGAGCAGATCTAAGTTAGCGCTGTAGCAGCTCTCCTCTCCTCAGAGCCGCTGGGATACTCTGAATTACCTCCTCTGGACTGAGGAGATGAGGAGCAGAGGCTGGCTGATGTGTCTCCTCCACGCTCCGCGGTGAATTTGGCTGGGAGGGATGATATCCAGGATCGTTCATTTGTGGATGAGGTCATGAGTACTGATGAGTTAGGGCACAGTGTTAACCAAGGTTCACCATCAGCCTCACCTCCAGTGTGTACGGGAGTACTGTAGTTGGAGACTGGAGGTTTGGGAAATGCTGCCTTCCCAGACAAATCCAGGGTAGTGCTGGATACGCTGCCAAACAAGAAACGGGTGGTGGCAGTGTACATGTCTGGGGGACGTTCTCCTGGCATGATCCTGCACCACTAATACCACCGCATGAGTCTCTGAAGGAGTACCTGGCGATCCTAGCGACCCTGTGCACCTGTACAGGTTGACGTTCTCTCCTGATGGTGATAACGGTAACAGTAGGATAACACCGCACCTCACCGCACAAGCCTGGTGCATGAGTGGTTTCCCGAGCACAGCAGTGACTTTGCTGTCCTTCCCTGGCCTGCTAACTTTCCCGATCTCAGTCCACTGGAGCACATCTGGGAACACCTGGATCACCAGGCTTAACGTGCTGACCGTGCCACACAGTCTGAGGGCCCTCAGTGGTTTGCTGCAGGAGGAATGGGCATGAGTGCCCCCGGACACCTTCTCCATGTCACAGAGCGTGTAGAGGAGCTGCGAGCGTTTGGGCTGTTATTCCAGATGTGTGAAAGCAGCACGGATCAACTACTGGAGATAAGAAGAGGTAGGCGAGGTTCTCCAGCAGACCACTGGGTGTCGCCATTGTGGCCTTCTCCTTACTTAACAACAGACACGGCCACAGATGCTGCTGCGGTTCCTGCTACTATTGTTTGGCTCCTGCTGGGAGCGAACATTTCCGGTTCCAAATGTATTTATTTTCGGAATTGCCCCGAGCGGTTCAAAATTGGGAGCGAGAACTGGAACGAAGCTGGTTCCACACTGGTGACAAGAGAGTTCTTCTACTGGATACATGGTTCTCTATAGGAATGAATATAGAAATGTTCTCTATGGAATACTGATATGTAGTAGAGTTCCTCTGTTGTATACACTCTTTAAAAGGATGGTTCCTCAAGGCTTTGATGTCATAACAGCTGATACAGAACCGTGTAATCTAACCATCGACCCGCAGAACCCTTTTACCATGCATAGAGCATCTAAGCATGAAACGGTTCTGCACGAAACTCATCTCAAGAGTGCAAATTCAAGCATCCTGCTGTCTCTGCAGAACCCTGACCTGTCTCATCTTCTCGGGCCCTGATGAATGCTGGTCCGCTGCTGCAGTGGGAGATATCTCTGTTGGAGAACAGAGGCATGTCTCTCTTTCGGCTCCCTCGTTTAGGGCCGTGGGCTTTTCTCCGGTTGTGGAGGAATAGAGACGGGCAGGGCTGTAAATCAATGCCGAACAGTCAGTTCTGCCGAACGGCTAAATTCATCATCTCCAGATTCCTGCTCCCACTGCGGCAGCTCGTATTGAACCGCAGCTACTCCCCAAATCAGAGGAGGAGGAGGAACACCTTTAAAGACGGACGGAATGCGTTCTCAGGAACCAGCTGCACCTGGGATGAACCTTTCCAGGATAATGTGTGGTAATTGGTCTCTCTGAGAAGAAAAGCCACGTCTCTGGGAACTGCTGACCCGGAGGAGTCTTAGTGGGGTCATTACTGTGGTGGGGTCAGAACAGATCAAAGCATCAATACATAGATTACACACGTCCTGTAGAGATCTAATACCGTGTTGTTGTAAGCTAATCAATTATGTGTGCTGATTATAGAAGCTCCCCCTGTGTGTTTACGGTGGTAGTACATCCAGCCTCCTGCAGATGGCGCTGCTCGAGGATGCTGGGGCTATAAGTCCCTGTGGGGTGTGAGTGACGGGATCCATAGATTGGGAAGAGGTGCTACAGTGCAGGGAATGTCTCGTTCCATGTGTGGAAAATGGCTCCAGAGCAGATGTTAATGATTGGCTAAAAGGAGGGACTGAATGTGGGCGTGGCCAGTAAGAGTATAAAGCGCCTGCCAGAGAGGCGGAGTCTATCAGAAGTACAGAAGGGGCGGGGTCATCACTCTGTGAAAGGCAGCACCACCAAACAGAGCAGGAGTTCAAGAAGAACGTTCCTTAACGGAACCCAGCAAAGAACACTACATCATCTACACCGCATATCATTAACAGATCCAGAGAACCCAACAAGATCCAGAACCAGCACTGGATGGTGGTGATCTTCGGCTCCTCCGACAGCACTGCGTTAAAAACAGACCCGGTTCTGTAGTGGAACCACTGTATGGGATCAGGAACACTTCCCAACACCTTCGTCTGGGAACATCACTGCCCCACACACACCAGTTAAACTCCACCATGCAGAGAACCCAGATATAACCGGATCCAGAACCACCAGCACCACCTTCTCTGGACCCCAGCGCATTTAAGGTGGACTGAGGAGAAGTGGAAACGTGTCCTTTTAGGAAATCCTGGATCCTCCGGTCTAAGGAGGAGAGGAACCATCCGGCGTCTTTTCCAGGGAAGGTGTCGCTGATTTCAGAAGGACAGTCAACCACATCCTGCATGGATTACAGCGGCACGGGTCCGTAGGAAAAGGGTCCGGGTGCTGAACTGACCCGTCTGCAGCCCAGACCAGCGCTCAGGCACTGGGAACATCTGGAGCACTATAGAAGGAGAACCAGGGCCGAGGAGACTCTGAACTGCGGAGCAGCTGGAATCTGATATCGAGCAGGAGTGGGAACATCTGAATTTCAGAACCACAGCCATCGTTTCCTCAGTTCCCCAAAGCTTGGTGTTAGTAGAGGAGCTGATCACAGAGCTGAACACCACCGTGTACCAACCCGGCCCGTATCTGTCCCCCCTGCATTCAAAACAAACACCACCGTGAACTGAACCCTGTGTGACCAATTAGCACGCCTCCACTGCAAAACTTCCCAAAGTCCCATTAATTCAGTTCTCCTCCTCTAACGTTCTCCACATGGCCAATTACGCCGATCCGGTACCGGGCTGTGCCGCCCCTGGGAGAGCGGATGACCATGTATGACCCTCAGGCACGTAATGATGTCCAAAAGGCGCGTGATTCTACAGGCTGACTTAACTGTGTTCTCTGAGCGTGGGTCTTCGAGCCTGTTCCTCCACCCAAACTTCATCAGATCTTACATAACTCCATTTACCAGACGTGTAGACTCGAGTCACATGACTTGGACTCGAGTCCGACTCGAGTCACTAAACTGATGACTTGTGACTTGACTCGACAACATTACTAAAGACTTGCGACTTGACTTAGACTTTACCTTTACTGACTTGGACTTGGAATCGGACTTGAGCTTTAAGACTCGAAAAGACTTGACAACCCTACTTTAACATAATGAATAAGTAAAACTGAATCACGTAACTGGATCATTTTATATTAAATGGCGCTGTAACGCTAGGGAGCTGAGCCGCTCAGCCCAAATGATCCGTAACCTAGCAACAAGTAAAGCCGTAACCGTACAGCCAATCACGGAAAGCTTTGAGGGGGGCGCCAGTGTTGAATTTGTGCGGAGAAGACGAGTAACATGGTCCCAAAAATAATCCTGTTCAACTACAAAGATTATAATGTAGTAAATAAAAGAAGAACTGCGGTATGCAAGACATGTGGAGTCAAGATCACAGATGGAGGTGCAACCACTTCAAACTCGACATTTGAGGCTGCACAAAGAACAGTAAGTCTGTGCTGTGTATATTTCGCGTATAGCAGTTAGCAGTTAGCAAGCTAGCAAACGTAGCGACATAATAATAAACAACAGCGAATGTAAACAAAGCTGTTGTCCTCTGTTCGTCCCTCTCTCACACCGTTCACTGTGAGAGATTTTACTGAAAATTAAAGTGTTTAGGAACCACAGCATCTCAGCCACGACGTGGTGAATTAGCATAGAGCAGAAAAGTGTCAAACACAGCAGTTCACACATGCTGTTATATATATATGTATATATATATATATATATATATATATATATATATATTGGACGGCGACGATATATATATTACAGGTCCATACATTAACGCTTATGGGTTTAGAATGTGATGTGATTAAAAATTCCTGTAGGTGGAATGTGTTCTACTACTTCGTTATAGTGTGGTGTTCCTCCACCTTGGCCCTCGAGGCCCACTGCCCTGCACATTTTACTGTTTTTTTCTGCTTCACCGATTTTAACTCAGTAATGGGCTGGCTATGAGGTGATTAGTTGGATCAGATGTGTTGGGAGAAGGGAAAACAATAAAAAGTGCAGGGCAGTGGGCCTCCAGGGCCAGGGTTGAGAAACAATGATGTAGTGTACTTTGTTAGCCTGTTTACAGAAATTTATAGCATACTGAAACAGCTCATATGATATCATGAATCATATGATATTCTTGTCCTTTCCTAATTTTTTTAAATCCATAAACCTTGACTTTTTGTTGCTGTAAACTGTGGTATAATGTCACATTCATTTTTCCATACTGCGTTTAGTACCTATCTATTAGAGATTACAGTAAGTACTTTGTTTACTGCACAGTACTTTGCAGGTTATTTAATCCTCAAATTATTTAATTAACGATTTGCACTACTTGTTCCTGTTAAGTAAAATAGCACTTTGTTGTTTGAACTGTTTGAGATGATGCAAGTTGTTTTTGTTATACTAAATACAAACTTTAAAAACATTTATGATTATGTCAGTTTAATATACTATGAATCAGCTGCATCAGTTATGTGAAATATTGAAATGACATCTGGTGACTTGACAAGGACTCGAAGTTTAAGACTTGGGACTTGATTGTTAGGACTTGAGACTTACTTGTTACTTGCAACTTAGTGACTTGTTCCCATGTCTGCCATTTACAGATGTAGCCAGCTTGTATGATGCAATCCTGATTCTCCGATCAGTGGAGGTGGGTGGGTGTTTTTGGGGAGGCACACAGATTCCAGCCCTTGTTAGGTACCGCTGCTCGTCCTGCACAGCCGCACACGGTGGTGAATGTCTGACTGACCCAACACCACCACTACTGACCTCCAGCGAGCAGTGGTGTCCTCCATGAGTCCTCCTGTTACTGCAGCACCATCGGCAGACGGCTGCACCACGCAGGACTACACCCACACAGACCGTTACCACGACTGTCCTTAACACCACGTCACCGTCACCAAACACTGCAGTGGTGTCGTACCAGACTGTCATGGAGTGACTCAGAATGGCAGCGGGTCATCTTCAGTGACGAGTCCCGCTTTAGTCTTGGTGGAGACGCCCAACGAATCCGTGTGCGGAGGCACCGTGGTCAGCACCAAGATGAACGGTTTAATGTCACACGTCCAGAAGACCTGGTGTCCCTCCACCTCCACCCCTACCGCACCATCTGCAGGAACTGTGTGAGGATGTTCAAGCTGCATGGGATGGATTATCACAGGACTCCATCAGGAACCTCTACAGCTCCATACCGAGACGTCTGGCGTGTTGGGTTAGTGAACACGGCAGCCCAACGCCATACTGAGAGACAGACTTCTGTATGTGTAGCTCAATAAATATTGATCATATCAGTCTAAATTTATCACCAGTTATTGATCCTGGTCACCTTTATCTTCCTTCCCAACACACCTGCACTCCCACACCTCCTTCTGGGTGCAGCTGTTCCTTCAGGTGATGAGTGTAGATTAACTGCTTCACCTGTTCACGGCTTGTTGGTCCAGCAGGGCTGGCGGTCACCAGGGCTACTTTAATTGATCCCGGTAATAAACTACAATTGGTTAACTGAATTTGATTGGTTGAGTAACTAAGGGTTGCTGTTAGGTCCTCACAAAGCTGGTGTTGGGTCACCCTAGTCCTGCAGTGACTGAACTGACCGCTCAGCTGTTCCTTTGTCCTATGTGATGAGTCCGTTTGAAGATGTGAAGCAGATCAAGCAGAAGGAGTAATATCCCACAGCGCCTCCGAGAACGGATTACCCAGCAGCCACTGCACGCACAGCCACTCACTCCCTCACGCTGAGAGTGATGCAGGTACCGGTTCTGCAGGTACGTGGACAGGATGGATGTGTGAGGGGCCCAGTCTGAATGAGGGTTACACCGGATAAGCCATCAAGTCTGACAGCACATCAGGCCTAACGAACCGAACGCTTTACCCGCTCCTGACGACCGTGTTCCACCGGCAGAATTCCACAGTGCCATTAATCTTCCGGATCGATCGATCTGGGCTCTGTGCTGAGAAGCTGCGTGTGAAAAACGGAGGCAGGAGGATGTTCGGGAAACGCTGCAGCCCTGTAGTCGGACGTGGTCTGGGATTATAACCGTTGGCACCAGAGTTTACAGCATATGGTGTGTCCTGGCTTTATCCCCACGATTAGCCTTCCACATCACTGGCACGCTGTCGAACGCTGCCAACGCACATGCCCATCATGAACCTGCAGTACCGCAAGCACAGCAGAGAGAACCGCCTGGTTAGAACCGGGGGGGGACCTGTGGGGGTCTCGGGTGATGGCCTACTGTCTCTGTACAGTATAAATACGCACCTGTTATGATAATGTATATAATATAAACATACCTGTTATTTTCAGGTCTCCTTTGTTTAACAGAACCCTCACCTTTGTTGGATTTACGCTCGGCAGGCTCACCAAATATCGGGCCGCTGGTGCTGCTGCGTTCCCAGCCCCTCCCAAAACCATCAGGAACAGAAATTCCTTACACTGCAAAACACGGGATACATATGTGGGATCTGTAGTAGGATCACTGTAGTACCAGCGGCCCACAATGTGGTGCTACATCCTCAACGACACCTGCTGAGTTGGTGTGGCTCAGTGGATATCGCCACCACCCCATGTGGGAGACTGGGGTTCGCTTCCCGGTCTGGGTGACTATGCTGTGCTAGACCAATAGGAGTCCTTGGGCGAGACTCCCACCCCCACACTGGCCCACCTGTAACACAGTTAACCAGGTAAGGGGCTCTGGATAAGAACAGCAGCTACATGTAAATTAGAAATTCATATTCAGAGACTTTTTGGAGATGACTCTGTGACTATTAAACTTCATTACAGAGTATTTTTACTGGGTTTAGATCATTTATATAATAAAGTTACTCATTTTAATAATTTTGTGTTTACGCCTGCAGATAGTTAATTATAATAAGAGCTGTGTTTGAAACAGCTGCTATAGTGAGAAAATTCAGTTTACTAAAATCACTTAAGTCACATCTGGAAATTAAATAAGTTAAATAATCTTCTAAAACTAATCTTAAAATTAGCATAAAACAAAAAAATCCCAAAAATATGAATTTTAATACATGTCCACCAAGATACTTATATTTGCCCAGATCTTCTTTCTGCAGGGTATGATGGCCGGGAAGTGGAATTATCTTAAATAGCTGATATATAAAACATTCCCCGTTTAGATAGTAGTTTTTAGTTTAGGATTATTTGTAGTATCACTCCAGCATGTTTATTAAAACGCTGTTTATTAAAAGTTACCTGCGAAAGTGCTCTCAGTAGAGTCTGGACCGGCCTCATTTCCAACGAACCCGGCGTTTTCATTTCCTATCCAAACAGAACTCCATCACTTTGAGACGGGAGAGAGGAGGGGGAAGTGTGAAGATGATTTAACTGGTAATGTTTTTCTTATTTTCAGTGTTTTATGACACGATGCTGGCAGAATGTTGTTTCTTATGATCTGCCCATATAGGGGGATATAAGGTCGTGTGTATAGGTGGATATGAGATTATGTTACATGACAGGATATGATTTTTACGGTGAACATCTCACAGCAGCGCTCCTGTCCAGCGTCTTAGGGACACGGTCCATACAGCAAACTATCTTGGCTAGTAGAATGTTCCCATGTCTGTTTGAGATTTCTGATATTTCTCTTTTGAGGCTGCCTCAAAATCATCTACCAGCATCGTGAGAAAACGGGACTCAGTAAAATCTCTCAACCCAGATATAAGATCAATCAACTAGAAATAAGACCGTTTCACTTCAGCGCAGGCAGCAGTTGCAGAACAACCATGCGTGCCAATGGGCAACGGTTTGGGGCCCAGGCCAGTGGTTGGCCCCTGAGTGTGTGTATATTTTTTGGATAGTGTTTCTATCTGGATTATGGGAAATATAGTCATCTGATCTTTTACAATTTTACAAAAAGGGTGCCTGTAAACTAGCAGGGACCATGTAAATACAATTTCTGGAGAGGCCCCTGTAACCTGGAGAGGCCCCTGTAACCTGGAGGGGTCCCTGTATTTTTTGGGGTGGGGGGAGGCCTGTAAATTGGCAGGGTGTGAGTCCTGTATGAATACAGTGTAAATGCGGTATGTAGGTACAGGTGGTGCACAGGCCTACACCACACACATCCAGACCTCCGTTACAAGCCCACTTGGACGACTCTTCACTGTCAGACTGATCTAACTGACCCGCTGTAGGGTTCAGATTTCCTCAGTTAGTAAACAGAAACACTGTAAGCCCCCCGGTTCCTGGACCCCCACCCCCACCCCCCGGAGCGTACAGTAGCAGGTTCATGCTGGGACAGCTCGGTAATTGCTACGGGCTTCAGAGTGGCTGAGCTCTGGATGAAAGAGCAACCCGGGGGGGAGAATAAGAGCGTAAACCATCACGCGGAGAACTCTGGGGGGCACGCCGGTGGGGTGTAAGCGCTTTCTGGTGGCGGGGGTCACGAGAGCCATTTTCATACTCCAGCAGCCACAGCAAAGGGTGCGCTCCAGTGCCCCGTAATTTCCACAGACGCAGGGACCAGAGCGAGCCCAGGCCAGAAACACAGGCGGCGTGTAGTACACCTCGTTAACGCGGGGTCTATAAAGGGCTCACAGCGCTTCAGAGGGGCCCTTTAATAGACCAGCCTCGGGAAGGAGACGGGTCAGAATGGGCCTGCTGCTCTGTAAACGCCGTGTAATCAGTTTGAACCCCGGCTGAGCTGTTTATGGCACGTCTATTTGAGTCTCCTTATTATCGGTGATTACACTTCGCCGTTCCCATCAGCAGAAGGTGCTGGAAGAGTCGTGTGTGCTGTGCTTCTGATATTGTCCCTGCGGTTTATGCTCCATCAGCGATGTGCCAGTTTCAGCAGGCACGTGCACACATAGACCTCCTTCCATCCTGGCACTGGGTAAGCAGGGCTGGGTAAGCAGGGCTGGGTAAGCAGGGCTAGGTAAGCAGGGCTGGGTAAGCTAGTGATGGATGGATACTGGATACACGCTCCACTGACACAGAAAATATTGCTGTGTTCTAAATATAGTTCGACAATGTAGTTTAAATACTATGTAGCGTAGTTTAAATATAACGTAGCGTACTTCAAATATAACGTAGAGTAGTTTAAATATAACGTAGCGTAGTTTAATGTGGCATAGTTTAATATAACGTAGCGTAGTTTAAATATTATGTAGCGTAGTTTAAATATAATGTAGCATACTTCAAATATAATGTAGTGTACTTCAAATATAACGTAGAGTAGTTTAAATATAATATAGCGTACTTCAAATATAACATAGAGTAGTTTAAATAAGACGTAGCGTAGTTTAAATATAATGTAGCGTAGTTTAATATAACGTAGCGTAGTTTAAATATAATGTAGCGTAGTTTAAATATTATGTAGCGTAGTTTAAATATAATGTGGTGTAGTTTAAATATAATGTAGCGTAGTTTAAATATAACGTAGTGTAGTTTAAATATAACGTAGTGTAGTTTAAATGTAGCGTAGAGTAGTTTAAATATAACGTAGCATAGTTAAAATAAATGTATCGTAGTTTAAATATAACGTAGCGTAGTTTCAATGTTATGTATCGTAGTTTAATATACCGTATCGTAGTTTAAATATAACCTAGCGTAGTTTAAATGGACTCTGAAGAACGCTTGTGGATGTTTGAACTGAGCTGATGTCAGCAGGTCACTCAGAGACTGTAAAACTCACCTGGGCCGACCTGCTGTCTGTCAGCGCTCCTTGTGAAACTGTAGTTTACTGTAGAGAACAGGCAGTTCAGCGTATACCCTCGTCTAAACCCAGCTCTAACCCAGGCCTTCACCTGCACCGCCTAAAACCGCTGGGATGCTGCGCTTGCTCATTCTTGTCCTCTAATGGGTCTGAGAACACCCCACCATCATTAATTCAGTCCTGGGGTCTCGGCCAGCGCAGGACTAAGCCCTTGTGGAGTTGTTCGTAGCAACAGTGATGCATATGCAACTCAGCCAGTTACTGCGGGAACAAGACGATCTGTCAATAAAGCTGATGTATAGCCTCCTCAGCAGCACAGAACATCCTCCAGCATCCCCGTAGGCTGCATATAGATCTCTACAGTACAGTGTGCGGGGAAACGAGTACACAGACCAGATCATCGTTTAATAAACACCCAGCACAAACATCCTCCTCAGATTTGCATACGCGTCTTTCGACCTTCTATGAATTTAGACAGTGTGATATATCAGTATGATGATAAGTCCTCCCCTCAAGGACACGTCATCAGTCCTGGAGCTTCAGAGCAGAGAGACTGCCCCCTCCTCCGCCAAGCAGTGGTACCCTCGTTCTCTCGGCTGTAATGGCTTGAAGGCATGGTGGGGTGGGGAGTGCTGACTCAGCTCCTCTGGCAGCAGTGCACCCAGCGGTGCCCCAGAGTCAGATCCTCTCCAACGCTGGAGTTGCCTGCCCAGCCATCACACCCAGCTCCACTGTCTGCTCGAAGCTGTGCTGGAGGGGCGCAGCCAACTCAACAGCCCATGATGCTGCTCCACTGACAGATCCTCACTGACCATCATCTGAGCATCCTCGCTGCCCCCTGTTTCACCGTCCACTGTCTGGGTTCCACTGCTGAGCCTTGCTGTGCTTGCTGTTTCTCAGTCCTTGGCTTGGCTCGGTTCTCTGTGCCATGTTGTCTCTGAGTTTATGACAGTGCCATTCCTCTCCAGTCAAGGTGTCACTTCTGACACCAATGTAGAGCCGGTGTAGATGAAGCTGCAGGAACCATAGTGCTACGATACAGTGCAGACAGTAACACTGTGCATGAGCAGAAACCGCAGAGCACAGTAGGCTGAGCTACAACCGAGGTGCAAACAGCATGAATACACAGTAGAGGGAACCAGTGTTTAGTGAGCTCCACATCACAGCTCACAGGATGGGCAGTAGCTCCGCATCACAGCTCACAGGATGGGCAGTAGCTCCGCATCAGAGAGCACAGGATGGGCAGTAGCTCCGCATCAGAGAGCACAGGATGGGCAGTAGCTCCTCATCAGAGAGCACAGGATGGGCAGTAGCTCCGCATCAGAGAGCACAGGATGGGCAGTAGCTCCGCATCAGAGAGCACAGGATGGGCAGTAGCTCCTCATCAGAGAGCACAGTTCAGATGATCAGATGATAAGCATCCAGTCATATTTATGTGCATCTCATTGCAGGGTATGTCTTTTGTGTTGTTTATTTGTGGGCGGAGTCTGTGGTATAAAACAAAAGCCAGTTAATGGAACACGGAATACCTGTAGCGGTGTTTATACCATTGTGCACGTGTAATAAGTACATTATGATTTTTATTATTAGCATTATTCTCTGTTTGTACGGGTCGTGTTGGCACTGTAGATGGTATTGATAATAGATTTGGTTAGCTAACCACCAATCAGGTGTTTATTTCAGGTTGTGAATCTGCTGAGTCACAGAACTGTGATCACTGCATGCTCATGTAGCGACGGAACATGCTAGAGGAACTTGGCAGTAGAACCAGCTGAGAGAGACCGACGGGCTTCCTACACAGCTAGGGGGAAGCTGGTGGGATGAGGAATGACGGATGGGCAGCACACTGCAACCTGACAGAAGCGTGATGCCCACGAGATGCTGATCAACGATCGGTGGCGAGTCAGCCGGAGCGCTCTGTACTGATGTCAGCATTAATTATATCAGTGTCAGTAACTGAAGTCCAGCCTGGTCCTCCGGGAGCTCCGCTAAACAAGCAGTACATCACCGGGGGACACTAACATGTCCTGTAGAGCGCAGGTCTAAGTGAACACTTACAGGACAGCTCCACCAGCTTCTGCAGTGGTGGTGATGGGAACCAGGGTTCTCTGTGTCTAGAACACACATATAGACAGTGTACTGACTATCTAGAACCACCAGTGAGCCTACACGTGTCTTCTGAGTGTGTATGGAATGTTGATGGTGAAAATCTGGAAAACCTGGAAATACTAAGTTCCTTTGGGGGACTATTTGACCTCACAGCGCCCTGCAGCATGTATCCCTCCACCATGAATGGAGTTTAAGGCTGAGATCTTCTCCACACTATCATAAACAGCGTCTCAGACATCAGGCAGCGTATTCAGAACCACCTCCTGTAGGAACTTCCTGTGAGGGAACTTTCAGAGTTCTGACTTTATCTAGAACCACTCTGAAAGACTGTATACATCATTTAATTAGCTGGGAGTTGGAGAGGTTCCTCCACTGATACCTTTTAAAGTATGTTTCTAAGTATGTGTTTGGTGAAGGTACTGTCCTGCTAGAGCGTGCCACCATGTGAAGGGGCAGCCGTGGGCTGGAGGTTAGTGTGCCCTGAACCAACAGCGATGACTGAAGTGTCCTTGCCTCCACCTCTCACACACTCTGTGGTCAAAAGAACCTCCAGTCTTTTGGGAAGCTCCATACACAATGTTGGGAGCGTGTCTGTGTGTGAAAGTCAACAGAGCATTTGTGTGGTCAGGCAGCCTCACACCCGCTCTCCAGTTCATCTCAAAGGCGTCCATATAGTGACCTTAGGCTTGTGTGCAAGGAGACCCTTTTAACGAAGGCCCTGATGTGCAGTTCCGGTGCTGATGTTCCAGAGGCAGTTTGGACCTCTGTAGTAAGTGATCCAGCGTTTGGTGGTCCCTCTCTGTAAGTTCGCTTGGTCTACTCCTTCGTGGTTGAGATGTTGCTGCTCTTAGATGTTTCTATTTTTAGGGGGGCCAATCATTCTCTGAGTGGAGAGATCTGTGTCGATTGTGCTGCACACAGAGGAATTTGTCTTCCACATTTAACCCATCCATTAAATGCAACACCACATACACACACTAGGGGGCAGTGGGTAGCCCCATCCATGGCGCCCCAAACCCTAGCTGCTCCCCGGATGCCATAGATGGGACTGCCCACCGCTCCAACAGCTCAGCCAAAGTAGTAGACCATGCAGACTTACAGAGAGGGACCACCACATGCTGTATCCCTTACAACAGGTCCAAACCGTGTCTGGAACTCAACCAGGGTCTCCCTGGCTGACGGTTACATGGCATTATCCTGTAGCTTCACTCGGAATCAGAATCATCTTAATTCGCCAGGTGTGTTACACACACACTATCCGGTGTCGACCGGAAGAGGACGGGTTTCCCTTTTTAGTCTTGGTTCCCCTTCAGGGTGCTTCCTCCTGCTCTGAAGGAGTTTTCCCTGGCCTGCTCATTGAGGACTTGGACCTGGGTTCCTGTAAAGCTGCTTTGTGACATCTGCTGCAAAAAAATGTTTATCCTTTTGACTGAATGGACTCAAACTCCCACAGACACACTCCAAACATCTTGTGGATGTTCATTTTAATGTCAGTAGTTTAGGGATGGGATATCCAATAAGCTCGTGTAGCCACGATGGTCACATGGCCAGCATGACATACTGATCAGACCAGACGCACACAGACTGTACAGTAGATAAACATTTAACCAAGATAATAAAATACAGTACAGTAAACAGAATACAGAGTAAGAAGGAGAGGAGAGGAGCTGGAGAGGAGCTGAGGAGGAGCTGAGGAGGAGCTGAGGAGATGTGCGTGAGCGTATATGGATATTCTATACATGCAGGTAGACATATGCTCACAAACAAAACTAGTCCCCTGTGACTCACGGAGGTGCGGTGGGTAGCACTGTCGAGCCACAGCGGGATAGGTCTGGGTGTGATTCCCGGCTGGGATGTCCTTTCTCTGTCTCCCCGTGTCTGTGTGGGTTTCCTTTTCCGGGTTCTCCGGTTTCCTCCCACAGATGCGGAATTGCTCCTTTAGGTGTATGTGTGTGGGTGTAGGCTCCAGCACCCTCACGACCCAGAAGGGTAAGGGTACACACACACACACACACACACAGAGCAGGTACTGAGCTAGAGTAAACAGTGTTAGGAGCAGTGTTCCAGGTAGGGCTTTAAAAGAGGCGTGTGAGTGAGAGAGTGTAGACTATGTGTGTGAGTGGGGGGTTCTAGATAAGTCCTCAGATCGGTCCTTGTGAGTGCATGATATAGAGCTGATGGTTAAAATACAGCCGCTGTCTATTAAAGAGCGATTAAAGAATAAACGTATTTATTTATTTATTTATTTATTATTTATTTATTAGTGAACTGAAGGTAAGATGCTCAGCGAAAGCGTAGATATGGTACCAAATGCTCTCCCTTCAGTCTCCCACCCTCACGCCCACCGACCCCTTTAATAAAACCAACCTGTTTAAACTGTGTACTGAGACTGCAGGCAGCCTGGGGTGAACATTCCCCTCACAGATCACAGCGCCATCTAGAGCAAGCACAGAGCACAAGCATTAGCATGGTTAAAGGGTTCTATGCATCATGAAACCCAAAAGGGTTCTATATAGTTTGCAACAATAGCTGAGCCCTTCTTGATGTTATACAAGGGTTACATATATATATATATATATATATATACATATTATATATACATATATATATATATATATATATTCTCCTGTAAAGTTGCCATTTTGGAGATACCTGTTTTTTTTGGACAGGGACGATATATATATATATATGTCCACAACCATGCTTCTTTAGAAGAGCTAGAGCCCACACCCCCATCATGTACAGCTTCTACAGAGGGCCCATCCTGACCAGCTGTATCAGTGAGTGGTACGGAGCCTGCACAGCATCCTGCCGCAGGACCCTCCAGCGCGCCGTGAGAGCAGCTGAGGAGATCATCAGCACCTCTCTCCCCTCCCTTCAGGATTTATACATCTCCCGCCTCACGGGTAAAGCCCTCCGCTTGGCAGGAGATCCTACCCGCCCTCTACACAGCTTCTTCAACCTGCTCAGGGAGGAGACTGCGGAGTCTAGGAGCAAGGACCAGCAGACTGAGGGACAGCTCCATCCACCAGGCTGTCAGGATGCTGAACTCTCTCCCTGCTCTGCCCCACCTTCCCTTTCTGCCTTCTGTACGCAGACACACAAACTCAGCACCCTGGCCCCATCACCCCCCCACCCACCATATATCACCCATATAGTCTTCAGTGACTTACTGTCTCATTTATTGTTTATCTGTGTTTATTTATTGTTTATCTGTGTTTATTTATTGTTTATTTATTTTTTATTCACGCATACTTAAAGCCACATTAACAGAAACACACACACACATACTGGGATAAAGAGAGAATAGAAAGTACCCACTGTTTTAGAACACACACATGCCAACAAAACAGATCCCCTGGGAAGCTCCGGGTACTGGCCCTTTAAGTTTGACCTTCCCGCTCTGCCGTAGCTGCGCGCTTTTGCTCCACGTCGGCTGCGCATGCGCACTGCTCCAGCTACCTGCCTGTGTAATGAGACGACATATACAAAACTGAGGGAGAGCTGCGGACGCTGACAGCGCGGTCTGGATGCGGGGCAAAAGCTTAAGATAATAAAGAGCAGCGAGTAGCGACATTTACTGACGGACAACATGTTCAAAAAACTGAAACAGAAAATAAATGAGGAGCAGTCACCGCAGAGGAATGCCCAGTCACCTCAGCAGCAGGCCCAGGTTAGTAGCATAGCTAGCTGGATAGCTAGCTTAGCTTGGCTTAGTCTGTGAACACGGCGTTCAGCGGACAGGTAGTAAAATGGGGTGGTGGGTGTTGTCTAGCAGTGCTGACACTCTTTCCTTCTTCACTGAGAAACGACGAGCTCTTTTCGTGACAGAGCTCGAGTTTAAGTTTCGGAATAGGCCCGGTCCACCTTAAACGGGGCAGAAGTTGCTGTCCCATTTAAGGTGGACCGGAGAGTTCGTCGCTAGCGATGCTTTGTTTTGGTTCTGGTGAAGCGCGTCACGTGACGTTTAAAAGGCCGTGGGAAGGTCGTACTTAAAACCCACAGCGGTTCTGATTTAGTCCATTAGGAGTCGAATCGTTGTCGCTAGCTTGTTGCCAAAACAACAACAACAACCGTGTGAAAGTCAGCTCATTTCCGCAAACGTCACCAGCTTGACAGGCTCATGCACGTGCACGGTTTTGAAAAGTTATACCCTCCTCCCACTATAACCAAATTTCGTAGTCTTCATTTTGACTCGTAGTATTCATATTTGTGGCGTGGTTACTGTAAATACAATGGTTCTCCAAGGGTTCTTTAGCAAAGAAGTCGGTTCTGTATAGCACCATGGAACCCAGAGCATGATCAAAGGGTTCTTCAGGTTGTTAATGGAGAGTGTGCTGTATAGGGTTCCATGTAGAACCTTTGTATATAGCAATGTCAAGACTGTTTTGATCTCACACTCTCTTAAAGGGCAATTCCACCGTGTTTCCAAAATTCACCTGTTGTGATGTAAACTGAGAGTCGCTCAGAGTGGTTCGGTGGGAAACGCCCCGTGCTGGAATAGGTCAGGATCGTTCACGTTGGTGGTGAATGGAACCAGACGTCCACATCCGAAGGCTCCCTCATGGAGAGCCGTGTTCGGTTGAGAAGGGTTAGGTTACGAGAGCCGGTGGTCTCCTATAGAAGCATGTTCCGGTTCATTGCCACCCTCTGAAGGGAGCGTTGTCACACACCGGAATGCTTAAATCCACGTTCAGGACTGATTCTTGGCTCACGTGGGGGAGGGGCTTATTATCACTGGATGGCTTTCACATGCAGGAACTGCTTTAGAACTGTGGAGCGATTACGCATTTCTGTGATTCCATCTGTCACTCTTCTGTGGAAGGTTCGGATGATGGTAGGAAGAAGCTTCATCCGTGTGCTGCTCCTGTTAACGTGCCTGGACACAATCACTCAGGCAGTGAGGAACAGCGCTGTTGTGGTGCACAGCATTTCACTGTGCCGGCGCTCCTGCAGACAAGGAGCCGTTCCCGTATGAGGAGGTGTAGGTCCATGCGGCCAGGGGTTAGGGTTAGGGTTTGGGTTAGCCCTAGCCTTGCCCCAGGCGTGTGGTTTGTTAGGCGTATACTGGTGTAACGGGATGAGCTGAAGCCGCCACATCAGAAGTTTAACCAAACACATGCAGCACCGGGAGCGAATAGCTTCCTCAGCTGGAGCGGACTATACCAGAGTTCACAAGAAGAGAACGCCACACCACCGATTTCCAAAGAACCAGGTGCTCTGGACCGCTCCTGGTGTCATTACACTGTAGTAAGACAGTAATAAATGTGGGGTTAGGACGGTTCTCTACAGTGAGACATAAACGAAAGAGAAAGAGTACGAGAGTGAGTGAGTGAGAGTGAGAGTAAGAGAAAGGATGAGTAAGACTTAAAGTGAGAGAGAGCCTCGTGTATACGAGGCAGCCTGCAGGGCGGAATGTGAGGACACCCATCCCCTATCTCCGTCCCTTCATCTCCATCATCTCCAGCAAAAGGGCCCACAGGACTCTGCCCAGGAGGTGTAGTAGGAGTAGTCTGATGGTAGAATATCACTCCGCAGTCCGGTCCGGTCCGCTCAGCTCAGAGTGCAGGCACTGAGAGAGACACCATACTGACACAGCACGTTACACCTCGGCTCTCTCATACACGCCTGCACATCACACAGCCTTTAAACGCAGCGTGCGGTGATGGGAAGATGCTTCATATGGTGAGCTGTGTATGTTTAAAATGACTCTACAGAGCTCCAGTATGGTGGTGTGAACGCTCCTGGTCAGTGTAACAGTCGGGTCCTAGCAAACTGATCTACCGTTATTGTTTATTTACTGAGAGGATCGTGTAATAAAACATGAAAAGGAGTAGGGCTATGATACGTTTAATTCTCTTTATTATAACTTTATATTTACTTTTGCAGAACAATGTTGAAACCTGATTTGACCGGAGGAGTTTAAACGGACGAGTACACCTGTATGTCGTCACAGTCCAAAGAAAAGCACGTATCTCCATTTCGGTCCACTTACCTGCATCAGCAGCTGCTGTTTACACCGTGTGAATGGGCCGACGGAAAGGGCCCAGTACTGCCTGGGAAGGACGCCTGGTTCCATTGACTGACATTAAAGCTCAGTCAGGGTTTTGCCCTCTCCTGTGAAGTTTGACTCCTGCCTGCTCACGTCATAACCCCCTGAAAACACAACCAGGGTTTATAATCGATTTCAAAGAAGCTCACTCATGGGGATGTGCATAACATAAGCCCCGCCCCCTTCCCTGTGCTTTACGCTGATAGGCTACACTCAGAAGTCTGGTTTTCAGCTTTCACAAACATGGTAAACGAGAGATTCTGCCCCCGTATTTCATAGCCTCGCTGTCTGAAGGGAAACGAGTCTCTCCATCGTGATGACGTGCGACACTTCAGGGTGTGGAAAATGAGATTTTTGAAAGATCGGTGGACTTCCCCTTTAAAAGCGTGTTGGTTCGTTAGGCAGACTCTTCCTGACTGTCTTGTTTGGTTTTTACGCATCACTGTGTCTGAATGTGTACTCGTCCCTCCAGGTGAGCTCAGCTGAGAGGCGTGGTCAGCCACCTGGCCTGCACCCAGATGCCTCGCCCGCCCCGACTGACAGAGAGGTAAGTGATCCTTGATTGTTATTATGCCAGTGTTTACAGTGAGTGTGCTGAATTCACACGGTGACGTACCTGAGCGTACCTGTTTGCTCTGCTGTGGATCCTGCTTTTCAGGGTTTGCTCACCTGCAGCGTTCCTCCACACTCTGTTCACTTCAAGGGTTTACCTGTCCATGTGTCCTGGAGACGCTTAGCCACGCAGGTCTGCACAGCTAGCCTGGTCCTCCAGCGATACTAGTGCTTCTGGGCCCTGAGAGGAGAGGAGCCGAGCCCAAAACGCACAGATTAATTAAAACAGTCATTTAATGGTCATAACACAATAATATTGATATTAATAATAATATTACAAATAATATCAATAATAATAATAATAGTAAACAGATGTAAGGATATAGTCAGTATAAGTAACCCCATTAAATTAGTCTTACATGATTTCAGAACTAATACAAAGCACATCACAAACTGAACAGGACGCTGGTCTACGGTGGGCTCATGCTGTGTTTTGTTTTGGTCCTTATCATGACGTAATTTATCATTATGTGGTTTTATTTACCAAAAACAATCACACTTTATTCATTATAACCCTCAGAACTGTGTTACTGTGCCTTTAAGACTGATCTATATAAACGAGGACATGGAGAATATAACCAGTGTGGTACATACACTCATCATCAACAGACCAGCTGCTCCCAGAGGGAGGTGTGGGATTGGGAATGCTGTTGGGAAAGAAGATAAAGGTGACCAGGATCAATAACTGATGATACATTTAGACTGATATGATCAATATTTATTGAGCTACACATACAGAAGTCTGTCTCTCAGTATGGCGTCGGGCCGCCGTGTTCGCTAACCCAACACGCCAGACGTCTCGGTATGGAGCTGTAGAGGTTCCTAATGGTGTCCTGTGATAATCCATCCCATGCAGCTTGAACATCCTTACACAGTTCCTGCAGATGGTGCGGTAGGGGTGGAGGTGGAGGGACACCAGGCCTTCTGGACGTGTGACGACAGACCGTCCATCTCTGTGCTGACCACGGTGCCTCCACACACGGATTCGTTGGGCGTCTCCACCAAGACTAAAGCGGGACTCGTCACTGAAGATGACCCGCTGCCATTCTGAGTCACTCCATGACAGTCTGGTACGACACCACTGCAGTGTTTGGTGACGGTGACGTGGTGTTAAGGACAGTCGTGGTAACGGTCTGTGTGCATGTAGTCCTGCGTGGTGCAGCCGTCTGCCGATGGTGCTGCACTAACAGGAGGACTCATGGAGGACACCACTGCTCGCTGGAGGTCTGTAATGGTGGTGTTGGGTCAGTCAGGTACAGAGATAAGGCCCCTCCTTGCTCACCTCCGACCCCTACCTGTGGGTTGATTCCTTCTGGGAGCAGCTGTTCTGTTGATGATGAGGGTAAAAGCACATACGGTCCTGATTAATGAAATGCCCCATGACGGTTTAGAACCCTGTGCAGTAGATTAAGGAGGTGATCATGGCGGTTAATCTGGATCCTCTTTCACAGTAATCCAGATTTGGGGTCTGGACTAGCAGAAGGTAACGAGCTGTGCTTGATTAGCCGGAGTCTCCTAATCAGATGAAAGACAGGCTGAGCTGTGTCTAGTGGAAGTGCTCGTGTGAAGGAAGCCCGTCTGCCCGTCAGCCTCCGGATAGTAATTTCTCTTTATTCCTTTTTTCTCCCATTCATGTTCTAGCAGGGTCTAGATCGCAGAACCCTAAAGCAACCCAATCAGGTCTAACCTCACAGTGCTGATTTATCTGCTCACCTCCTGAAATCTCTCCTCAGCTGATGGGTAAATATGGTGTAGAGACGAATACAGGGGGTAAAGCTGAGGCCCTGGTAATTCTACATGTCTCTTTGAGCTTTCCATAAAGATTCAGTTCCACGTCATCTCACACGTCTGCCGGCCGAGCCTACCTTTTTGATGTCCTCTTTGTTTACAGTGCTACAGAGCGTGTGGTGGAGAGCGGGGCACAAACAGGAGAACCGTAATGGGTATACACGTGGACTTGACACCGGAGTTTTCCCCAGATTCCCCCTGATTTTATACCATAAAGCACCTTTTTCATCATACACCACCAGTCAAACGTCTCCTCAAAGCAGGTTCTCCTTCTGTGTATCTTGAAGCTTTACTGTAGAATAAAAGTAAAGCCCCCTATAAACTAGTCTATATAGAATTATGCAGTCCACCTTAAAACCCTGCATGGAATTATACAGTCCACCTTAAAATCTTCTCATGTAATTGTACAGTCCACCTTAAAACCCTCTCATGGAGTTGTATAGTCTGCCTTAAAACCCTTTCATGGAATTGTACAGTCCACCTTAAAACCCTTTCATGGAATTTTACAGTCCACCTTAAAACCCTTTCATGGAATTATACAGTCCACCTTAAAACCCTCTCATTGAATTGTACAGTCCACCTTAAAACCCTTTCATGAAATTTCACGGTCCACCTTAACCCCCTCCAGAATGGATTTATCCAGTCCACCTTAAACCCCTCCAGAATGGATTTATCCAGTCCACCTTAAAACCCTTCAGAATGGATTTATCCAGTCCACCTTAAACCCCTCCAGAATGTAATTGTCCAGTCCACCTTAAACCCCTCCAGAATGGAATTATCCAGTCCACCTTAAAACCCTTCAGAATGGATTTATCCAGTCCACCTTAAACCCCTCCAGAATGGAATTATCCAGTCCACCTTAAACCCCTCCAGAATGGAATTATACAGTCCACCTTTAACCCCCTCCAGAGTGGAGCTGTACAGGAGGATGGAGCAGCTTCCTTACCCTGCAGTGGAGCTGATAGAACAGGGTTTATTACTAAGCAGGTTTGGAGCGATTCTATTGGTCGGTCCATCATGAATATTCACTAACCTGAAAGGAGAACTAGAGCTTTTACACTGTGCAGAAAAAGAGATCAAAGTTTTTACACCACTAAATATATATTAGAGGTGGAGATATGGAGGAGTACCATACTGTGTACATCAGGAGTAGATGTGGTGTAGCAGGATATGGACTGGGTCAGACTCTCAGCAGGTGGAGCTGTTCAGTGTACCACTGTAGGGTCTATAAGATTAAACTGAATGTTCTGGAAGTCCAGGCCTGTTACTGGGTCAGGACCAGGGCTCCTCCTCCTCAGTGAGCTGTGGTCGTGATTTGGGGTCTGACTCTTCTACAGGCAGGTTACGTTCTCTGATATCAGGTTAAGATTTCCCATATGAGACACGATTAGGACCGTTTAGCCTATAATGAATATTTCAGCTCATGAAATCTGAATATTCCCCTAAATAGGGATTTCGCATGGATCGATATGAAATGGATTAATCTTACAGACCCAGGGAGAGACGTTTGGATGTGTGTGATTAGTGATACAGAGTTCACTCCTCCAGTATTATTATTATCTCTTTGGTATGTGTAATATATCAGCGTTTAGAAGCAGATAAACTCTCACCAGGAGAGTGAGAGTCTGACCAGGCTGAAGTTCAGTTTAAGTGGAGCCTGGCCACCATTTCTCCCTGTACACCCGACCTGTAGAGGTGGGTGATACTCAACATGCAGCGTGCGGTTCTGATAGGCAGGTAAACTGTGCTAGTAGAGCGTCAGTAGATCAGTCGTGAGAGCTCTGCAGGTTCATATTATTGATCATGTTTACAGTGTAATCTGATTTCTGTGATTAGCTCAGAGACGCCAAACCCACCGCCCTGTGCTTCAGCTGGCCGTGTGTCTGAGGGAGGTCCCCGTTAAATCCGGTTCGTGCTCTGTTCATGTGTGTAAGCAATACCTCTGTGTTTTTGAGCGAACAGGAAGTTAGCTTTCCAGAATGCTAATCAGGTTAAAGGTTAGGACATACAGTGGGGAAAATAAGTATTTAGTCAGTTACCAATTGTGCAAGTTGTCCCACTTAAAAAGATGAGAGAGGCCTGTAATTGACATCATAGGTAGACCTCAACTATGAGAGACAAAATGTGGAAAAAAATTGAGAAAGTCATTTTGTCTGATTTTTAAAGAATTTATTTGCAAATAATGGTGGAAAATAAGTATTTGGTCAATAACAAAAGTTCATCTCAATACTTTGTTGTATATCCTTTGTTGGCAATGACAGAGGTCAAACGTTTTCTGTAAGTCTTCACAAGGTTGGCACACACTGTTGCTGG
This sequence comes from Prochilodus magdalenae, assembly GCA_024036415.1. Classification (NCBI taxonomy): domain Eukaryota; kingdom Metazoa; phylum Chordata; class Actinopteri; order Characiformes; family Prochilodontidae; genus Prochilodus; species Prochilodus magdalenae. The sequence continues at coordinate 275,713 of JAMWET010001957.1, read as the reverse complement.
TATGTTGGCCCATTCCTCCATGCAGATCTCCTCTAGAGCAGTGATGTTTTGGGGCTGTCGGCGGGCAACACGGACTTTCAACTCCCTCCAAAGGTTTTCGATGGGGTTGAGATCGGGAGACTGGCTAGGCCACTCCAGGACTTTGAAATGTTTCTTACGAAGCCACTCCTTTGTTGCCCTGGCAGTGTGCTTGGGATCATTGTCCATGCTGAAAAGACCCAGCCACGTTTCATCTTCATTGCCCTTGCTGATGGAAGGAGGTTTGCACCCAAAATCTCACAATACATGGCCCCATTCATTCTTTCATGTACACGGACCAGTCGTCCTGGTCCCTTTGCAGAGAAACAGCCCCAAAGCATGATGTTGCCACCCCCATGCTTCACAGTTGGTATGGTGTTCTTTGGATGCAACTCCGCATTCACTTTCCTCCAAACACGACGAGTTGTGTTTTTACCAAATAGTTCTACTTTGGTTTCATCTGACCATATGACATTCTCCCCAATACTCTTCTGGAACATACAAATGCTCTCTAGCAAACTTCAGACGTGCCTGGATATGGACTGGCTTAAGCCAGGGGGACACGTCTGGCACTGCAAGATCTGAGTCCCTGGCGTCGTAGTGTGTTGCTGATGGCGTAGCCCTTTGTGACGTTGGTCCCAGCTTCCTGCAGGTCATTCACTAGATCCCCCCTTGTGGTTCTGGGATTTTTCCTTTTACCGTTCTTGTGATCATTTTGACCCCCACGGGGCTGAGATCTTGCGTGGAGCCCCATGGCGAGGGGCGATTAGTAGTGGTCTTGTAGGTCTTCCATTTTCTGATTATTGCTCCCACAGTAGATACATCAAGCTGCTTGCCTATTGCAGATTCAGTCTTCCCAGCCTGGTGCAGGTCTACAATTCGGTTTCTGGTGTCCCTCGACAGCTCTTTCGTCTTCACCATAGTGGAGTTTGGAGTGTGAGTGTTTGAGGTTGTAGGGCAGGTGTCTTTTATACTGTTAAACGACTTCAAAACAGGGTGCCATTAATACAGGTAATGAGTGGGGGAAAGAGGAGCCTCTTAAAAAGAGAGTTACAGGTCTGTGACAGCCAGAAATCTTGCTTGTTTGTTATTGACAAAATACTTATTTTCCACCATTATTTGCAAAAATAATTTCTTTTAAAAATCAGACAAAATGACTTTCTCAATTTTTTTCCACATTTTGTCTCTCATAGTTGAGGTCTACCTATGATGTCAATTACAGGCCTCTCTCATCTTTTTAAGTGGGACAACTTGCACAATTGGTGACTGACTAAATACTTATTTTCCCCACTGTAGGTCATTGTTGATCCCATCGTTATCACCCTTCCGGTCATCCCCACTGGGATTGAAGTCTTGGAGGTCTGCTGGTCGTGTTCAGTTCCTTTGCAGACACCTGCTGCCTCCTGATGGCGTGGACGCATCACTTGGGCGGGTGTTATTCGCGCTCACCTGAGCCGTGTGAATTCAGCGTAAGGTCGCTGCCAGGGTTCGGGACATGTGATAGAGAGCTGCACCGTGATGGACCGCTGGCCTGTCCAGGGTGTTTCCTGTCTGAGCTGGGATAGGCTCCGCCTGCGACCAACGGCTACACAGAAAGAGGGGCAGCTCAGAGGATGAGTGAATGAAGGAATGATCTAGGGACCTGGATTTTAACTCCATGGTGGGGTCTGTATACCCTTGCTCTGATTTCTTTCGTTTAACTCCGTCTGCGCGAACGAGGGATAGAGCTGGACGAGCCAGCAGTGTTCGACATAAGCACCACAGCGCTGAAACCACGCAGCTCTAGATTAGTCTTCTGTTAGTTTTGCATTACACTGACGCTCACGTCTTCTCCTGTTCGTGTACTGGCCCAGCAGAAATCTGGATACTGACTCATGTAGACACCAGCTTTCAGTAACCCGCCGAACAGATTACTGGTCAAATCTGGTTTTCTGTAGTTATCAGATCAATAAAGCTGCTGTTATTAAATTTAATCATAATTATTATTACTCAGTTTATTTCCTGTTGCGCTGCTCTGTTCAATTAAACATGCTCGGCATCCACTCATATTGCCCATCTCTGCAAATCCAGGCTGAAACACTAGGGGGCGTCCATGAGCAAGTCCACAGAGCTGTACTGGTCAGACTTTTAAACTGGTGTAGCCTGTTTGGTGTGCCCCGCTCTTTACTACACACGCGTCCCCTGTTAAGCCCCCGGTTAAGGGTTCTAGATCAGGTCGTGCTCAAAGGGACATCAAAGAGTGTAAATGCGGAACCTCGGGTCGAGTGTCTCCTTTCTTTCTCTCTCTCTTTTCTTGCTTCTCTTATTTGTCACAGTCATGCCCTCTCACTCGTTTATTTCACTCCTGGTGATGTTTCTCATTGCTCTCTGTCTCCCTCTCCCCCCGCCACTTCACTGCCCGGCCCCCTCATTAATGCATTGGCTGATTTTGTTGGGGGGGGTGGTCAGCTGCTGGCCGGGATGATAGCAGAGCCTGCTTTTCTCTCTGAGTATACTATCTTTGCTCTGGACCATTCAAAACGACCCAAAGCGGCCCAGGTGCCCAGTGCGGTGAGTCCATCCTCACACATCTCCTCTCCCCGACCCCCCTCCTCCCCGCCCCCTCCTCCTCACCCAGACCTGCTGCTGCCTCTACCTCCTTCACCCTCTTTAAGCAGTGCCTTTGGGGGTGGGGCTAGAGGACGTGTGCGTAGTTCATAACCTCTGCTTGCCACCTCATGCTCCTCTCCAGTTCCCTCGCTGTAGCTCAAAGGCATTTCACCCGTAACATCTGCATCCACTCCAGGGGTGCTCAGCTCTGGTGCTGCGGGGCAGGAGCGCAGCGCAGTCTGGCGCTTTTCGGTTCCTCAAATCTCGATTCCAAAAACAGAGGAGGCTGGGACAGTGGGAGGAATGCAGATGGAAACAGAAAGCAGTGATCTGTACCTTCTGGGTTCTGGATTTACTTGGCAAACACACACTTATGCTAAATTTGATGCTGCTACACGTTCCAGTAAAGTTGGGACAGGATTGTCTTGATTATGTTACATCACCAGATTTCAAGACCTCTGATCTGGAGACCTGCACTTTGATGAACTGGAGGCCTGTCCAGGGTGTTTTCAGCCTTCTGCCCAAAAAGAGCTCGGCTAGGCTCCAGCGCTTCTTTAGATTTAGAGGATGAGTAAATGAAGGGATGATCCAGGAAGCTGGATTTTGACTCAGAGGCGGGGTGCGTATACCCTTACTCTGATTTCTTTCGTTTAACTCAAACAGAGGGAGAGATCTGGACAAGCCAGCAGCGTTCAACATAACCAGAGTCCTGAAACCTCATCTCTCATAACTCTAGATTAAAAGTTCCAAAAACGGTTTACAAATTTTTACAATAGGATATTGATCCCGATATTGACGAAATGATCGGGTATCAGATAATTAGACCAATCCATTCAGTTTAATTTGTTTGGAACCCGTGCTACGTCATACGCCACGAGTCATCCTGTTAGTGCAGCACCATTGGCAGACGGCTGCACCACGCAGGACTACCTGCACACAGGCCGTTACCACGACTGTCCTTAACACCACATCACCGTCACCAAAGACTGCAGTGGTGTCGTACCAGACTGTCATGGAGTGACTCAGAATGGCAGCGGGTCATCTTCAGTGACGAGTCCCGCTTTAGTCTTGGTGGAGACGCCCAACGAATCCGTGTGTGGAGGCACCGTGGTCCACACCAAGATGAACGGTCTGTAGTCACACGTCCAGAAGGCCTGTGTTTTCCCACATGAGCAGGCGTGCGGTAATAAGCTGACATGGTGCAGCGTTAAGGGTGGTGTGTTTGTGCGGTTGGAATACAGATCACTGCGTTCCGTGTTCCTCTGCCTCCTCGTTTTTGGAACGGAGTGCTTGGTCCTGAGCTTCCAGGCTCTAACGCTACTAATGCAGCTCCACTTAACCGGGTAATTAACTGATGTGTGTTCAGTCGGGGAAATCGCTGGGCTGTGCTGCGCTGTGACGTTCCGAGGCTGGAGCTGGGCATTCCGGATCTTCTCCTCTGCGGTCTTCTATTTTGCTTATGTGCTCTCTGCGGTTTGTCCCCTGATTGTCTTCTGTGAATGGTTCCCTGTTGACATCTTAAGGAATGGATGGTCTCCCTCCGTACGTAGACAGTTCCCTGGACTGGTGTCTGAATTCCTCCTGGCCTTGCTAGTCTACCGGTGTCAGTAGAGGCAGGTCTTCCTCAGTGCGGACTCTGTGTGTGTGTGCTGTACCCCCGTAAGAAGCTGTGGTGTTGTTACTCTGGCGGTGGAGGCGGATCCTGAGCCCAAGGGTAGGAGTTTTGATATTTAGCTTGTACAGGGACCGTAAGGCGCTCCTGCTGGTGACTAGTAATTCAGTGTCATTGCGCTTCCTGTAGCTGTATTCAATCAACCGCAGCAGGTTCGGTGTCCAAACTGTGTTTCTGTGGTCTAGTGCTGGAGGTACAGGGCAAAACACACAAACACTGGAGGTCAGAAGTCACCCAAATCTGATCTGTAGATTCATCACCACACCGGCTCAGGGCGAGCGAATCTGTAGCTGTGGTTTAGGACACGGTACGACGCACTCTGAGCTGTGAATGTGAGGAACCTCATATACAAACATAGGAATGTGGTGTGACCCTAGGAAAGGGGGATAGGAGGATCGATGTATTGTTAAATCCAGATTCAGGAAAATCACAGTGCAGATATCAAAAAGACCCAACCAAAGAAAGACATTAATAATAATAATAATAATAATAATAATAATAATAATAATAAGGAAAATATATATTTTTTTTTCAATAATTCAGAAATGTTGAGTTAGAAAATCTCACGGTTCACACATAAGAAAGCGCCCAGCTCCAGGAGAGATATCTGAACGCAGCTGTTCAGGTGGTTTTGCCGTACAGTCCAGTGTTCCTTATGTATGTGTATGAATAGCTGGTGCTCCAGCTCTGTCCTCCTTCTGAAGGCAGAGTGACTCTTCCACACAGGGTTCGGCCTCACCGTTCTGCTCTCCTCATGGTCCCCACACTCTGTGTTAGAAGCCTAGATCAGTTAAAGGGGCTGGGGAAAAAAAACACAGTTGGAGTTTCAGTGCGAAATGAGGAATTCCCAACTAGAAAACTTCCAGAAAGACACACCCACAAACCCAGGTTTTCCTCTCTCCCTTACTGCAGTATATCCTAGATCACTCCAGACATTCCAGACTGTTCAGTGGAAGAGAAGGAGCTACACAGTGTGTGGTTTTCCCCTCTTCCAGAAACTAGGCCGGACTGTTTTTTCCAAAGCTGGATTAAACTGTCCTAGAGGAATTGCCCCCTAGAGGAATTTGCTGTGAACTACAACTCTACTTTTAGAGAAGTTGGGCTAGACTACAGTCACGGTTACTGTGCACTTACAGCGAGGAGCAGTGGGGAGCAAAGCCAACCTTCACCCAGCGCTCACACTAGCAGGCGACAAACCGACACGCAACCTGTCACTTCCTGTGATGGTACGACCGGCTCCAACAGATTCTCCAGACCAGTCCCAGACGCCGGGGTCTGAGGCCCCCTGCTTCTGCTCTCTGAGAGTAGGCCCGGGCGAGTGGGTGTGGGCGAGTAGGCCCGGGCGAGTAGGCCTGGGCGAGTGGGTGTGGGCGAGTGGGCCTGGGCGAGTGGGTGTGGGCGAGTGGGCCTGGGCGAGTGGGTGTGGGCGAGTGGGCCTGGGCGAGTAGGCCTGGGCGAGTGGGTGTGGGCGAGTAGGCCTGGGCGAGTGGGTGTGGGCGAGTGGGCCTGGGCGAGTAGGCCTGGGCGAGTGGGTGTGGGCGAGTAGGCCTGGGCGAGTGGGTGTGGGCGAGTGGGCCTGGGCGAGTGGGTGTGGGCGAGTGGGCCTGGGCGAGTGGGTGTGGGCGAGTGGGCCTGGGCGAGTAGGCCTGGGCGAGTGGGTGTGGGCGAGTAGGCCTGGGCGAGTGGGTGTGGGCGAGTAGGCCCGGGCGAGTGGGTGTGGGCGAGTAGGCCCGGGCGAGTGGGTGTGGGCGAGTGGGCCTGGGCGAGTAGGCCTGGGCGAGTGGGTGTGGGCGAGTAGGCCTGGGCGAGTGGGTGTGGGCGAGTGGGTGTGGGCGAGTGGGCCTGGGCGAGTAGGCCTGGGCGAGTAGGTCTGAGCGACAGCATGATTAGCGTGGTAGCTTCAGCGCTAAACCTAAGAAGCAGAGTTAAGACCGTGAACATGTCATAGCTGATTGGCTACATCCGGGGCAAACAGGAAGTGATGTAATCAGTTTTTTCTATCCGTACCGCATCTTTAAGATGTCTCTCTTGATGTAGCTGCCTCCATCGATGTATCTGTATCTGTTTTTGAACTTTGGAACTGCATCCTGGCTCTTGAGCTGCTTCCTGCTCCTGCCGCAGCAGGTCTGCCAGGACTTCACATGTGCTCCCTCTGCTCTGGCTCACGCTCGGTACGTAGCTTGGCTGAATCTGTCTTTAGTTGCCCATAAAATTTTCCAAATGTTGTTTCGGCTAAACCACTTTTCCCCCATTCCTCCTCGGATATGGAGAGGTAGCAGACCGATGTCTCCAGGCTAATGGTTTACTAATGAATCGATGGAGCCTGATAACTGAATAATGTCCACTCAGGGAGCGATTTTTCTGTTTCCGTCCATCGGTTATTTTTATATTTATCTTTTACTACACTTTTAGACACTGGTGGTCTCAGAATAGAGACACTGGTGGTCTCAGAATAGAGCACGGTAGTACAGGCTGTATTTCCTGTAGCCTGACATCACCGTAAAGTCACTAGGTCCTCCAGGTAGCAGTACTACGGTGGGCCTGTTTCTCTGTGTACTGTATTACCCTGTTCTTCAGTGGGCAGGACCCCCACAGGACCCCCACAGGACCACCACAGAGCAGGTACTATGTGGGTGGTGGATCATTCTCAGCACTGCAGTGACACTGACGTGGTGGTGGTGTGTTAGTGTGGGTGGTGCTGGTGTGAGTGGATCAGACACGGCAGTGCTGCTGGAGTGTTGAGACACTGTGTCCACTCACTGTCCACTCTATTAGACACTCCTACCTTGCTGCTCCACCTTGTAGATGGACAGTCAGAGACGATAGCTCATCTGCTGCTGCACAGTGCAGTGCTGGTCATGGTAGTGTATATTCAGTGGTTGGGAATTCTGTGTGACTTTGGGATTGAAGTGTTTGACCTTGATGGAAGTTGTGACTGGAAGCTCGGACTTCCGGACAGCCCTGTATGTGTATGTAAGCTGGATTTTGAGTGGGATTCATCCCGACATTCCGACCGCTGTGATAGTCTCTTTGTCTTGTTTATTAGTGTTCCGGATGTTAGCCTGCTTGCTGCGTGTCCTAACTCTTGTTCCTCGCTGTGGAATGTTCGGAGCGGCCTGCCCGGTTGATAAATTGGAATGCGGTGTGCGACTGATTTCCTCTATACCCTGGTCACAGCTACATTACGCAACTTCACATGACTCTCACGCTTCCATGTGGCGTTTACCGCGGAGTGGATATCAGTGTGTCTCCTAACCCTAACTTCGGCTCTGGAGTGGTTGGAGTTCTGGCTCAGTCGCGGTTGCCTGTGATTGGTCTGGGACCGTTTGGACCTGCTGTAGAGTTGTGTGTAACCCCGCTCTCGTCCGTGCAGTAGTGAATGCTCTCTGTTTAACCCAGTGTTCCTCTCCAAACTGCATGTGGGGGTAACCGTGGCCCTTGCATTGCTCATAGCAATACTAATATTGCCCCGGAGTGATCAGGGTGCAGCTGGACTAGCAGGACACTAACCGGGCCCAGTGTAGAACCTGGAGCACTTCTTACTGGACGGTCCGTTTCTGATCCTGTTTCTTCATCTGGTCCTGTGCAGAACGTCCTGAAGGGTGCAGGGAGCTCTCCGAGGGGCAGTGTGAATGGAGACGGAGCGGCCTCCCCTCTGGCAAGTACCATGTACCTCTCTCTCTCTCTCTGTCTGTCTGTCTGTCTCTCTCTCTCTCTGTCTGTCTGTCTGTCTGTCCTCTTCCTCTCTCTCTCTCTCTCTGTATCTCTCTCCCTCTCTCTCTCTCTCTCTCTCTCTCTCTCTCTCTCTCTCTCTCTCTGTCTGTCTGTCTGTCTGTCTCTCTCTCTCTCTCTCTCTCTCTGTCTGTCTGTCTGTCTGTCCTCTTCCTCTCTCTCTCTCTCTCTGTATCTCTCTCTCTCTCTCTCTCTGTCTGTATCTCTCTCTCTCTCTCTGTATCTCTCTCTCTCTCTCTGTCTGTATCTCTCTCTCTCTCTCTCTCTCTCTCTCTCTCTCTCTCTCTCTCTCTCTCTGTCCTCTCTCTCTCTCTCTCTCTCTGTCTGTCTCTCTGTCTGTCCTCTTCCTCTCTTCCTCTCTCTCTGTCTGTCTGTCTGTCTATCAGTCTGTCTGTCCTCTCTCTCTCTCTCTCTCTCTCTCTCTCTCTCTCTCTCTCTCTCTCTCTCTCTCTCTCTCTCTGTCCTCTCTCTCTCTCTCTCTCTCTCTCTGTCTGTCTGTCTGTCCTCTTCCTCTCTCTCTCTCTGTCTGTATCTCTCTCTCTCTCTCTCTCTCTCGCTCTGTCCTCTCTCTCTCTCTCATGCGGAGTATAGGACACTCATACCCATATCTGTCTGAGGTGGGCGCTGATGGACCCTCTCCTAATATAGTCATTAGTTTATCTTCATCCCCCAACGTCCTGAAACCGATCACATGACTCTCTAACTGAGTAAAATATTGATTTCTAATAGATTGATATTCAGGACAGATCAGTAGGAAGTGCACATCTGTCTCTACCTCACCTGTCCTGCAGTGACCGCACACTCTGTCCTCTCTGGGTAACCAGGACTGACTCCTCTCTCTCTGGGTCATGTACTGGTTACTCGTCAGTCCCTGTTATCTGAGTACTTGCCTCACTGCTGAGACCTGTGTTGGAATAATTCCAGGACTGTGTACAATTGACCTTTGACCTTTTAGTGTTTTTTTTTTTTTTAAAGGCTAATTCCACCACCCTATCTAAATGTCTCTGTTATTCAGTGAGAGAGAGAAACTTGCATGTATCCCTCCACCATAAATGGAGTTTAAGGCATGTAATGGTTTGTCATTGTGCTCCTCCCCGGTTCCAGCCCTCCGTCTAATGCGTGTCTCTTTCCATCCAGAGGGAGGAGACTCAGTCTCTTGCTCAGAAGCTGCAGCAGCGCGTGTCCTCAGTGGAGTCTCTGTTCCGGGGTTCGGGGCGCGCCGAGGGCCTCTTCCGCGCCGGCTCCAGGGAAAGTCTGGTCCGCAGCCCGTCCCGGGACTCCCTCACCCCGCAGGGCGACAGTGAGGTCACCCCCGCCTATGACCCCCCTTCTGACATCGAGAGCGAGGCGGAAGACTCTCCTGGAAACGCCGAGGCGCTTTCTAAAGAGCAGCTCCTGCATCGCCTGCACCGGGTGGAGAAGAGCCTGGCCAACTACAGGGGGAAATATTCCGAGGTACTCCCCGGAGAGCAGGGATCAGTGTTCAATAAGCTTCCTCTATATGGCTTCAGTGTCCTGTCTCCTGTGGGAACATTAATAACACAGAGCGTATTGATAACACGCTGGTTTTTATAATCTGGTAGGCAAAATAAATAATCAGATTGCATCCAAACAAGCAAAACAAGCAGCGACCATGTCTCATCCAGAGTAAAGGAAGTGCATGGACGCGCAGAGCACCAGAGGTTCCTATTTAAGCCAGGGAGCGATGCTTCAGAGGGCGAGATGACGCTCCACCCCTCCCTCAGCCAAATTTGAAATCTACTGGTGATGTGTGGAGCAGTTTAAAACTGAGGTGCTAAATAAATCAGAAAAATCATAATTAGATATTTCCCCCAAACCAACCAGCCCTAATCAGAAAAGACTGGGAAGGTTGGGATGCCAGTGTGCCAACAGAAATGTGACAAGGTCGACTGAATTGCCTAAAAGCAATGTCTCTCTAAAAGGGATCTGGATATTTCTCCCTCGACAATGCAGAACATGTTCAGAAGCTCCCGGGATGGAATTCCAGGGCATAAGGGGTGCGAGCCTAGTCTGAATAACTGATCTCTCCGATCCCTCAGACAGCACCACATCATTCGTCTATAACCATAGAACCACATGGGCTACAATACACATCACCCTGTCTTCCGTTTAATACACACAGGAGAGGAAAGCTGCCCTGAGTACACCTAACTGAAGTGTACTCAGTATACTCCCTACTCACAGTGTGCTGGTTTCGATCTGCGGTGTACTTGGTATACTAAATATACATACATCAGTACTGCTGTTAAACATGTACGTAGCTAGAACCAACCGTACTTAACTGTAGCATTTAAAGTAGTACTGTAAAGAGTCACTTAGAGATCCTTAAGTAGATATTAAAGTACATTTCTAGTCTGTTAAACGTACTGGGAGTTCTGATTAGCATACCTCTGTAGGCACCCTGCAGTACTGCAGAGGTACGGTGTACTGTAGCTAACACAACCATAACAGGCCTGCACTGTGAACATACTGAGTTTTTATCTGAGCGGGTGGAAATAAATGAGAGTTTTCAGGTTTAATTGACGTACGGTTCTACCTTGTTCTGGTTCAGGGGTTGGGGGGTGTATTGGGGGTCCTCGGCTGATGTTCTAGTGTGAAATGCCGGTTCCTGTGAATGTGTGAACGTGTTGACTGAGACTGATGTGGATTCTGTGTTGTCTCTTCACCAGCTGGTCACAGCCTACAGGACGGTGCAGAGAGATAAGGAGAAGACGCAGGTAAATCTCATACGCAGACTCCGAGCCAAATCTGAGCTGAGCCGCGGTGCTGTCGGGGCGCAGCAGCCGCCTCGCTGTGTACCCGCTCCTGCACCACATCTGCTGAAGGAGATAAGGGGGGGTTGGCAGTGAGGTTAGACTGGTGGACTGGTGTTGGGGGAAGAGTTCACTGAGGCAGAGATGAACGTGCTCTGTTGTGCAGCAGGTTGTTATTAAACAGTAATCAGGTCGTGTAGTGTTTCAGCTTCATGGGTTTACCTGTAGGAGGAAGTCCTGTAACGCCATCTGTCTCAAGTGTAACCCACAGATTATCTTTCCCAGATTACCACAGCAGAGTGGATCACTGTAATGGTCCTCTCACAGTAGAGTCGATCACTGTAGTGGTCCTCTCACAGTAGAGTGGATCACTGTAGTGGTCCTCTCACAGCAGAGTGGATCACTGTTGTGGTCCTCTCACAGCAGAGTCAATCACTATAGTGGTCCTCTCACAGCAGAGTGGATCACTGTTGTGGTCCTCTCACAGCAGAGTGGATCACTGTAGTGGTCCTCTCACAGCAGAGTGGATCACTGTAATGGTCCTCTCACAGTAGAGTGGATCACTGTAGTGGTCCTCTCACAGTAGAGTGGATCACTGTAGTGGTCCTCTCACAGCAGAGTGGATCACTGTATTGGTCCTCTCACAGCAGAGTGGATCACTGTTGTGGTCCTCTCACATCAGAGTGGATCACTGTAATGGTCCTCTCACAGCAGAGTGGATCACTGTAATGGTCCTCTCACAGCAGAGTGGATCACTGTAGTGGTCCTCTAACAGCAGAGTGGATCACTGTAGTGGTCCTCTAACAGCAGAGTGGATCACTGTAGTGGTCCTCTTACAGCAGAGTGGATCACTGTAGTGGTCCTCTTACAGCAGAGTGGATCCCTGTAGTGGTCCTCTCACAGTAGAGTGGATCACTGTACTGGTCCTCTTACAGCAGAGTGGATCACTGTAATGGTCCTCTTACAGCAGAGTGGATCACTGTAGTGGTCCTCTAACAGCAGAGTGGATCACTGTAGTGGTCCTCTTACAGCAGAGTGGATCACTGTAGTGGTCCTCTAACAGCAGAGTGGATCACTGTAGTGGTCCTCTTACAGCAGAGTGGATCACTGTAATGGTCCTCTAACAGTAGAGTCGATCACTGTAGTGGTCCTCTCACAGTAGAGTGGATCACTGTAATGGTCCTCTCACAGTAGAGTGGATCACTGTAATGGTCCTCTAACAGTAGAGTCGATCACTGTAGTGGTCCTCTCACAGCAGAGTGGATCACTGTAGTGGTCCTCTAACAGCAGAGTGGATCACTGTAGTGGTCCTCTTACAGCAGAGTGGATCACTGTAGTGGTCCTCTCACATCAGAGTGGATCACTGTAGTGGTCCTCTCACATCAGAGTGGATCACTGTAGTGGTCCTCTTACAGCAGAGTGGATCCCTGTAGTGGTCCTCTCACAGTAGAGTGGATCACTGTACTGGTCCTCTTACAGCAGAGTGGATCACTGTAATGGTCCTCTTACAGCAGAGTGGATCACTGTAGTGGTCCTCTAACAGCAGAGTGGATCACTGTAGTGGTCCTCTAACAGCAGAGTGGATCACTGTAGTGGTCCTCTTACAGTAGAGTCGATCACTGTAGTGGTCCTCTCACATCAGAGTGGATCACTGTAGTGGTCCTCTTACAGCAGAGTGGATCACTGTAGTGGTCCTCTTACAGTAGAGTCGATCACTGTAATGATCCTGTTACTGGGGTTCCTAAGAAAACAGTCCACTAGGGCCTTAATGTGGGATATGAATTTGAGCAGGTGTGGTCTAGACAGCTCTAGTTCCCTGATCTGATCTGATCTGTGCTTGGACAGGCCGTTTCCTAAGATGATCTCCGTTTTCTTTCACAGGTCATTCTGAGTCAGAGTCAGGACAAAGCTCTGCGGAGGATAGGAGAGCTCAGAGAGGTACTCTTGTGTTGTCAGACGTTGTTTTCTCTATACGTCCCTGATCCAGATTAAGATTAACCCCAGACTAAAATGACCTCTATCATTCAGTCATGGTCTGGGTTTAATCTGTGTCCAGCCCTGGTAATGTATCAGCAGACCGATTTCCCAGGATTGGGGCTGGGCGACTTGGCCAGCACACAGTATACCACCACACAGAAAGACGGTGCCCGGCTCTCTTCCCACTCATGCCCATCCTCTTGTCCTACAGGAGCTGCAGATGGACCAGCAAGCTAAGAAGCACCTGCAGGAGGAATTTGATGCGGCTCTAGAAGAGAAAGACCAGATGATCACGGTGTTGCAGACGCAGGTGCGTGTCTGTCCGTGAGCTCGTGAGAACGTGGGACCGGTTTATTGCTGTTTGTGACTCTGGTGCTTTCCGTCGTAGGTGGCTCTCATGAAGAAACGGCTGCAGGGTGTCCCTGGGGCTTTGGTCTCGACGGAGGGAGAGGTCCAGGCTGGTGAGGCTACAGAGATGACCTCTGACCCACAGAGCCCTGCTCAAGGGGACGGCTCTGAACTGAACGAAGGTACATGCTCACTGTACACTAACCCAGTGGATCCCGACTCTGCTCCTAGGCTGTCGCTTGCACTGTGGACAGTGTGTGTCTGTCTCTCTGTATGTGTCTCTGTCTCTCTGTCTCTCTGTGTGTCTGTCTCTCTGTGTGTCTGTCTCTCTGTGTGTCTGTCTCTCTGTGTGTCTGTCTCTCTGTGTGTCTGTCTCTGTGTGTGTCTGTCTCTGTGTGTGTCTGTCTCTCTGTGTGTCTGTCTCTCTGTGTGTCTGTCTCTGTGTGTGTCTGTCTCTGTGTGTGTGTCTGTCTCTGTGTCTGTCTGTCTCTGTGTGTGTCTGTCTCTGTGTGTGTCTGTCTCTGTCTCTGTGTCTGTCTCTGTGTCTGTCTCTGTGTCTGTCTCTGTGTCTGTCTCTGTGTCTGTCTCTGTGTCTGTCTCTGTGTCAGTCTGTGTGTCAGTCTGTGTGTCAGTCTGTGTGTCAGTCTGTGTGTCAGTCTGTGTGTCAGTCTGTGTGTCTCTCTCTCTGTGTCTCTCTCTCTCTCTCTGTGTCTCTCTCTCTCTCTGTGTCTCTCTCTCTGTCTCTCTCTCTCTCTCTGTGTCTCTGTAGCGGATAATATGTCATCAGTGCTATATCACGATGTACTCCAGGACGGTTTCACAGTTTGTATCAGGATGTTTATTCGTCCCCATATAAATACCTATATAATAAATCTAAAAATATAAATACTACAATAACTAGAAAAGTTTGTTTCCTGATGAAAGGGCAGCGTGATGGCCCAGCTTAAGCTTGTTGCTAGCCGGTTGCTAATAATAAATAGAAGTCTATGGGAGGAACTAGGGATGAATTAACAACAGTGTGGGTCAGCATGTCTGTGGATTAGAGTTTGGTGCACTTTGGTGTCTGTAGTTTAAAGGAAAGGGTTCTAGGGGAGGAACGAGAGATGAATAAACGACACACAGAGGAGTTCAGGGCTGTGGATTAGCGTGTGGGGACATGCCCTAACTGAGAATGTGAAGTTTGGTTGCTGTCAGGCCAAGGAAACGTCCGGGTTTGAGTGGGTCCAGGGGACAGGTACTCTGTGGGAGGAAAGAAGGGATGTGAAGAGAAAGACAGACAGACTGATGTGTTTGGTGCGCTTGTGTGCAGCAGGGGGCAGCGGCGAGCCAGGCGCCACCGCGGATGTGGAAGTACTGCAGAAGCGGGTGCGGAGGCAGGAGACCCTGCTGCAGCGCTGCAAAGAGCTGATCCGCACCAACAAGGAGCGCAGCGCTCAGCTCAGCAGCGAGAACGAGACACTTCAGCAGCAGCTGCAGGAGAGACTTCAGGAGCTGGAGAAGATGAAGGTACACAGAGCTGAGATCATTATTAATCTAGATTAATCTAGAAATGCCAAAACCATCCACTTTCACTGTTCGGCTAAATACGTCAATAAAGGCTGAATACTTTACACCAAACAGTGACGTTTAAGATGGCGCTGTTAAAGTTCTCTAGCTCCCCAATGTAGAACTCTAACGTCAGGGCTAGAGCCCACGCTGTACGGTAACACCCACTTAGCACCCACCTCTCCACTGTGATCACACCACATCACGCTTCCCAGCTCTTATTCAGTTTCAAGCTTTCGAGCCAAACGGACCTCCAGACAGAGTAAAGACCAGAACCGAGCCGCTACTACGACAGCCAGCGGCTTCTCATCCTCCTTAAACACAAACCAGGGACCAGTGTGGAGCAGGCGCTCTCTGTGGATCCAGCAGGCGCGTCGGCCGGGATGGTTTATCGCTGATACGTTTAGGTCGTGTTTGTTCTTCCGCTGGCTCGTCTGCGGGAATGTCTGGGGTTAGAAATGCACAGACATAGACACACGTAATCTAACGAAAGTCTGTGAAAAGCCGTGTTCGGTTTTGGCCAGATATTTTCATTTTGGTGCATCCCTACTACAAACATCACCACAGTGTGTACAAGGAATTCCATCAGGGAGGTTCAGGAGCCGGTATACGGCTCTGTATGTTTTAATTAAACTGAAAAGTGAAATCTAGTTCAGATGGAATACAGTACAGATGGTAACCCTCCCCCCTCCGATTCTCACCACCTCCTACAGAGGCACTGTAGAGAGCATACTGACCCGTTTCATCTCAGTCAATCATCAATCAATATTTATTTCCCAGAATTCCGTCGCCTCAAAGCAGCTTCACAGTAAACCGGTTTGTATAAAGGAAAAGAGAAACAGAGTCCGTGTACAGGAAAGGGAGTCCGGGTCCAGGCCCCGATGTTCTGATGTGCACACTACAGTGTAAACTAGAGTGGAAGTAAAATCTAAGTCTATAAGTTCTATAGAACTATGATCGTTATTATCAGGCCTGTGTTTAGTCCCGGCGTTAGAACTCGTATCTGTGGTTCCTCGTATGCAGCGCGTTAGTGTTCCACATGTTCTCCAGTGGGTGTGTAATTACAGTGGTGGTGTATGATTGTAGGGATTGCTGGTCTGCTCCTGAGTTAGCAGGTTAACCGCTGCTTCCTGTCGGAGTCCTGTGTCGGTCACTGAGGCATCGCCGGTCTGTAATTGAGGTTTGAGGGACGGCTCCTCTGGAGGGACGGGCCAAACTGAACTCTCTGTTGGATCTACAGTTCACTGAGATGTCTGACCAAGTGGGGTCCAGCTCGAGTCCAGCTCGAGTCCAGTGTCCTCATGACTGGCTACTCTTCTCTCTAGCCACTGTGTTGTTTTGTTGTGTTATTGTTCCGCGGTCCGGGTGGAGAACGGGTTCCCCTGTCTTGGTTCTGTTAGAGGTTTCTCCCTCTCGGTCTGAGGAAGCCGTCGCCCTCAGTTTGCTCATTTGAGGCTCAGATGCTGATTTCTGCAAAGCTTCTTCAGGACAGCAGTGGTGGAAAACGCTATACCAATAAAATAAAAATTTATTTCCAAGAATCTAGATGTTATTATACGAGAGTTGGTAATTAAATATCAGTGTGAAGAACTAGTAAGTATTATTAAGTCTGTTAGCGTTTGCTTGGATTTTAGTTTAGTTTAGTTTGGTTTAGCTTTATTTTAGTTTTATTTTTTGTAATTATTTAATTAAAAAAAAATGTTTTGTTTATTTATTTATTTATTTATTTAGTAAAACTATACCTATTTGCCAACCCTCCTTTTTTATTAATGTCATTAAGGAAAGCCAAATGATACCCCTCCCCCCCACATCCCAAGAGCCCAAACTTCCGTTTTCCCCAAAACCTACATATGCCTCCTAAAACGAGACCTATCTGAGTGAAGAATCAAAAATGAGGGAAATTATTCATCTAATAAATAATAAATAAAAAAGGACGAGTCAGCAGACAGACAGAGAGATGGGACCGTGTGCTGGAGAGACAGACCGACACTCAGACATGCCTGTTCTCAGTCAGCGTCCTGGAAGTCAGGCAGTCCTGTTTACGCCAGCGTTCAGCTGAGCTGATGTAGTGCTGATATATGTACAGCTGGAATGAAATGACAGATGACCTGCATCTTTTCCCGCTCTGTATGTTCCAGGACCTCCACACTACGGAGAAGACCAAGCTGATCACACAGCTGCGCGATGCCAAGAACCTCATAGAGCAGCTGGAGCAGGACAAGGTGAGAGAAACACGCTGGAGAGAGGCCTCGCTCGGCTCCTCCTGTGGGATCAGCTGCGTGTGCGTCTGCTCTGCAGCTGTGTGCGGACCAGCAGAGATTCCAGAGCTGGGCTTAAAGGAGTTGGAGGATCCGGGCTGGCTCCTCCTAATCAGGAGAGTAGTCAGGTTACTGCTCCTGATCGTCCATCACATATGGACGTGTCCGTCACATTTGATACGTGGAGGTGAACCATTGGTATGGTAACCGTAGTGTACTTTAAAGGGGATAGTCAGCCAGTGGAACTCAGCGGCTAGGCTGGCCAACCCCAACAATAAAGACTAGGGATCCCCTTCCAGAGGCAGGCATGCAGCTCAAGCCATGACACTACCTCCGCCATGCCCCACTGATCCCAGCAGGTCAGTGATGGCGGTTACTTTTGGTCTCATCGTTCGTAAAACTGTGTTCTGGAGTTCTCTGTACTTTAGAACCGCTTCCAGTCTGACCTTCCGATTCTCACTGCTCCTGAGTGGTCCCCGTCTTGTGAGCTGTCCTCTCTTGTTCTGCTACATCTGTAAGGTCTGCTCAGTGTTTCACTCATCAGCTGCAGTGTTCCGTGTCTGGCGACACCAGACAGCATGGCTGCTCCTTACTGGTTGCTGTTGGATTTGTGGCTGTAGTTAAGGTGGTATTCCAGGTCTCCTTTCCTCTCTCAGTGTCTTAATAACTGAGTGGAATGTGCAGACTCCAGGATTAAGGGTGTTCCGGGATCCCTTGCAAAAGAGCTGTGGGGAACTGGAAGTTTCCTGGTTTCTTCCAGCTGGTTTTATACAGATGTTTTCCCGTTTTCCACTTAAAATGGTGTTTTGCAGTCCCATTCCTGGTTTTCCTAGTTCCTGTACCTCGCTACAGTATTTAAAGGTGGAAATGGAAACATTGGATTAAGGAAGCTGCTGTGAACAGGAAGAACCTCCAGCCTGGAATTAAGATTGAACATCGCCACCATGGTACCGCTGACCAGTCGGGAAATCCTTGGGGAAGGGAATGGAAGGTGCGGACACATCTTCCCTTTCCCAGCCTGGAACGCTGGGTGTTACTCACACAATGGTCCACCTTTGTTTTGGCTTTTCTGTAGGGGTCACGGTGTGGGTTGTGTGTAAGTGTTTTGTCGGCGAGGGTGAATATTAAACGAGTCTGTTTCCCGTTTGGGAAAAGCAGGAGCGCGGGTGGTGTTTGAGGGTCAAAACTGTAAAAATGTTGATTGTTCATGTCTTTCACACTCTCCTCTATTCAATCAACCGTCACAGTGTACATGCTGCCTGCTCCTGGTTGTAGTGGAACCCTTTACTAGAAGGTTTTCCCCCTAGGCTCTTGGTTTAGGGAACTTCCCCAGTGTTAACCGGCACAGAGCATCAGCATAAAGCCCCGCTATCCTCTGGAATACCAGAAGTTTTTCTTTTAAGCTCTACTTGTGTGCGCAGACGGGGGTCCCCTCTGTTGTTCTTAGCCTTCAACNTCTCTTACCCACTGCAGGACGTAGTCCCCGAGAAAGCCGCGAGGGCAGAACCGTGGTGGAATGTGGAAAGATGCAGGAAGAAACATGTCAGGCAGGAACTATTAGTCGAACAACCAAGCTTGTGATCGTTCCCACCCCTTCCCGGTTCCTCCCCGCTCCAGAGAGAACCGGAGGGGCAGGAAGCAGTGCGGAGTGGGTGTCCCGGCATGACAACATTTTTCAGCATTAGTGAGCAGCAGCTTTTGTTTTTCAGGGTCCAGTAGTAGCAGTCTGGTTCATCCTTGTATGGGGATCGGGGCCTGAATTCACTGAAGGAAGGTCTTAAGTGTGCATTGTCGGAATTGAGATCGGAATTCTGCAGGGAGTGGTCTTCTGTGGTTGTTTAGGAATGTGAAAGCTGCAGAATAAAAATGGCAGACAGGATGAAGAAATGGATGCCTCGTAAAGCAGTGCATGCCGGATCTTTCAAGCTCCTTTATCCTTGTCCTCCTGAGTGTTCGTAGTTCCTGACTGTGGGATCCGGTTTTCCTAATACTTGGTCCATCATTTCCACATCCTCTTCATCAGAGGTAAACTTGGTGAGCTTCAGGCTGCCGAACCTTTAGCCTTCTTCAAACTGAGCTCCCGTCGCTTCACTCTGTTCCTGAACCTCGCTATAAGGACCTTCAGGTCTTCCAGGCTGTCTGCTATGATTGTCGTGCCACAGTCTGTATCACTGACGCTTCATCCGCCAAACCGGAATACTTGATCATCTTTCCTCCGGTCCTCTTCTCTCTTTATAAACTCACAGGACACAAATGAGTCCCTTTAAGGTGGTAGTACCTTCAGGCTCCTGCAGATGGCGCTGCACGAGGCTGATGGGGCTATAAATCCCTGTGGTGTGTGAGTGACGGGATCCATAGATTGGGAAGAGGTGCTACAGTGCAGGGAATGTCTCGTTCCATGTGTGGAAAATGGCTCCAGAGCAGATGTTACTGATTGGCTAAAAGGAGGGACTGCATGTGGGCGTGGCCAAAGACCATAGTGTGAAGGAAGTAGCTGAATCTGCAGGTGTGTGGAAGCGTACGGTCATACGGGTCTACCAGCAGTGGATACAATCCCAGCCTACAGGGAATTCTCCTCGGAATGGTGCCAGGGAAGGCCTCCACCACATCTGGACCACCTGACCAGTTCTTTAATCTCAGAGTGTCTGAACACTGATGTGGCTCCATCCAGAACCTCGTCCAGTCCATGTTCGCAGTGATGTATCTCGCTCCTCTGGTTTCCTGTTTGAAAATGTTTATGATGTGTACGGGGAAGGATTAATATCCAATCATAAATTCCTCACTACTCGTTTCATAACCGCCTCCTGACAGGTGGGAACTTGTTGATTTGGGTTGCCTAGAGATTCCCCTACCCACCGGTATCCGAGCGCTCATTCCGGCTTCATTACTCACAGATTCCCTCTCCACTCTTCCCTGATGGCTCCTTGTCTGTGTGGTTTTCCAGGGAATGGTGATTGCTGAGACGAAGCGGCAGATGCACGAGACCTTAGAAATGAAAGAGGAAGAGATCGCTCAGCTGCGCTCCAGGATCCAGCAGGCTGTGGCCCAGAAGGAGGAGCTTCAGGAGCAGAAGGAGAAAGCGGAGAAAGCAGGTGAGCGCTTGTTGCTGCTGAGCGATCGGTCACCGCGCGTTACCTGTAATGGCTAATTGTGAGTGGTCTCTGTAGCATTCGAGGAGCTGGAGCGAACGCTCGGCGTGGCCCAGCGGGCGGAGGAGTCTCGGCGCCAGCTGCAGGCCCAAATGGAGGAGCAGGTGAAGCAGGTGGAGCGGGCCAGTGAGGAGGAGAGGAGGAGTCTGCAGCAGGAGCTCAGCAGGGTCAAACAGGAGGTGGTCACCATTATGAAGGTTAGTTATGGAGGTTCTGCTGGAGTGTTGAGACACTGTGTCCACTCACTGTCCACTCTATTAGACACTCCTACCTTGCTGCTCCACCTTGTAGATGGACGGTCAGAGACGATAGCTCACCTGCGGCTGCACAGTGCAGTGTTGGTCAGGAATGCTGGCTATTTTGAGCCTGACTTCTCCACCGTTCAGATTTCTGTTGTTGGAATGTATGCAAATTTGTGTTAATTTGTGCATATTTAACTAGATAATGCCTCATTTGCATATTTAAACATAAACGGTCAGAAATTATCCAAAAAAATAAATAAATTCTAAAGAGTGATTGTTTTGAGGGGAGTAACCAGCTGGGAGTTTCATGGTGGTCTCCACTAGCTGTGTTTACCCTATTCACCTGCACTGCCTGCCGCGGGGTGCTGCTTAGCCACGTTTGGAGGATCCAAGTCTCGCTGTCTGATATCCGAAGCTGGAGGCCACAGTATGAATGATCTGTTAATCCGGACGCTGGCCTAAGAACCCAAAGCTTGGAGGAGCCATCAGTCTGCTCGCGGCTGGTCCTCACGCACTGATCGATAGATGATGAGATTTCCGTGTTTCACTGGGCACTCAGTGTTTATGTGAACTCTCCGCTCTTCCTAATCCCTCCTCCAGGCACCGCGGTGCGGATTATTAACGCCATAGCTGTCATAAATCATAACTGACTGAGCGGGCGAGTTTATTGGGCGTATGCTCAGCGTAGACCTGAGTTTGTCATTCGGTTCTAACAATGGAGGTGAGCTCTGTTTCCTTCATCATCTCCGAATCCCTGACATAACAAACCTGCGCTCCAGACGGGGTAACTGCAGCCTGCTGTTCACCTCCACTGTAATTCAAACAGGAGTGACATATTTCCTTTACGCCAACACTCACCATGTCCGCTAATGATTTATCAAGACCCAACGCATCATGGAGTCGTAATACCGAACACCAGGACTGACCGCGCTCAGGGAAACGGCGAGCTAGGAACAGATCGGAAAGCACTTCAGAGTTGAGGCAAAGACGATGGGTAAACACACTGCAGAAATACAGCTGAGCACGAGGACACGTCTGATCTAACATCACTTCGTATTTAACTTGGTTTAAGTCGTCCTGTCTTCTGAAAGGGCCAGGCAGCTGTGTGTGTTACTAGCATGACTTCCTGAGAAGTAAAATGATGTGCTTGCAGAATGACACACTTTCACCAGGTAGACTTAAACACCTTAAACGTATAAACATAAAATATAAATACATATAAACCGGTTAAATAATGAGAATACTCCCACATCAACTTCATAATCAGAGGTACTCCACATACTGACTACTGTTAGGATGTGTAGCAGTGCATTTCTAAATCTGTGTTATTTCTCCCATATCCACCAGAGGGCGCTCAGCCCTCATGATCAATTAGCCCCAAATGTGCACAGCACCTACACCAGTGACTCAGCCTCACAGTATGGCTGGGGTTACTGTATTCTCTCTGTGTACTGTATTACCCTGTTCTAAAGTGGTCAGGACCCCCACAGGACGCTGCCCACAGGACGCTGCCCCACAGGACGCTGCCCCACAGGACGCTGCCCCACAGGACGCTGCCCCACAGGACGCTGCTGGCTGGATAGTTCTGGTTGGTGGACGATTCTCAGTCCAGCAGTGACACTGAGGTGTCCAGCAGCACTGCTGTGTCTGATCCACTCACACCAGCACCACCCACACCAACACACCACCACCACGTCAGTGTCACTGCAGTGCTGAGAATGATCCACTCACACCAGCGCAACATGCAGCATCCTGTGGGGCAGCGTCCTGTGGGGCAGCGTCCTGTGGGGCAGCGTCCTGTGGGCAGCGTCCTGTGGGCAGCGTCCTGTGGGCAGCGTCCTGTGACCACTGATGAAGGACTTGAGGATGATGAACACAGGCTGTGTCCAGCAGATGAGCTATAATCAAAAAACAGAACCTGGACTATTTGACCTCACAGCGCCCTGCAGCATGTATCCCTCCACCATGAATGGAGTTTAAGGCTGAGATCTTCTCCACACTATCATAAACAGCGTCTCAGACATCAGGCAGCGTATTCAGAACCACCTCATGTAGGAACTGTGAGGGAGCTTTTAGAGGGGACGTCTGGTTACCTTCACCAACACTGGGAACAGGTCTGACCTTATCTAGAACCGACTGTTTCACACTGAACCCCCTCTGAATGACCCGGTTTATTTCTGAACCATGTCATATATACATTATAATAAAATAATAAGAGCTGTGACGGTCAGCACATGTTCAGAAGCGCCTGTGGGGGTTAAACCGGAGTCTGTTGTGTTCTCTAATGTCGGTTCTGTATCTGATCTGTTTTATCTTTTCAGAAATCTACAGAGGACAAGATAGCTGAAATGGAGCGTCTGCATTCAGAGGCTCTGGCGCAGAAGGACAGCGAGATGAGTGCCCAGATAACCCATGCAGTGGTACAGTTACTCAGCTGTGTTAGCCCTCTGGTGACCTGGCCTCGACTGAGGTGACGCCGGGAAGGAGGGTTCTCTTGCTTTAACAGTTTGTCCTGTGTTGGTGTTCGCTGTTCAGGAGCAGTGTCGAGAGGAGCTGGTACGTGCCGCTCAGGAGAAGGAGCAGCAGTCCTCTCTGGCTCTGGAGGAAGCAGAGCTGCAGAAGGCCGCCCTGCAGGCTGAGGGCGAGGCCAAAGCCAAGGACCTGCAGCTAGAGCTGGAGAGCGCCAGAACTGTGAGTTTGTTTATTCTCTTCCCAGAACTTCTTATCTCGAGGACACCACAGTGGGGAATTCCTTCATGGCCCGATTGAGCCGCTGCCCGGAAAAAGCACAACGTCAGCAGGAATTCATACGGATTCGGAATCGGAGATCCGCAGTGTGTTTACTGACATGGCTGGGATAATTTAATTTTAACTTTTAAAAATATTCTTTAGTTAGTAACATTAAATGGTGCTGTAGTTTTATTCCAGCGTCTGTAGAAGATGCACTCGCTTAAGGTGGATTAGGAAGCTGCCTGGTTTAAAGATAAACATGAACCATGTACCGCTGGCAGTTGGGATCCTTGGGAAGGGAATGGAAAGAGCTGACATTCCTTTCCCAGCCTGGAGCGCTGGATTTCTCCACATAGTCCACCATGTTGGTTCTGTAGCTCCGTTGTGGGTGTATGTAAATGTTGGAGGTGTGAATATTAATAAGCCTGTTCCGTATCAGTTTAGGGGTTTTGGAATCTGCCCTTTTCCCGTCCTCTTTAGGAATTGCAGGATTTGTATTTTAAAGAGGAACCGCAGGGTTTAAGGTTCTCGATAGGTCTGTTCTATGTCCTAAACTCTCCCTATGCTTGTACGCGAGCCCGCACTCACGCTTACATGGTTTTGTTTTTGGTGTTTTATCTGTAGAGGATTCTGGAGCTGGAGAGCTCTTTGGCCAGAAGCTCACAGGAGGAGGCTACCCACTCAGATCAGCTCTCATCGGAGATCGAGGAACAGAGGAGGAAGTATGAAGCTGAGATATCTGCTCTACGAGAGGGGCATCAGCAGGAGCTGGAGAGACGGAAGACTGAGCAGGCCGACGCTCTGAACCAGCAGCACTCCACGGACGTGGAGGACCTCACGCAGAAACACAGATCTGAGATTGAGGCCATCCTAAAGGACAAAGAAGCGGAGTTTCACGCCCACATCGAAGACATAAACCAGAAGACGCTGGAGAAGCTGGACGCCAAGCAGACCGAGCTGGAGGCCCTGTCCTCGGAGCTGAGCGAGTTGCTGAAGAGCAAGCAGGAGCTAGAGGAGAAGCTCGCCGCCATGGAGGCTGTTAACAACTCAGCTCAGCGGGAGCTTGAGGAGAAACTGAAGGAGGAACAGTCGAAACATCAGGCCGAGATCGAAGGCATCAGAAGCCAGCATGAGCAGTCGCTAAGCGGAGTGGAGCATGCTCTGAAAGAGGAGCTAACTCAGCTAAAGGTGGTGCTGGAGGAGAAAGATAAAGAGCTTAAAGAACGTTCTCAAAGGGAAAAACGCCTGGAGGAAGATGCCAGGAAGGCTCAACAGGACGCTGAGACGCGGTTACAGGAAATGGAAGGCCTCCAGCATACCACGCAGGGCGACAAGGAGGCCCTTGCTGAGACTAGCAGGCAGCTGAAGTCCTTGGAAGAGGAACTGGAGCAGTCCAGGAGTCGGCTGAAAGAGCTGGAGAAGCTTCTTGAAGCGAGTGGGACTGACTGTCAGCAGAAAGCAGATAGCCTTCAACAGATGACCAATGAGAAGGAAGACCTTCAGCAGAGGGTCCAGAAAGCCCTGAAGGACCTGTCTGAAAAAGAGACGGCACATGCCGAAACATGCAGCGCAATGCAAGAGGAGCTGAATCGGTTAAAGAAGCAGCTGGACGAGGAGAAACGTTCCTATGAGCTAAAGCTGGAGAGCACGAAGAAAGAAGCAGAGGGCAAGCTGAAGTCCCAGGAGACCAGGATGGACAAAATCAAACAGAAAACCAAAGAGATGCAGGAGAAGTTCAAGAAGAGGCTTCAGGAGCAGGAGGAAAAGGCCAAAGCTGAGCTGGCCAAGAAGGACGAAGAGCTTCAGCAGAAGGACCAACAGGTAAAGGACAAGATCCTCGAGATGGCACAGACGAGCTCAGAAGGTCTCAGCAGTGCTTTGTCTGATTTGGAGGAGAACCACAAGGAGCAGTTGGAGAAGCTTCAAGAAGCCCACAAACATGAGCAAGAGGACCTCCTGCGCGTCTGGCAGGAGAAGCTAAGCCAGCAGGAGGAGGAGGTGCAGGAGAAACATGCCCTTGTTTTGCAAGAGAAGGTGCAGGAGCTGGAGGACCTCTCTCAACAACTCTTAGGCAACAGAGAAGAGAAGAGCAAGGTGGAGGTGGAGGTGAAGAACCTTAGGGAAGAACTTGCAATGAGGGAGACCACTGTACAGAAGCTTCAAGCCGAGCTCAGGGAGGCCGCCGTCAAGTTGGAAGACCTGTCCCAGGCGGAGGACCGACTCAAAAAGCAGGTGGAGACGGTGGAGAAGAATCTCAACCAGGCCTTGACTGAGAAGAACCTCTTTCAGGACCAGCTCAGTAAGGCGGAGGAGACCAGTAGGGACAGGTTACAGGCTTTGTCTGAGGAGCTGGAGGACACACGGCAGAAGCTTAGCGTGCTTGAGGCTTCCAAGTGTAAGGAGGGTGAGGACCTGCAGAGGACCCTTGAGGAGAAAGCCACGGAGCTTCTAACCAGGGAGAAAGAGTTTCAGTCGCAGATCTGCGCCGTGAGCAAGGCGCTGGAGCACCAGTGCCAAGGTGCGCGGGAGACGCTGAGCGGCTTCTCAGATGATCTGTGCAATAAAGTGGAGGCCAAAGTCAGGGACCTCCAAAACAGAGTCGTGTATAATCAGAAGAAGGTGTCCCACCTTAAAAACGTCATCGTGGCCAAGAACGACAGAATCGGTACCTTGGAGGAAGAGCTTCGGCAAGCCGTGGAGGAGAGCCAGAACGCGAAGAGCTCTCTGGAGCAGATGACCTCTCAGCTGAATGCAAATTCAGAAACGCTTAAAGCCTTAACAGTCGAGAAGGAGTCTTTGCAAAAAGATGCTGACAATTACTCCCAGCTACTTTCTGAGAAAGTCCTTTTTATAGAAAAACTTGATGAAGAGCGCAAAAACATATCAGAGACACTTACGGCAAATATTTTGCATATCGGTAACCTGGAGCGCATCGTAGATGACCTGAAGACCCAGTTAGCAAGTAGCATAACTGAAAAGGAGGAAGCCATATCTCTGCTGAATCAGCAGCACCACGAGGAGAAGCAGAGTCTCCGGAGCCAGATGGAGGAGGCCGTGGAAAAGGTGGAAAGAGAAAAGGACGAGGCTCTCAAGCAGGCGGACACTCTCAGGAACAAGATGTCAGAGCTGAAGAAGAAAGCAGAGTCCAAGTTCACTCAGAACCACAACACTGTCAAGTCTCTCCAGGGTAAGGTGGAGGACATGGAGAGGCAGCTCTCCGAAAAGGAGGAGCACCTTCAGAGACTCACTGCCAGCATTGACAATCAGTCCATCAGCAAGTCAGAGATGGACCAGGTGCTGAGCGAGAAAGAGCAGAGGGTAAGTGCCTTGACCTTGGAGCTGGACAACTGCACAAGGAGAATCGGTGAGCTGGAGGAACATCTCGAGGTGCGGACAAAAGAAAGGGAACAACTGGCTGCCGAGCTGCAGCAGCATAATAGCATGAGGGAGGCGGAGAAGACGGAGCTGGTCCAGCAGCTCCAGCAGGCGCAGGAGCAGTGTTCCCAGAGAGCTGATCTTGAGGTAAAGCTTCGGTCGTTGGAGGGTGAGATCCAGAACGACAAGCAGCAAATGGAGATCCAGCGAGGAGACTTCGAGAAGGAGAAGGCGGATATCCTGAAAGCCAAGCACGAGGCTTTGAAGGCGGCCGAGGAGAGCGCGGGCAAAGCCGCCGAGCTGAAGAAGAAAGCCGAGCAAAAAATCGGCATGATCCGGAAACAGCTGACCTCGCAGATTGAGGAGAAGGAGCAGATCATCAAGGACCTGCAAGGACAGCTGGAGGACCTCCGGCAGAGGCAGAGTGAGAGTTCGGAAAAGAACGGGAAGATCATGGAGGAGGCCATCCACAGCCTAAAGGAGGAGCACACCAAGGACCTGGAGCAGGTGCGACTGCAGCAAGAGAGCTCTGGGCAGGCTTTGAAGGACACGTACGAGGAGAAGTTGGCCGCCCTCCATAAAGAGGTGTCCTCCAAGGACGAGTTGGCTGCTGCTGGTAGACAGAGAGAAGAGGAGGCACTTTCAAAGCTCAGGGAGCTGGAGGAACAGCGCACTGTCCACCAAGCTGAGGTCAGCAGGCTTGAGGCGGAGCTCCTGGAACAGACTGCGCTGGTTCAGGAGCTGCAGAGGACCTGCTCGAGTCTCCAGGCTAGGGAGGAAGAGACCAGTGCCATACAAAGGGAAGAATGTTCTATGGTGCAGGCTAACAGCCTCCTAGCAATGGAGCCTGTAAGATCCGTGATGGTGGAGGAAAGGGACGGAAAGCGGGAGGAGGAGGGCTGGAAGTCTGAGAAGGAGCTCTTGGTGACGGAGTATGAGGCGAAGCTTCAGGAGCTCAGCAGAAGACTGGAAGAAACAGAGGAGCAGCTTAAAGCTCAGCAGGGCTCACAAGGGGAACGCGGGGACCATCTCACTGACGGGCCAAAGGGATCGGAGAACCATCTGGAGAGAAAGCTGATGGAAGCGGAAAACGAGAAGCAGAAGGTGGAGAGAGACTACAGCCGGCTCCAGAAGGACATGCGCTCCCTGAGGAAGGAGCACGAGAAGGAGTTGGAGTATCTGAGGAAAGAAATGGTGGAGGAGAACGAAAAGAAGCTGAAGTAAGACTCGGGTTCTCCCTGTTATCATTCTGGGTCAAGTCACATGTGCCCCGAGGGTCTGGTAGGAGTAGGCATTTAGTTATAAACACAGAAAACACGCCAGTGTGGCATCAGAGTACACGCCAGTATGGCATCAGTGCACACGTCGGTATGACATCAGTGCACACGCCAGTATGGCATCAGTGCACACGTCGGTATGGCATCAGAGCACACGCCAGTATGGCACCAGTGCACACGTCGGTATGACATCAGTGCACACGCCAGTATGGCATCAGTGCACACGCCAGTATGGCACCAGTGCACACGTCGGTATGGCATCGGAGCACACGCCAGTATGGCATTAGTGCACACGCCAGTGTAGCATCAGTGCACACGCCAGTATGGCATCAGTGCACACGCCAGTGTAGCATCAGAGCACACGCCAGTATGGCATCAGAGCACACGCCAGTATGGCATCAGAGCACACGCCGGTATGGCATCAGAGCACACGCCAGTATGGCATCAGAGCACACGCCAGTATGGCATCAGTGCACACGCCAGTATGGCATCAGAGCACACGTCGGTATGGCATCAGAGCACACGTCGGTATGGCATCAGTGCACACGTCGGTATGGCATCAGTGCACACGTCAGTATGGCATCAGAGCACACGCCAGTGTGGCATCAGTGCACACGCCAGTGTGGCATCAGTGCACACGCCAGTGTGGCATCAGAGCACACGCCTGTATGGCATCAGTGCACACGTCAGTATGGCATCAGTGCACACGCCAGTATGGCATCAGTGCACACACCTGTGTGGCATCAGTGCACACGCCAGTATGGCATCAGAGCACACGTCAGTATGGCATCAGTGCACACGTCGGTATGGCATCAGTGCACACGTCGGTATGGCATCAGTGCACACGTCGGTATGGCATCAGTGCACACGTCTGTGTGGCATCAGAGCACACGCCAGTGTGGCATCAGTGCACACGCCAGTATGGCATCAGTGCACACGCCAGTATGGCATCAGTGCACACGCCAGTGTGGCATCAGAGCACACGCCAGTGTAGCATCAGTGCACGCGGCAGTGTGGCATCAGTGCACACGTCAATATGACATCAGTGTAGCATCAGAGCACACGCCAGTATGGCATCAGTGCACACGCCGGTATGGCACCAGTGCACACGCCAGTATGGCATCAGAGCACACGCCAGTATGGCATCAGTGCACACGCCAGTATGGCATCAGAGCACACGCCAGTATGGCACCAGTGCACACGCCAGTATGGCATCAGAGCACACGCCGGTATGGCATCAGTGCACACGCCGGTATGGCATCAGTGCACACACCGGTATGGCACCAGTGCACACGCCAGTATGGCACCAGAGCACACGCCAGTATGGCATCAGAGCACACGCCAGTATGGCATCAGAGCACACGCCAGTATGGCATCAGAGCACACGCCAGTATGTCATCAGAGCACACGCCAGTATGGCATCAGAGCACACGCCAGTATGGCATCAGTGCACACGTCCGTACGACATCAGTGCACGTCAGTATGGCATACTGGCTTGTGCACTGATGCCATACTGGCGTGTGCACTGATGCCATACTGGCGTGTGCACTGATGCCATACTGGCATGTGCTCTGCACGTCGGTATGGCATCAGTTCACACATTTTAGTGCAAAAATTATTTTTATTTACTTTTATTTTGGGGCAAATAACCAAATATACAGCTCTGGAAATAAACAGATGACCTCAAGTGACCTACAGAGAGACTGGCGAGGGGTGGCATGGTTCTGAAAACAGGCTTCTGGAGGTCATTAGTGATTTTCTAAATAATCAGATCTAATACACCGTCTGATCTGGAGTTTGGGAGACCTGGTTCCAGTAGTGTATAAATGAATATAAACAGCCTGGTGGAACAGGTTCCTCAGGTGCAGACTGTACCTCCAGTGCTGTCCAGCCTGGCCCCGAGGGCTCCCTACTCAGCTCACAACACGAGGGGAGAGCACAGGGCTGGCCGGAGGACCAGGCTGGGAGCGATACAGTCGAGCCGAAGGTTCAGGCTCTCATGTGTGTATGTGTTCATTCTAACAGGCTCGAAACAGAAGACATGGAGCTGAAGCACAACTCTGCTCTGAAGCAGCTGGTGAGAGAGTTCAACACCCAGATGGCTCTGAAGGAGAAGGAACTCGAGGCTTCAGTGAAGGAGACGATTGGTAAGCGCACGTCAGTCTGCGGTTTTTGTGGATTCTGGAATTCTGGATGTTTGATTTCTTCAGGTGTCTGGCTGGTCTGATGTGTGGGAAACAGATGTTTGAAGTGTAGCGTTCCACCCACTCTCCATGGCGACCATAGATTTAGGTCAAGCTGTGAAAACTGGCTACTCAGGTGTGGTGACAACACAGGCCTCAGCAGTTATGAAGCTGTCCAAACTTGGATACCAGAGATACGAGAGATGGTTGAGAAAGTTGGTGACCTCTGCGCACTACGACCCTCGGCATCCGCTGACCCCGTCATCGTACGTGGTCCTGTCGTTCCCAATCGCTCCCACTGTGTTCTAATCCCACTGACAGTGGACTGTGGAATATTTAGTAGGAGGGAATTTCACCACTGGACTTGTAGCACAGGTGGAGCACCCTATCACGGTACCACGCTGGAGTTCACTGAGCTCCTGAGAGCGACCCGTTCTCTCACTAACGTCTGTAGTCTGGATGTCTAGGTGCTCGGTTTATACACCCGTGGCCATGGAAGTGACTGGACCACCTAAATCCAGTGATTTGTATAGGGTAATGAATACTTATGGCAGTATAAAGCACATAAACAGGCAGCCTTCCATTCGACAACACAGACATCTCAGTGAATATGGGGTTCCTCTTGAGGACCTCCAGGTTATATACGGGCACCATCCACAGCCTCTCAGTCCTGCTCCGCTTTGTGTTCTTCACCCTCCACGTGTTTATAGTCACCACGTTGCTTATCGCTGTAATAGCTGTTTGTGCATCAGTGTGATCAAGATCACCTGTAAGTAATCAGTCTGATTGGTCAGCCTCATTTTGGTGTAGCCACGCCCACCCACACTGATGTAGTAAGGAGAGTTCCAGCTCAGAGTGCCATGACATCAGTACAGGACAGCCTGAGCTCATTTACATAGATCAGTCTTAAAGGCACAGTAGCCACAGTTTAATTCCCAGGTAAGACGAGAGGCCGGAGAGTGGTTGGGTACGGATGAATAACAATAGAAAAACGTAGCATTCCGGCTCTTTAAAACGGAGAGGATGTCTCCCGGGTCTCTACCTCCTGTATCCTGTGTGATCTTAACCGTGTCCTCGATGTTGCCCCTACACAGAGAAAGCCCAGAGTGTGGAAGCACAGCTAATAGACAGCCATCGAGAGGAGACGAGTCAGCTCCAGAAGGTCATCGCCCAAAAAGAGGACGACCTGAACCGGACTGTCCAGCGCTACGAGCAGGTCATTCAGGTGAGGTGGAAGGCCTTTCAAACAGCAGTGCAGGTGTATGCTGGTCTGACTGTACGTTCACCGTTCGCCCGTGTGTGTTTTTAATTTGTTGGCCCTGCAGATTTAAATATGGTCTATATTGTTAACTGTGCTTCTCTAAAGCGTAAACAGGAAACGCACATGGAGCTCTCGAACATTCCAGGTGCTGTGACATCCCAACTGCAACTGCTATGCCCTATGATCAAGATCCTTACACAATAAGAGCAGCCAAACCAGCAGGCGGCGATATAACCCTAACATACAGCCGTGTTGGCCAATCAGAAGCCTGGCTGCATCCCAAACCACACACTTACACCCTTTCCATGCCACACTCCGGAGGGCACTGCTGTACGGTTTAGTGCTGTAGTGTGCAGGGACACAGCCCTGTGTGGTGGGAGTGCTGGGTATAGCAGGGACCCCGGTACCGCGTTCAGACGCCTCTGTTCTTCAGTACAGTGTAGGACTGACTGTATGTTAATGTGTGACCGTGGTACAGGTCCTGTTAGCGATGCTACAACTAGCACTATTCCGGCTACGACCGCCATCACACAAAAACTGAGCCATGCAAACAAAGGAGACAATGACACACTCGGCGTTACAAGGCATGACGACACTGACGCAGAGTTACTGAGTATCTTGATACTAGGCTTTGAAAAGTGCCCGTGTGGACAAGGTCTAATTTACCACGAGAACAGTGAGTCCGTCGCTGCTTAGTTTCAAATCAAATCAGGTTTATTGTCACGTCACATGTACGAGGTGTGAAAGGTGCTTAGTCCCAGTAGTGTAGTATAATATAGACAGTCGTGAAGAGTTATGGATAGAAGCTATGATGGACACAGATGTACACATTCCTCATATGCAGTTTGGGGAGGTATAATAAGATATACACACCCATCCGTCATAACATGAACACCACCTCCTTGCATCCACTCCTACCTTGCTGCTCCACCTTGTAGATGGACAGTCAGAGACGATAGCTCATCTGCTGCTGCACAGTGCAGTGTTGGTCATCCTCTAGTCCTTCATCAGTGGGCACAGGACGCTGCCCCACAGGACAGTTTTGGTTGGTGGACGATTCTCAGTCCAGCAGTGACACTGAGGTGTCCAGCAGCACTGCTGTGTCTGATCCACTCACACCAGCACCACACACACTAACACACCACCACCACGTCAGTATCACTGATCCATGATCCACCACCCACATCATACCTGCTCTGTGGTGGTCCTGTGGGGGTCCTGACCATTGAAGAACAGGGTAATACAGTACACAGAGAAACAGATGGACTACAGTCTGGACCTGTACACCTACAGAGTGTCCTGTATGGTCCGTGGAGCTGAACTGAGTTTCAGTTTTGGCTTTCGGACCGGTGTGTCTGCGTTTCATTTCCGGTTCAGACGGGAGTTCTCATTCAGGAGCATCGCTCGTGCATAGCACCGCAACTCCTTTGGGTAATGAGCAGGATTGACTCTCGTGGTGATGAGCACGTCTGTGTTCCAGCACTGAATCGTCACGCCCATCACAGGCCCCTCTACACGCTGCTGAGATGCTCCGGCACGTCCCGACTGTGTTCAGGGCTGTGATGATAGTGAACTCTCCGGAGACTCATCCTCACACTAACTTTGCTTTCCAGCGCCTAATTGGCACATCATCAGGAAACCGTTACCCCACGCCACCGCCTCCTCCTTGCGCTCCCCACAGAGCTTTATACCGTGATTCATACCTGCAGGCTTTAATCCACACGTCCTGAGGGATAACCGTGCCGAGTGCTCGGACTTGGGAACGCCGCTGTTTGTTTTCAGCGTTCTCCGACACGTTCCGTATTTACTGCGCGGAAACAGATTCCTGTATATAAGTGTCTAATGGAAGTGAGTGCTGTGCTTGCAGAGCCGAGAAGAGGAGATGGGTACTCGCGTGTGGGAGGTACAGAAAGAGCTGGAGGAGTTGCAGCAGAGGAGCCTCAGCGGTCCTCAGGTATGCAGGAGAGGTTCCCACGACTGTTACCAGATGGAGCCGTTTACCTCCTCATAAAATTTCCAGCTATGCGTTCTCTCGTCTGAGGGCAGCTGAGGAGGACCGATGCGGCAGAGCTCGCACAGGGCAGGTCTTATTGAAGGGAAATGGCTGCTCTCCAAAAGGACAATGAGTTTCTTGTATAGATCAGTTTGAAACGTCCGTAAGGAGACAAGGTTTCAAATCCCTGTTCTCAGTTAGCCCCTCAGAGAGCGCAGGGGGCTGGGAGATTTATGTTGCGTGTGACTCCCGGGTGAGCACATTTGGAGGTAGAGCTTCAGGCAGGATGGAGGTTTTTCCCTCCATATGGTGTAGTTTCAGAGAGCTTTTTATCGCCAAGGCAAATTTCATAGTTCCGTTCTGGGTTTTTCTAAGCTGACGTCATTTCTCTAATGCTGTGTGTATAAATAAACAACCGAGAAGAATCTCTCATATACTCAGATACTCTAACCCTCACAGATATGCCGAGCTGGATCATTTCCCTCAGTAAACAAATAAACTAGTCTAATAGGTTTGTCTCATTTGTTAAATTTGGTTCCCTATCTACGTTTAGGACTGTGTGTGAAATCTGGTGAAGTTTTAGGTTAAATTTATACAGAAATATAGAAAATTATACACGGTTTGTTGAAGTTATAGGTGTAAATAGGTCAACACATCCTCTATAGAGAACCAACCTAAACATTCTCTGTTGGTTTCAGTGCACAATTACTGTTTATTATTTATTTTTACTATTTAAATTTATTTTTAAAAAATTAAACATGACACATTTTTTCTTTCTTTTTTAAAAAAAATAATTTTAGCAAATAAGTGCTTTTTAAAACACAAAACATTTTTGTCATTTGACTAGGGGTGTCCAAAGTTGTGCATATGACTGAATGTAAAAGATGACGTGTCCGGTTATTAAAGGGTCCACTACCTCTTGTAACTCCGTCCCAAGGGGGTGGGTTAGACTCGAAAACAAGGGGTGGGGTAAAAATAAGAAATGGGATTGGGCCTGCGTATAGTAACACTATGTAAGTTTTGGGGGATTTGGAGACCCCTCTGGTGGAAATGTGTAATTGCAGGTGTGCAGTGTGAGGAGGAACATGGACTGTACTTTGGACCCCCACAAGTGGACGAGTCTGAATGTGTAGAACGAGAACCGATAGAGAACTTGGTGAACTCAGTGAGGGTCGTGAGTGACTGTACTATTGATCATCAGATCTTCATCGGTGCGATGCTGATTCTGAGATCCTTTGAGATCGGAGCATCCAGCCGGTTCTCCCTCTTCCCGATGCTGCAGATGATGGCTGTTTTGGTTGGAATTTAATTATGGGTGGTCTCTGACTTTGGCACAGTGCTGTCATATTGCCATCCTGCCAGATACTTACACACGCTCCGTCTTGTCTTTCAGGGTCTCGAGGAAGTTCAGGTGAGTGTTGTTTCCTGTTCGGTGGGTTACAGGCACAGCAGCCGGAGCACAACAAAGCAATTACGTGGTGAACTCCACCTCTCACTCTCGTCTCAACCGTTTCACTGTGCCCTGTTCAGGTCCAGCTCGCTGAGAAGACCACCCTGCTGAGTGAAGCCAGGCTGAAAGAGCAGGAGTACCAGGACAGGGTGAGTGTGGACACCGCCAGTACAGAACCTGGACTCTAACGTTCATAGCACATTCCCACTCTGCGGTCCCAGGCTTCCTTCACCCCTCTGGCTGTAGTTACGGGAAGTCGTTATTCAGCACATCTGCTCACACTTACCCACTTTCACACTGATAATTACACGTGTCACCTTATTTATTCACCCATCTGAACTCCCAGAGAACTCTCCTAGCTCTGAGCCACTGTGCAGGGTCTTACACTCAGGGCTCTCAAACTACCAGGGGGCTGTTAGCCAGGTGGTCTTCCTCCAGAGGCTTCAGGACGACAACATGGCGAAAACTGCATGAATTTAAACAGGAATTTATTTTTAGATTATAGATTTTAGTTTTTTTTATTTTTTTAGATTATTTATCTAATAAATATATACGCATTCCAGCACGGCTTATTAATGTTTACAATCAGTAACTACGATTGTGCATTGTAAAATATCGATATCCATGTAGGAACAGATTTTTCTGAATTTTTTTCCTTTGGAGAGTATGGATCTACGGTACTTCCGCTCAACCGAGTGACAGTTTTTGGGACACTGTCTCTGGGGTGCGCCCCGAGCAGGAATTCAGTGTTGGTTTGACCTGCACTCATCTTGTTGTCCTTTTCGCATCCCTCATTCCTTCCATAGAGTCCCATTCATTTTTGGCCCCACCCAAAACCCTGTTGTCTCCTTTAACCTACAAACACCAAACTGCAAACACTAGAAGTCAGTAGTCTCCCAAATCTTACATCCACACACCTTCGCTCAACTCGCTCAGACCACGCTCAGGTCTTTATCAGGTGCTTAGTACATGGTGTCAATCACTTTGAGGAAGCTTGTAACAATGGGAGGAACCTTATGGATCGATATAGTATCTTATACAGCAGATTCTCCATCAATCAGAAGGACAGAGTTACCTTGCGGAGAACCATTTAAGCATGCGGATGGTACTATATAGAACCCATGGTTGAACATAGAACCATTACAGTTTGTTTCTAGTGTCAGTGTACTCCAATTTTATTAATTCATTCATTCGTTTATCTTCTAAACTGCTTATTCTCCTGGGTCACACTGGAGCGTATCCCAGCGCTCCCACTGGCTCCCAGCCCGCCAGTCCTGCACAGGGCAGATATATATATACACACACACACACACTCTCTCTCACACACACACACACTCTCTCTCTCACACACACACACACACACACCTGGGCGTGGCTATTGCCAGTTCACCTGACTGCACGTCTTTGAGCTGTGAGGAGAAACCCGCACACACACGGGGAGAACACTCACACTCCACACAGAGAGAACCCCAGACTGCTGTGGGGCGACTGTCCCGCCCCTAAAACAGAAATATTAATAATTTATTAAAATAGTTTAACAGCCGCTTTAGAGTTACACTGAAGAACCCCAGTGCGGTTCCTGATTGACGGTTCTCCTGACTGTTCCTGAAGGTCTTACTGCTGCTCAGTGCTTTAATGCTCATTCTAACAGACAGTTATGGGTGTCTTTCCAGATTCACACTCTGGAGGACAAGATCCGAAGTGCTTTTAAAAACTCTGTGGTGACTCACCTGGGAAGCACGTACAGAGGTAAATAGCACTACACCCGCACACGCACTTATACACACACACATATATATATATATATATATACACCCGCACACGCACTTATACACACACACACACACACACACACACACACACACATACACACACACACACTCACACACTCTTATATACACACACATACATATATATACACGCACACACACTTATATACACACACACACATATATATATATACACACACGCACTTATATATACACACACACACGCACTTATATACACACGCACACATACATATATATATATACACACACACGCACTTATATATATATATACACACACACGCACTTATATACACACACATATACACACTTATATACACACACATATATATGTATATACACACGCACTTATATACACACATATACATATATAAACACACATACACACGCATACACATATACGCATATACACACACACACTTATATACACACGCACTTATATACACACACATACATACATACATATATACATACATACACACACACACACACACACACACACACACACACACACACACTTATATACACACGCACTTATATACACACACATACATACATACATATATATATATATATACATACATACATACACACACACACACTTATACACACACATACATATATATATATCTACACACACATACACTTATATACACACACACACACACCTATACACACACACTTATATATACACACACACACATACGTCTATGTATGTCGAATATAAGTGCTGTACACACACACACATACACAGGACTAGTGCTCATATATGTGCCGCACCATATACACGCACTTAGGTACCTCACACATACACAAACAGTGTGGAGTCCTTCTACCCAGTCGAACCTGATCACACTCTGATACTCTGCTGTCAGTCACCCAGCTCAGTTACACACACGCCCCACCTCCAGAACATGGAGAATGAGAGCTGAGGGTTTTGAGTTGGAGCAGAGGGCCGGTCATGGCCTGGACATTAACCTCGTCATGGACCTTCCCTGTCGGTGTAATAAAGAGAAGGGGGCTGTCTGTGGGGGTCAGGGGGGCATGGGGGGGTCGACAGCTCATCTCTGTATCTAATGCTTTTCACAGACTCTCGCTAGTTCCCACGCAGGATCTGGACCGGCTCTCCTTCCACACCCTGGCTGCCCTCTGTCAGTGTGGAAGCTGCAGGCGGATAGGGTTTTCCACGAATCTCCAAAACTCCCTTTACAGCAGAGGCCCAAACCCTTCCTCACTGTCAGTGTTAGGTTTTATTCACAGCAGCTTCCGAGCATTTCTCTTGGTCCATTCATCGCAATGTAGAGGAGCTTCCGATTCTTCGGAATGTTTCCCCCATTAGGAATGAATGGGGTGGAGAAGTCCACGCCCATCTGCTGTCCTGCCTGACTGACAGACACTGTTTCACATACACTGTCTCAGGCTCAGGATTCAGTGTTGGTCTAACCCGCACTCATCTGTTGATCTCCACTCCTGCCCCCCCCAACCCCCCACCCTGTGTCGTTTATTCATCCCTCGTTCCTCCCATAAACCCTCATTCATTTTCACCCTCATTCAAACCCCATCGTTTTCTCTAACCTGCAGCCACCTAACTGCATGTCCTGACTCAGGACAGATCCCCAATCTCTAATCCACACCTGCACTGACCCTCACTCCTCTATATGTCGTTTATTCATCCCTTGTTTATTTCATAGCAACCACAGCCTAGCAACAGCCTGGCAGGAGGTGGGATCTGTTTTAAATGTGCAACCGTTCCACATTTCCTTAGGAAACGCACTTGTCCAGTTCTGTGTGTGACCTGTTATGGAGGTGTTGACTTATATATCGTGCAGTCTGGCCAGCAGAGATGTTAGTGGACCGTTCGTTACCGAACGCAGCACATTTCCAGTGTAGACGTTCGTCAGAGTAACTGTAGAAACTCGCCAGAAATGCTCTGAAGATCTAAAATCAACAGACTGTCCTCCTGCATGCCTGCTTTATCTCCTCAGCTCCTCCCCAGAGAGACAGCTTCCTCATAAACCCTGTGATTAAAAGTGCTCCTGAACGGTCCTCTGTTAAATTAAAGTGTCCTGTAACTCCTTTGATCTTCCCCTCAAGGCCTACTACTAAACAATCCGCCCTCCAGATTTCCCAGGTGTAATTACCCCGCCTGCTCATCACCCTCAAATCACGTCCTCGCAGCTAAAGTGACCACACGGCTGCGTTTAAATAAAGCGCTAACGTTGCTAATGATGAAGTGTGGCGCTCGCCAGGAAGCGCGCCGAGGGTCGGCCCACCATTAGCTTAATTACATTAGCCGTTTAGGTGTCCAAGAAACGGCTCGCTATGCCTTACAGGGCCCATATCCTGAATTTATCGTGCTTCTTATTTTACCCTGTGAAATTTGCTTACATCCGAGCATCACCACCGTTCATTATCCAGCCTCTCTTTAGGCCGTAGACTGAACCAGGCTGCTGCTGTGCCTTTAGGAGCTCTGTTCTGATTGGCTGTCCTGCCTCATACAGGACGGCACTAGGAGGTGGAACATTCCCCTCTTAGCAACGTTCTACTGGTGGTGGAAATGAATAAGGGGCGGCACGGTGGCACAGCGGGTAGCGCCGTCACAGAGCCAGGGGTGAAACACGGTCGCTGTACTGGGGCTGGCTCGATACCACTGCTTCACGCCTGCCGATACCGATACTGTTACTGTAACTTTCTACTGACACCGGTACCAGTCCATCTTACTTCCCCCTCTACCCCAACCTGAATCATGATCAGTCTATGGAACAGGACCTCCAGAGTGGAGCTGTACAGGAGGGTGCAGCAGCTTCCTTACCCTGCAGTGGAGCTGATAGAACAAGGTTTATTACTAAGCAGGTTTGGAGCGATTCTATTGGTCG
The DNA here is from genome assembly GCA_024036415.1 of Prochilodus magdalenae. Taxonomy (NCBI): domain Eukaryota; kingdom Metazoa; phylum Chordata; class Actinopteri; order Characiformes; family Prochilodontidae; genus Prochilodus; species Prochilodus magdalenae. The sequence continues at coordinate 236,477 of JAMWET010001957.1, read as the reverse complement.
GTCCCTCATGAATATTCACTAACCTGAAAGGAGAACTAGAGCTTATACACTGTGCAGAAAAAGAGATCAAAGTTTTTACACCACTAAATATATATTAGAGGTGGAGATATGGAGGAGCACCATACTGTGTACATCAGGAGTAGAGGTGGTGGATCAGGATACGGACTGGGTCAGACTCTCAGCAGGTGGAGCTGTTCAGTGTACCACTGTAGGGTCTATAAGATCACAGTTAGGGGGTGTACCTAAACTTCTGACTGGCCGTGTGTGTATTAAATCTGTTTACAGTTGCTCGTTGTTGGCCTCTGCCTTTGTGTGGGTACGTGTTGTGTGTGCGGGTCCTCCCTCGTATGTGTGTAATGACTTTCGCTAACTGCTCATCACGTCCCCGAGCGTGTGAAAACGGCCCTAGTATCTGTGTTTGCCGTGCTGTCTGGTGAGGGTGGCTTCTGTGAAAGCGGTCTGTGTCTCGGGTTTCCTGCCGTTAGCCCCCTGCCGTGGCTGTATTGTGGGTTCAGCCGTGCCGGCCTCGGGTCAGTTTGGCGGCTCAGCTTATTTACGACGGTCTCCTTTATCTACGCTTCCTGATCAAAGGCCTGTTTGGGCTAGCCTGGCACCTCCGCTGGCCTCCAGGTTGTGTTCGGTACATCCGTGAGCCATCAGTGTCATCAGCTCCTGTTGAATGGATATTCCAGAGAGGCCGACGGCACCGGCGTGCTTACTTGGCTGTAGACATCATGAGCTCACACGTTGGAGGCCTGCTCCATGCATTCTTCTAGCTGGTAGGAAATGTTTCCAGTGTCTGTTTACTACGGGTCCTCAGTCGCCTGTAAACAACCAACACTGTAGAGCGGAAAGTGTGCAGTTCCTTATAATCGCTCTCAGCGAAACCAATCCAGCAAGCGTTCCCAGGCTTGAGTAGGAATCGGGTCTGATGTTAGCTGGTGGATTTAATGCCATGCTTAATGCCACTCTGTGGAGTTGTTCTCCCATTGTATGCAGCTTCCAAGACCAAAAGTGGCCAAATCAGCCTATAAATCTTCCTCCCAGCGGCCAACACTCATAAGAAGCTCAGTTTATAGCATATATAGCCCTATAGAAATCCTCTAAACCATAATAACTCCAGGTATAACATGAGGGGTGTACAGAAAGCCTTCCTCACCTGGATGGGCTTCAGCAGGTCAGAGCTAGGCTCAGGCCTTGTCCACACATACATGGGTGTTTCTTAGGATGAGGGTTTTCTGCAGAACCAGCAGGCAGCGATTTAACCCTAACTGCAGTTGGCCAATCGGAAGCCTGGCTGCTCGCTGGATGTCTGTAATGGTGGCTGTTGGGTCAGTCAGGTACGGAGAGAAGACCCGTCCTTGCTTACACATGTGCAGTAAGCAGTAATAAGCATGTCTCACCACGCTGGACCTCCACACCACGTTCCCCTGCTGTCGGTCGAGTCCGTCCGGGTGCAGATACTCTTTCCACAGTGAGTGAGTGTGTTGTACTTCACTGTGGTGTAATTATGATATAGATCGTCATGGTGCCCAGCCCTCGCTCAGTTTTCAATCGCATGCTTAATCGTCATTGTTGACCGCAATGAAATCCGTCCCCACATGGTCAAATTAATGAAATGCCATTTTACAGTCTTTGATTTATGGCCGTAATGTGTGTTGGGTTGTCCCCTCATTAAAAAGGAAACGCAGATTACACCCAAACGAATATAAGGCCTTCTGTGTTTCAGCCACAATGCTGCTGTTCTACTTTCGCTCAGTGCGTTCGAGAGGCCGTGTCTGTAACTAGCATGACGGGGGCCGGAGCACGGCTAGCGGTCCTGCTGATTTACTGACTGGTTACTGCTGTGTGGAGGTGTGTGAGTGAGAGAGAGCCCTATTATATGCCATGAGCAATACTACAGCACCTACGCGTTTATGTATATCCTGTCTATAAATGTCACTGCCTATGCCAAGCCCTCCGGTCCCAGCCCAGATGATGAGAAGTGAACAAGTTGTCCGAACAAAAGCACGCATTGACCCCCCCCCACACCCTTTCCAGTCCCGGCCCTGTGGCGACCGGTATCCTCTCTGGCGTTAAGGCTAGAGCGCACTAAATCGCTGGTGTTGAGGTAATGTAGGCCGAGCGGAATCACGTTTGCTGAGTTCGTAAGCCTGTCATCTGCCTGCTCTGGATGTAATTAGGAGCCTGACGGAGCAGTGTGGCTTAAACAGTGGTAGAGGAACCGATCAAGGTCCTAAGATAAACATCACCACGACTACTTCTTCTGGAGGTTCTAGATAACTGGCTGTGACTGTGTATGAGCGGTAGTGTGAGCAGGTTCTGGTCAGGAATGTTAAACAGCGGCGGTGCAGCTCTATATCAGGGGGTTCGCCGAAAGACTCACTGATCCACACAGGGTCACGTACACGATACGGTCTGTTACAAACGTCGACACACGTTTAATCTAGAACCATCCACGTTCATATGAGTTGTCCACTGTGCTAATGAATGCATCCTGTTTCCTCCCAGAACCCTCACACTACGGTGCCGATCCCCTCTCTGAGCACACGGAGTTCGAGTACCTGCGGAAGGTCATGTTTGAGTACATGATGGGACGAGAGACAAAGGTATGTGTCATATCTTCAACGTGTGGGTCCACTCACGGTCCACACACTGTCCACTCACGGTCCACTCACGGTCCACTCACGGTCCACTCACGGTCCACTCACGGTCCACTCTATTAGACACTCCTACCTTGCTGGTCCACCTTGTAGATGGACAGTCAGAGACGATAGCTCATCTGCTGCTGCACAGTGCGGTGTTGGTCATCCTCTAGTCCTTCAATCAGTGGGCACAGGACGCTGCCCACAGGACGCTGCCCACAGGACGCTGCCCCATAGGACGCTGCCCCACAGGACACTGTTGACTAGATAGTTATGGTTGGTGGACGATTCTCAGTCCCACAGTGACACTGAGGTGTCCAGCAGCACTGCTGTGTCTGATCCACTCACACCAGCACCACACACACTAACACACCACCACCACGTCAGTGTCCCTGCAGTGCTGAGAATGATCCACCACCCACATCATACCCGCTCTGTGGGGGTCCTGTGGGGGTCCTGCCCATTGAAGAACAGGGTAATACAGTACACAGAGAAACAGATGGACTACAGTCTGGACCTGTACACCTACAGAGTGTCCTGTACGGTCAGTGGAGCTGATGGAGTGGACAGTGGGTGTAGATAAGGGAGGTGTTCAGCGAGTGTATGATCTGATGCATTATGATGACGTTGTGTGTAATAGCCTCTGTACTGTTTGTCTGTAACAGCAGCTGCACTTCTGAAATGTAAACCCTGGAATGGTGTAGAGTTTGAAAGGAGCTGGATGGAAACAGAGCTGCTCTCACATCAGAGCACCACACAAAGGCCACACTGTGTCTCCGGAGCAGGGCCCTAATTAACAACTCTTGTCCATTTAGTCCAGGCTAATTAACAGCCCGGTTGACGGGGCCCTAAAGCCAGCGGGGAAGCCCAGGGTCAACAATAAACAGTCGGTGGCCTTATGACATCACACTGGGCCTCCCTGTGAGGGAGGATGTCCGGCAGGCGACCCGCCGGGGCGTTCTTGTCACATGACGCAGCCGCGCCTGCCGTTTTAAGAGCAGAGCCGGTAGCGCTGGTTCTGATTAGCGCCGTATTTATAGGCCCGAGCGCGCAGATGCGCCTGGAGCTGATTACACAGCATGCGGCAGATAACGAGCGTTTCTCCCAGTTTTCACTGGGCCTGCTTTAATTGTTCTCAGGGAGGAGTGGAGGAGGATGCGAGGGTTCATGGAGCCTCCATGATTTTAGACCTTCTCTCATTGGCTGACAAGTCAGCTCCTCCTGAGTTCCTCTGAAGCGCTCCTCACCCTGAGGCTTAACCATCAGGTTGGGCGCTGCTGTGCAGCTTCGAGGTGTAGAATTTAGTCACATCAGAGTGCAGAGCGATTCACAGCCTGATTAATCGATCATCCGGATTAATAATCGAGAGATTAGTCGTGTGTTGCAGCCGTAGTACACAGGAGACCTCATAGCGGCGTCTACACGCTCACAGCCCACAGCCTGGAACCCTCATTCTGGTCTAAGGAACATGTTCTGGATTTGTTCCGGTTCTACAGAACTGGTTCCTCAGTTCTTCAGTCTAATGGAGCGTTAAGTTAAATGTCCAGTAAAGTTTATATAAAAAAAAAACGGGACAGAAATCCAGCAGAAATGTGTGGGCGTGGCCTAATATGCAAATGTGTATGCCTGTTAGACAGCCTACTTCAGCACTGAAGCAGAACTGAACAGAGCAGGACCTACGCAGGTGGTGTTGTAGGACCCCCACTGTGTCTATGCACCCCAAGTCCCGTCCGGCTCGTGTACGGAGAACCCCAAATTAGAGAACGGGCGGCTGACCAAGCTGACCAGGCTAACCTACAGATGATGTTCTAGCGTGTTTCTGGTTTGGCGTGGGGCCCAGCTTTCTCTCGGTGCGTTTCTCCATCTTAAAGGAACAGTGTGTGATGTTCACTCTGCTGAATCATGAAATGGCCGCGATGTCTCATCAGCGATTATGGAGACATGCCCAGTCCAGAACACGGTCCTCTCCAGCAGCAGAACTGCAGCCGGTCTGTTCACCTTTAAAGTTTCCGCTCCGAAAGCGAAAAGCCCTGTGATCCTGCCCGCTGCCCATTTTCCACCGCCCAGGTTGCCAGATTTGAAACAAATTGGCAGCGCGTGCTGCAGCCATGCAAATGAACTGGATAGTATTGGATTCTGCTGGACCGAAAACTCGATGACACAGTAGAAAGCTGCAGTGCCGTGATGGAAGGAGACGGCGCAGAGCTCGGATAGACTCTCTGAACAGTTCAGCATGGAGCTGCGGCCACAGGTAGCTGATCTCGGCTGACTGATCTCGGCTGCTAGCAGGGGCCGCCGTCTAGGGTGGCCACCCGTCCCGGAAAAACGGAATCGTCCTTTATTTGGCAAATAGATGTTGCATCCAGTATTAAACCAATCTGGGACGTGATTGGTTCCCTATTTCGGTAAGTGTCCGATACACACGTCTGTCACACACACATGAATGATCAGAATCCAGCCCGCCCCCCGCCGGACCGCGCTTTGTTCCGTATTACCGTAACTGTCCGACAAACACTCTCCCCCAAACAAGACCACCCCACCCCCAGAATCAGATTGAATACTGGACACGATTTCGAAGCCATGTCAGTCACACATAACCCCGCCCCCCGTCCTTTATTTTCTTTTCTAAAAGGTGGCACCCCTACGGCCAACAAGTACTCGCATTCATACTCTGTGGTCCGTGTGCAGCTGGGTTTCAAGGAAGCATGTAGCTAGCGATCTGGCTAACGCTGTCATGCTAACACATGCTAACGTTAACTGCTATCAGTCACACCAGAGGAGCGGATGGGCTGCTTGCTACCTTATCAACAACCAGCGTGACCGAGAGTCAGAAAACTAAGTCTGTCAGGTTTTGCCGAAGCTGTGTGAGCGGGGCAGTCCACATCAGCCCTCTGACTGGTCAGGGTAAGGCCTGTGTAAGCGCTACCCAAAAGTAGGACGTCAGAAGAAGGAGAGTTCTGTCCGAATGCACCGGTTCTCGGGAGTTGGAGGGTTGTTCACAGGACGTGCCGGGCGTGTTGTATTTTGCGGCCCGCGAGTATGAGACGGCACGCGCGAGAAACGGAACCATGAATTTGGTTCCCTGGTGCTTTAAGGCTGACACTGAAGTTGCATCACATCTCCCAGCGCTTCTGGTGAAACAGTCATTCCATCGTTTATTACATGCGTGTTTTCTGAAATGTCAGCTCGCAGTGCCGGAATGCTGCCGGTGGTGAAGTGTCACAACAGCCTCCGGCGCGCGCTTCATTATCATTACCACACTCCTATTTTGGTGGCTTTCTGAACATTTCGTGTTAATGCCACCCTGTCTCTTGGTTGTTTGTCCACAGACGATGGCCAAGGTCATAACTTCCATGCTGAAGTTTCCAGCGGACCAGGCGCAGAAGGTTCTGGAGCGCGAGGATTCCAGAGCGATGGTAAACTTTCGTCTTATTTGATGATCAAGCTGATAGTGCGGTGTATCTGTGGATCCCCCTCCCCCCAACCACTGCACTGTCTCTGGCTTTGAATAACCTGAAACAGATGTGAGGCAGCGTTCTCCCACAGATGTGCAATCACAGAATTCCCTGGTGTTCCTGTACCTCTCTCAGGGCTCTTTAGGCATCTCTGAGATACTCACGTTAGTGTTATCATTTACAACTCCCTCTCAGAGCGATAGCACAGCCAGCCCGGCACACGGAGGCCAAGCGCTCATCACCTGCAGATGCCGCAGCCCTGAACAGTGAATCATACGTTAGCCGCCGGTTATCATACCTTCACATAAGCGCACTTCCAGCATCTGGGACCTGAGGAAATGTTCAGAGCAGCCAGTCCTGCTTGTTTAGTAGGGTATGAAGGAATCTGGCTGGAGCAGCTTGAGATGCGTTACTGCTGAGAATCGGGTTTCAGTAATGTCCTGTAAGTGGTCGTAGCTTAGTGGATGCTCCGAGCTTAGTGGATGCTCTGAGTTTCTGGACTCGGTGATGAGGCAGTGATTATGGCACTACACTGAGGACGCCTCAGGGAGGACAGCAGGTGAGGAGCATGGTGATTCCGGGGTCTGTGTTTCTGGTATCCGTGTTGGAAAGACCACCTCACGCTTTACACAGGCGAGTGTCGTGGCAGAGCCTGCCTAGGGTGCGCCTAAGTCAGATACTCATTTCCCAGATTCCAGAGTCAGTATCCCCAGTTCTCCTGAAGCCTTACAGCGCACTCCAGGGCCCGCTGGAAAGGGCAGGTCTCTCTGCTGACCTGAGGTTTGGCCTGATACAGATAAAGCCTCGCTCTGTGAAGATTAAACTTCTACTGGGGGGTTTATTGTGATGTCACAGGCGATTGGTTGACGCTGACTCTGTAGCTGTCCACCTGTCCAACATCTGAAGTGGTGCAGCCCCCACTGAGAGACACATCATCTACGTAACAGCAGAAGCAGTGATGGAGGAGCTTCCTGAATCCATGGAGCTCTATGGCTGGGTTCAGACTGTGTTCAGTTTCTCAGATCGGATCTTCTGAGTCGGCTGTCCGCTCTGTTATTTGTGAGTGGTCAGATCGGATTTGTGTCTCCATACATCACCAGTCTGTCTGCAGGAGCCACTGTGGCGATGTTTGGGCATCATCTCACCCTCCAAACTCGGTCCTGTGACTGTTCAGAACTCTGGGGCACTCTTCAGGAATCCTAGCACCACCGTCAATCTGGATTCGCCGGTGTCACTGTTTGTCGTGTTAGCTAGGGACACAAGACACCAAGAAATCTGATTTATAAGGCCAGGGCGTCCCGACTGAGACAGATCCACAGAAATCTGACTGGAATTGCATTTCATACCACTTGGTTCTGATCCGACTCAGATTTTACATGGTGTCCACTGTCCAGCCTTCAAAACTCGATCGGTTTGATCAATAACGGCTCCGATGTTCTCTGTGTCTGTTCCAGCCGTGGCTCCGCTGAGGAGGAATCCCATCTGAGAGACTCTGCTCTGCTGCTGACGCTGCTGACTGTTCTGAGGGTCTAGAACCGATACTGAGGAAGAACGATTCTTTGTGTGTGTGTGTGTATGAGAGAGAGAGAGAAAGAGAGACTGACACCGAGAGAGAGTGAGAGAGAGAGAGAGAGAGAGAGGGAGGGAGAGAGAGAGAGAGAGAGACTGACACAGAGAGAGAGGTTAATAAGACAAAGAGAGAGAGAGAGGTGAGTGACTGAGTGAGCGACCGAGCGAATGAGTGACTGAGCGAGTGAGCGAGTGACTGACTGAGCGAGTGACTGACTGAGCGAGTGACTGACTGAGCGAGTGACTGACCGAGTGAGCCAGTGACTGACTGAGTGAGAGACTGAGCGAGTGACCGAGCGAGCGAGCGAGTGACTGAGCGAGCGAGCGAGCGACTGACCGAGCGAGCGACTGACCGACTGAGTGATGGTATAAGCACTAGCCTGGTGGGTGATGAGGCGGGGTGGAGAGACGCTCCCTCAGCTGTATTTATTATTTCCCGGTCTGATTTGCTTTTCTACTAAATGAATTTTGTGCAATAAGATTCCTTTCTGTTATTCTGTTTGGTCTTTCCTTCTTTACGGTGAGGTAAGATGACCCTCTGACCTCTGCACAGGTGTATATGTGGATCACGTAGACTCGCGGGCTCTTAGTACTCACTGTTGACTACGCCTTTCTGTTTGGACCTAATGCTGTATTTTCATGAGAACTGACAGAACGTATACGCCATACTGTAAATGAGTGTACATTGTGACTGGAGATGAACTCACGGATCTGTACGTAGGGCACATTGTGACTGTTGCTACATTATTACATTTAAAACAGCTAATAAAATTTTATTTACAGTAAATTTTAAACTGATTTGAGCTTGTTTGTTGTAGGTAGACTGGGTTTTGATAAAAGGGTGATGTTGTGGTTTCAAAATAACGTTTTACGTACCTGGTTTTGTGATGTCACAAAATGCAACAAGATTTACAGATGCTCTGTACAGCCAAAGGTATTCACTCGTCTGTCTTCACACGCATACGAACCTGAGCTACGTCCAGTTCTTAACCCATAGAGTGTAATCTGGTGTTCCACCCTGTACAACTAGAACAACTCCAGCTCTTCTGGAAATTCTTTCCACAAGGTTCGGAATGTTATGGGAATTCCTGACCATTCTTCCAGAAACGCATCTGTGAGGTCAGACACTGATGTTGGACGAGAAGGCCTGGCTCTCAGTCTCCACTCTAATCCGTCCCACAGGTGTTCTATCAGGTGGAGGTCAGGACTCTAGGGTTAGGGTTAGGTGCAGGCCAGTCCAGTTCCTCCACACCAAACTCTGCTGAAGGATTAAGAGTTCCTCTCACTGGAACTAAGGGGTGGAGCCTAACTCCCTAACCACACCATAATCCCCCCTCCACCAAACCTTACACTCGGCACAGTGCAGTCAGACCAGTACCGTTCTCCTGGCACCACCAAACCCAGACTCGTCCATCGGACTGCCAGACGGAGACGCCTGATTGGTCGCTCCAGAGAACACGCCTCCACTGCTCTAGAGTCCAGGGGCGGAGCTTTACACCACTGCGTTCCACGCTCTGCACTGCCCTTGGTGGATCCTATCACGGTACCACGCTGGAGTTCACTGAGCTCCTGAGAGCGACCCATTCTCTCACTAGCGTCTGTAGGAGCAGTCTGCACGTCTAGGTGCTCGGTTTACACACCTGTGGACGTGGAAGTGACTGGAACACCTGAACTCAGTGATCTGGATGGGAATACTCTGCAGTATCGTGCACCTGCCTGTAGGCGGTATACACAGTCAGCAGGGCTCTCTGGGGGTTCGGCTAGCGAGTGTCAGTCTTGGTGTTCAGTATGCATGCAGACACACGTCTGAGCTGCTGACTGGTCGGTGTGAGTGGCTGTACAAACGGATTGATTGACAGACTGAGCACCGATGAAGAGAAAAGGATCACGTGAGGCTGATTCCAGATAATCACCAGCCTCTTGATCAGATTATCCTGTTCCACCTTAAAAGATGTAGCAGATATTATTATAACACATGAGGCACCAGCATGTAGCTCCTGCAGCATTTAAGGTGGAGCTCGAAGCTGGTGAGTTAGACTGAAGTGTCTAACTCACCAGCTTTGAGCTCCACCTTAAATGTGGAGCTCGTGGAGCACGCTTCATGTGGACCTGCAGGTTACTGAAACAGCTGGATTCAGGCTCCAGAATGGATCTGCAGCTGGAATGCTGGAATATGGGATAAATCATACCCGGAGTTATAAACTGCACTCCTCAGTGTATTCACCGTCTGTGTATACACTCTGTACCACAACCCATATACCTGAGTTACAGTAGAGACCCCCAAGGTAAACTCCTCCCCCTTCAGTGTGAGCTCCTCCCTTTAGACCTCCACTGGAGTAACAGTACTAAAGTATGTACCTTCAGATGTACTTAAGTATGGAGAGTACCAGTACTAAAGTATGTACCTTCAGATGTACTTAAGTATGGAGAGTACCAGTACTAAAGTATGTACCTTCAGATGTACTTAAGTATGGAGAGTACCAGTACTAAAGTATGTACCTTCAGATGTACTTAAGTATGGAGAGTAACAGGAGCATGGTTTATTACGGCTCTAATGTCCTATTTCTGGAACAGGACTCTTCATCAGCTCAGTGTAGGTGAAGAGACTATCTAAAATCAACTCTGAAACTCTACAAAGCAGGCTTAGAGAGTTGGCCAGAGAGCTCTTTGATCTGGAGATTCTACTTTGATCTAAGGAACATTAAAGATCATGATGACCACAAGACGTGATCCTGTACCCTGGAGTCATCATTTACCTTCAGATAATCACTCGCGGTATTCCCGGTTTCTCCTGCTCCCTAATAAACGGCGCTTTGTTCTGGAATGTTTTGCCTCTTCGACCGACTGAGGTCCCCTGATGTTCCAGCGGGAAAGTGACGCCAATGCTCCACCCAGCACCACCCAACACCCAGCAGAGCATGAAATGGGAAGCCCGTCTGATCTGCTGGTAAAGCATACTTTACATATAACTAAATCAGAAATCGTTATCCGGGACCTCCGTACGCCGGGAGGTTCAGGATTTCCATTCTTATTTCTTTCATTCGTTTTTGAGATACCATACCAATTGCCTAGCAACCACCTGGAATGCTGTAACAACCATTTAGTAACAACCTTAAAACCACCAGAGAGATCATAGCAAATCTGTAGAATCCACCTGGAGTACCATAGCAACTATACACAAGACACCTGGAGTACCGTAGCAACTATACACAAGACACCTGGAGTACCATAGCAACTATACAGAAGGCACCTAGAGTACCGTAGCAACTATACACAAGACACCTGGAGTACCATAGCAACTATACAGAAGGCACCTGGAGTACCATAGCAACTATACTGAAGACACCTGGAGTACCATAGCAACTATACACAAGACACCAGGAGTACCATAGCAACTATACACAAGACACCTGGAGTACCGTAGCAACTATACACAAGACACCTGGAGTACCGTAGCAACTATACAAATTCCACCTGGAGTACCATAGCAACTATACACAAGACACCAGGAGTACCATAGCAACTATACACAAGACACCTGGAGTACCATAGCAACTATACTGAAGACACCTGGAGTACCATAGCAACTATACAGAAGACACCAGGAGTACCATAGCAACTATACAGAAGACACCTGGAGTACCATAGCAACTATACTGAAGACACCTGGAGTACCATAGCAACTATACACAAGACACCTGGAGTACCATAGCAACTATACACAAGACACCTGGAGTACCATAGCAACTATACTGAAGACACCTGGAGTACCATAGCAACTATACAGAAGACACCTGGAGTACCATAGCAACTATACTGAAGACACCTGGAGTACCATAGCAACTATACACAAGACACCTGGAGTACCATAGCAACTATACACAAGACACCTGGAGTACCATAGCAACTATACACAAGACACCAGGAGTACCATAGCAACTATACTGAAGACACCTGGAGTACCATAGCAACTATACTGAAGACACCTGGAGTACCATAGCAACTATACACAAGACACCTGGAGTACCATAGCAACTATACAGAAGACACCTGGAGTACCATAGCAACTATACACAAGACACCTGGAGTACCATAGCAACTATACACAAGACACCTGGAGTACCATAGCAACTATACAGAAGACACCTGGAGTACCATAGCAACTATACACAAGACACCTGGAGTACCATAGCAACTATACACAAGGCACTTGGAGTACCATAGCAACTATACACAATGCACCTGGAGTACCGTAGCAACTATACAGAAGACACCTGGAGTACCGTAGCAACTATACAGAAGGCACCTGGAGTACCGTAGCAACTATACACAAGACACCTGGAGTACCGTAGCAACTATACACAAGACACCTGGAGTACCGTAGCAACTATACAGAAGACACCTGGAGTACCGTAGCAACTATACACAAGACACCTGGAGTACCATAGCAACTATACACAAGACACCTGGAGTACCGTAGCAACTATACAGAAGACACCTGGAATACCGTAGCAACTATACACAAGACACCTGGAGTACCATAGCAACTATACAGAAGGCACCTGGAGTACCGTAGCAACTATACACAAGACACCTGGAGTACCATAGCAACTATACACAAGACACCTGGAGTACCATAGCAACTATACAGAAGGCACCTGGAGTACCATAGCAACCATACACAAGACACCTGGAGTACCGTAGCAACTATACACAAGACACCTGGAGTACCGTAGCAACTATACACAAGACACCTGGAGTACTGTAGCAACTATACACAAGACACCTGGAGTACCATAGCAACTATACAAATTCCACCTGGAGTACCATAGCAACTATACACAAGACACCAGGAGTACCATAGCAACTATACACAAGACACCTGGAGTACCATAGCAACTATACTGAAGACACCTGGAGTACCATAGCAACTATACAGAAGACACCTGGAGTACCATAGCAACTATACAGAAGACACCTGGAGTACCATAGCAAATATACACAAGACACCTGGAGTACCATAGCAACTATACAGAATCCACCTGGAGTACCATAGCAACTATACAGAAGACACCTGGAGTACCATAGCAACTATACAGAAGACACCTGGAGTACCATAGCAACTATACACAAGACACCTGGAGTACCATAGCAACTATACACAAGACACCTGGAGTACCATAGCAACTATACTGAAGACACCTGGAGTACCATAGCAACTATACACAAGACACCTGGAGTACCATAGCAACTATACACAAGACACCTGGAGTACCATAGCAACTATACACAAGACACCTGGAGTACCATAGCAACTATACACAAGACACCTGGAGTACCATAGCAACTATACACAAGACACCTGGAGTACCATAGCAACTATACACAAGACACCTGGAGTACCATAGCAACTATACACAAGACACCTGGAGTACCGTAGCAACTATACACAAGACACCAGGAGTACCATAGCAACCATCTAGCATCTAGGTTACAAAGTAACCAGCACGGAACGCCTTCGCCAACACCCGGGAAGACAAACCTCCCGCAGCACTGCTGTGTCTGATCTACACCCACCAGCACCACCCACACTACCACACCACCACCACGTCAGTGTCACTGCAGTGCTGAGAATGATCCACCACCCACATAGTACCCGCTCTGCGGGGGTCCTGTGGGGGTCCTGACCATTGAAGAAACAGACGGACTACAGTCCTACGGTGCAGTGAGAGGAGCCCCCAGCAGAGGGCGGCGTTGAGCGCGCTCTCGCTGATATGAAATGTGACGCTCGTGCGCAACAGGCATACGCCTTCAGCGCGAGCGCTCTTAACGGCAGCAGCAGCTCCGAGGCAGCTTCAGTGTTTTCGCAGCTCCGCGAGCGGACAGAGTGACGGACGGACCGAGGGTCGGGCCGATGCTCCCGGGGCGCCGCTGGCTTCTTCAGGCTTCCGCAGCATGCGCGTGAGGAAACTCCGGAGGGCGGCTTAGTTTGGACCTGGTCTGGAGAGAGTGCGCGCGCGCCACAGAGGCGCTCGAGACGTGTTCAGCCCGCTCGCGCTGCGTTCAGGATGCCCCGCAGGATGTGTGCAGGGGCGGCTCGGAGGGGAGGACTGCTGGACGTGTTCTGCCTGGTTCTGGCCGTGGCTCTGGCTCACTCCTACAACATCGACCTGGAGCACCCCGTGGTGTTCCGTGGACCGCGCGAGACCTTCTTCGGATACTCGGTTCTCGAGCACTTCCACGACAGCACGCGCTGGTGAGTAGAGCTGGGAAGTTCAGCTCTGCTGGTTCATGTGACCCGCTGGCTGTTCAGGCTTGGGGGATTTTCATTTCCCCCCTTAAATGGCGCCTCGGTAACGTCCTGGCGTCCGCGCGCCCCTGTAGGGAAACGCTGCATCGTTTAAGGTGGAACGGAAAGTTCGGTCGCGAGACGTTTCGAATCCGGATCTTGCGCGTGTACGGTCTGATTGAACTCCTGCTGATGCAACACAGGAGCAGATACCTGATCAGTAAGTTCTAAACACGAACAGATCAGAGCGAGACACAGAGGAGACCCAGTGTGGAACATAGCTGTGCAGGTTTGTATCAGGACCGCCAGCACCAGTAACTCTTATCAGCAGCAGGGACCATAAACACGACCGAACCGAATCAGCAGGACGAGTTAGTGGAAGGACAGCGACACCGAGTTCTCAGAGTTCACATATGGCACGCGCAGGCAGGCTGATCAATCATATCAGATACACTGTAGGTGTGTGATAAAGGGGCGGCCGTGTATATAATACAATACATGGTGATCATATGGAGGGATACCTGCAGAGTGGTTAGGCAAAATAGTCCCCAGGTTAGAGATGATATAGAAAATATATACATATATACCATACATCTGTTCTTTAATCATTTATTAATTATTAATTTATTATATTTATATGGGGACTATTCAACATATATGTATGTATATATGTAGTGTGTGTGTGTGTGTATATATATATATATATATATAGAGAGAGAGAGAGAGAGAGAGATAGATAGATACTTTATTGATCCCAAAGAAAATGTAGCGAGATATATACACATATATATATATATATGCATGATTAACATGCTCTGGAAGAATACAACATAAAATGCGCCCTGTTCCAGACTATATAGAGTTATATTAGTACATATAATTATGTAGAATTATATAATAGTAATATATTATTATACAACTGTTACAACATGCATATTTACATATATATATATATAGCATTATAGTATATTGTACTGTATACTATAATACAATAGCCAAGTATGATAACCATAATAATAATAATAATAATAATAATAATAATGATATTAATAATAATAATTAGATGATGATATGATAATAATAATATCCAGAATTCTGTTTTCTGTTTCCGCACATGTGTAGACATTGTGCCCCAGGTTCTGAGGGGGGCTGTTCTCTATAGGGGGTGTTAAAAGGGGACACTGAGCTCCATGTACAGAGACCAGTTTGGACCACAGGTTCCCCTGTCCCACGTCACGTCCTAGTTACAGGAGAGCCCATGGGATGTCTCGGAATGTCGTACTGGACTGGGCGCAGTTTACGACCGTGTGGAGAAGATTCTCCGTTCATGGTGGAGGGATACATGCTGCAGGGCGCTGTGCGCTCAAATAGTCCCCCAAAGAAACTATTTTATGGCCATCATCCAAGGTGTGACATACTGGGGGTCCTTGGGGGGCCGTAGGGTGGGGGTTGGGAGCCCCTAGTTAACCTCTTGGACCTCCTGAGTAACCAGAATTCCAGAGGGTCCCGGAAAACAACTGTATCCCGAAGATACACTGCCCATAATTAGGCGCTGCAATACTGAATCAGGCGACCAATCAGTGAGCTTCTCTCTTCGGTATTCCTAACGAGGGCTGCAGCACTGTTCTGCCTCAGGGTGGCGCTGTAGCGGACAGTGCTGCTCCTTCATAGCCCAGGAACTGGAATCATGCTCGTACAGCTGTTAAAGATGTGGAGCTGGGGTTCCTGCTCTCCACCTTGTTCTCGGAATTTTCTGTTCCACCTTAAATCGGATTAGGAAGCTGGTGAACAGGAATCAACTTCAACCTTAAAGATGAACATCAGGCATGTCCCGCTGACAGTGGGGTTCTTTGGGAACCTGGAACGCTGGAGTTCTCCACCTAGCCCACCATGCTGGTTCTGTAGCTCCGTTGTGGTCGTATGTAAATGCTGGGGTGTGAATATTAACGAGTCTGTTCCGTATCGGTTTAGGATTTGGGAATCGTCCCGTTTTCCCGTCCTCGTTTGGAAGTTCCGGGTAACTGTATTTGAAGCAGGAATGTTTGAACTCTCCCTGTTACACCGCCACAGTGTACATTCAGCTGTACGAGGGACTCGGTGGTCCATCGGGGGAAACTGGGCTGCACAAACGGGCTGTTCTGAGATCAGTTTTTGTGATGTCACAAAATCCAGCTCGTTTAAATACATTCGGAGCAGCACCTGTATATCAGTCTTAAAGGTTCCGCCTGTGTGATGGAGAGGGGCGAGTGAAGGCCGTGTTGTAAATGTACCATACGGGCCCTTTAATCCTTTCTGCCCCCAGCTTTAGCCTGAGTAGCCTTATCACAGCTCCCATCAGCAAACACTGAGCTCCATGTACAAAGACCAGTTTAGAACTTAATGAGTGGGCTTCCCTTTCCCACGTTACTCCGTACTCACAGGAGAGCCCATGGGAAGCGTTTCAGAGCGACTTAGTGGACTGGTGTTATATAAGAGACGCTGTTTATGATAGTGTGGAGAAGATCTCCGCCTTAAACTCCATTCATGGTGGAGGGATACATGCTGCAGGGCGCTGTGAGGTCAAATAGTCCCCCACAGAGACACCTCACACCAAACCCTCTCTCCCTCACTCTGTACACACCTCACACCAAACCCTCTCTCCCTCACTCTGTACACACCTCACACCAAACCCTCTCTCCCTCACTCTGTACACACCTCACACCAAACCCTCTCTCCCTCACTCTGTACACACCTCACACCAAACCCTCTCTCACTCACTCTGTACACACCTCACACCACACCCTCTCTCACTCACTCTGTACACACCTCACACCAAACCCTCTCTCACTCACTCTGTACACACCTCACACCAAACCCTCTCTCCCTCACTCTGTACACACCTCACACCAAACCCTCTCTCCCTCACTCTGTACACACCTCACACCAAACCCGCTCTCACTCACTCTGTACACACCTCACACCAAACCCTCCCTCCCTCACTCTGTACACACCTCACACCAAACCCTCTCTCACTCACTCTGTACACACCTCACACCAAACCCTCTCTCCCTCACTCTGTACACACCTCACACCAAACCCCCTCTCCCTCACTCTGTACACACCTCACACCAAACCCACTCTCACTCTGTACACACCTCACACCAAACCCGCTCTCACTCACTCTGTACACACCTCACACCAAACCCTCTCTCCCTCACTCTGTACACACCTCACACCAAACCCTCTCTCACTCACTCTGTACACACCTCACACCAAACCCCCTCTCCCTCACTCTGTACACACCTCACACCAAACCCTCTCTCCCTCACTCTGTACACACCTCACACCAAACCCTCTCTCCCTCACTCTGTACACACCTCACACCAACCCCTCTCTCCCTCACTCTGTACACACCTCACACCAAACCCGCTCTCCCTCACTCTGTACACACCTCACACCAAACCCTCTCTCCCTCACTCTGTACACACCTCACACCAAACCCCCTCTCTCCCTCACTCTGTACACACCTCACACCAAACCCTCTCTCCCTCACTCTGTACACACCTCACACCAAACCCTCTCTCCCTCACTCTGTACACACCTCACACCAAACCCTCTCTCCCTCACTCTGTACACACCTCACACCAAACCCTCTCTCCCTCACTCTGTACACACCTCACACCAAACCCTCTCTCCCTCACTCTGTACACACCTCACACAACAGCTCTCTCACTCACTCTGTACACACCTCACACCAAACCCGCTCTCCCTCACTCTGTACACACCTCACACCAAACCCTCTCTCCCTCACTCTGTACACACCTCACACCAAACCCTCTCTCCCTCACTCTGTACACACCTCACACCAAACCCTCTCTCCCTCACTCTGTACACACCTCACACACCAACCCCTCTCTCCCTCACTCTGTACACACCTCACACCAAACCCTCTCTCCCTCACTCTGTACACACCTCACACCAAACCCCTCTCTCCCTCACTCTGTACACACCTCACACCAAACCCTCTCTCCCTCACACTGTACACACCTCACACCAAACCCCCTCTCACTCACTCTGTACACACCTCACACCAAACCCTCTCTCACTCACTCTGTACACACCTCACACCAAACCCGCTCTCCCTCACTCTGTACACACCGCACACCAAACCCTCCCTCCCTCACTCTGTACACACCTCACACCAAACCCTCTCTCACTCACTCTGTACACACCTCACACCAAACCCTCTCTCCCTCACTGTTTACTTACAGAGTTATGGAGGAGTTGTGAGTGGTATATAAGGGTGGAGTTCTGCTTTAAGTTGTTCCTGTGTCTCGGTGTATCGGTGTGTTTCTCTGTCAGTGTGTTCCCACCCTAATAAGTCACCCCCGTTAGCCCAGACCTTCTCACTGTGAGATCATGTCTGGCCTGAGGGGCGGTCCTTCACGCAGTGTGAAGGACAGACGTCCAGTTCAGATGATGGAGAGAAATAATAATAATCAGCAGCAGCAGCAGCTCCCTGCAGGAGTCGGCCCGTCCGTCGGAGAGCTGTCAGTCCAGGGAGCAGTGTTCATTAAGCACTGACCCTCCGTTATTACAGGACTCACAGACGGAGGATTACAGTCATCACCGGGACGAACGGCATAACAGTTTAATAAGGAATCATTTATATTCCGCTCACTGTCCACCCACTGTCCACCTACTGTCCACCTACTGTCCACCTACTGTCCACCTACTGTCCGCTCACTGTCCACCTACTGTCCACTCACGGTCTGCCCACTGTCCACCTACTGTCCACTCACGGTCTGCCCACTGTCCACCTGCTGTCCACTCACGGTCCACTCACTGTCCACTCTATTAGACACTCCTACCTTGCTGCTCCACCTTGTAGATGGACAGTCAGAGACGATAGCTCATCTGCTGCTGCACAGTGCAGTGTTGGTCATCCCCTAGTCCTTCACCAGTGGACACAGGACGCTGCCCACAGGACGCTGCCCCACAGGACGCTGGAGAGTTCTGGTTGGTGGACGATTCTCAGTCCAGCAGTGACACTGAGGTGTCCAGCAGCACTGCTGTGTCTGATCCACTCACACCAGCACCACCCACACTAACACACCACCACCGCGTCAGTGTCACTGCAGTGCTGAGAATGATCCACCACCCACATACTACCTGCTCTGTGGGGGTCCTGTGGGGGTCCTGACCATTGAAGAACAGGGTAATACAGTACACAGAGAAACAGATGGACTACAGTCTGGACCTGTACACCTACAGAGTGTCCTGTAGGGTCAGTGGAGGTGATGGAGTGGACGGTGGGTGGAGATACAGGGAGGTGAACGTTAGACGATTGGGTTCTGTGTATCTGGTGATGCTGTACGGTCCTGAGCGCTGCTGATGTGTGCACTGACTCTGTATCTCTGTCCTCTGTGTTCAGGATTCTGGTAGGAGCTCCCAGAGCGAACTCTTCCTTCAGCAGTTCCGTACACTCACCCGGAGCTGTCTTTAAGTGCCGCATCCACAGCAACCCGGAGCGCCGCTGCACCGAGGTGGACCTGGGCAGAGGTGAGCAGAACCCTGGCAGTCTTTGTGTTCATACAGGTCAGCACACGCGGCCCTGCAGGCGCATACGGGACTGTGCTGGTACAGACACCCTGCACCCTTACAACAAGAGGGTTCTTCAAGGGTTCTTTAAGCAGGGGTTCTGTAAGGTTCCGTTTCACAGGACTCTGCATGGTGGAATGCTTATGATGGATGGAGAATGTAAATGTGCGGTTCTGTGTAGAAGGAGGCAGAGCTTCATCACCTTTAGAACGGGTTTCATATAGAACCACAGCCATTTCACCATACGGAGAGCCGGTTTACATGGCTGTGTTCCGCCCTCTCATTACTCTCCTAGAAATTAAGGGGCTGTTTTGTTAAATGGGCGGAGCTAAACGGCTGTAGGCTGAATAGGTAGATACACTCATCATTAAAGAAGTAGCTGCACCCGGAAGGAGCTAACCTACAGGACTGAACCTTGGTGTGTAGGTGTGCCTTGGTGAGACATGCTAATGATTCCAGTTCCACACTCGGCTGCACACGTGACATAAGCAAGGGCTGGTCGTATCTCTGTACCTGACTGACCCAACACCACCACTACAGACCTCCAGCGAGCAGTGGTGTCCTCCATGAGTCATCCTGTTAGTGCAGCACCATCGGCAGACGGCTGCACCACGCAGGACTACATGCACACAGACCGTTACCACGACTGTCCTTAACACCACGTCACCGTCACCAAAGACTGCAGTGGTGTCGTACCAGACTGTCATGGAGGGACTCAGAATGGCAGCGGGTCATCTTCAGTGACGAGTCCCGCTTTAGTCTTGGTGGAGACGCCCAACGAATCCGTGTGTGGAGGCACCGTGGTCAGCACCAAGATGAACGGTGTGTTGTCACACGTCCAGAAGGCCTGGTGTCCCTCCACCTCCACCCCTACCGCACCATCTGCAGGAACTGTGTGAGGATGTTCAAGCTGCATGGGATGGATTATCACAGGACTCCATTAGGAACCTCTACAGCTCCATACCGAGACGTCTGGCGTGTTGGGTTAGCGAACACGGCGGCCCGACGCCATACTGAGAGACAGACTTCTGTATGTGTAGCTCAATAAATATTGATCATATCAGTCTAAATTTATCACCAGTTATTGATCCTGGTCACCTTTATCTTCCTTCCCAACACACCTGCACTCCCACACTTCCTCCTGGGAGCAGATATTCCTTTGATGATGAGTTGTGTATGTAGTATTATGTATATAGTTTTTACCAGCAGGCCATTTTAAAATGATCATCACTGTTAATTTAAACGTTAGGATTTTATTTTCTGTATTGTAATGTTACAGGTAATCCACCAGTAGCAGTGTATCAGCATGTCTGGTGATGTCTGGGTGTGTCCAGAACAAATCTGGAGCCAGGCTTTGATCTTCAGCTCAGCTCTGTAGTTGTTGTTGTGATTTGTTTGTGTTTGTGTTTGTTCTAAGGCTGTGTGGTGATATTAGACGCAGGTCTGTGAATGCGAGTGTAGCTGCAGCGGTGCTTCTCGTCACTGCTGAGTTGGTGTTGAGTGTAGAGGTGTGTAAGGCAGACCTGTGTATTACCCAGTTAACACTTCCTGTTGACGGAGCTTCCTCTGGTTGTTATGACGACGCTTATCTGCAGTGCTGGTAGGAGTCACTGGTACTCCTGTAGGCCTGTACGTGTGTTTGTAGGGGATATCAGGGCGGTACAGTCGGACCACACTGCAGCACTGCGTCTCATACGAATACAACACAGGGAAGCAGAGCTCGTCAGCTGGCACACAACCTCAGCTTTCAGCTGGTTATATCAAATTATGGACATATTTATAATTTTTTTGCATAAAAAACAGTTTCAAATAAAAAATGCACAAATAAATTCACGCGGTGAGAAAATTTTAAAGGTGCGGTGTGTAACCTGCACCCAGAGTGTGCGGAGCTACTGAAAAATACGCGCCACATTTCAGCAGGAAGGGTTCTTCCTCTTTCTGTCTAACTAACTCGAGCTGCTGCTCCAGTGTCACCGTGTGAGTCTCTCTCTGTACGGCCAGTGTGCAGTGTGTCTGTGCTGGGCTGCTGTAGATACATGGTGGTGGTAGTATCGGCTGGAAGACGAGCTGCTCCTATGGAGATATGAAGCTCGTTCTAGATAACCTGAACACACAGAGATCTGTAGAGACAGGTAATTATACACTAATGAGGACCTAGTTCTGTGTATCACATTCCGTTACTGATAATTTACCCCACCCACTAAATCTTACACACTGCTCCTTTAAGAAGCACTTCAATCTTAAAGCCTAGTGAAACCTCTGCATTGAGATGCTCATCAACTTCCTGTGTGACTGTTATGACTGTAGGATCATTAGTGTGCTCCTGCTGGTGTGGGTTTCCTCGCAGTGCAGAGGTGAACTGGCGCCCCCTAGTGGATAGTCTAAATCCTTATGTAGAGTGTTAATTCCCTGTAACAGACAGTTTACCCGCTGCTTCGGTTGTTCAGGAATAGAAATGATCACGTGTGCTGCATGTATGTCCTGGCAGACGTGTTTCTCACTCCCTCAGTCGCTCATCATCCAAACCGCGTATCCCCCCGGGTCATGGGGCCCCCAGGGCCCGGTTACTCTGTTATGTGTATAATGGCTGTGTCCAGTCACACGATGTATGTGTTAAACTCTTGTAAGTGTTTTCCTTCGCGGCGCTGCGGGCGGTTACATGGCTGTTCGGGCCGGCGTAGATGGACAGTACAGCGCTCCGTCTGGCGGCGGGAGTCCAGGGATATTTTGATAGGGATGATGAATGTCTTGGCTAATATTTTCCAGGCTGCTGGGCCAAGGCTTGAGCTGTAGACACGTCTTTGGCTGGAGTGGAGCTCTTTTCTTGTGGTCCGGCGGTTTATGCGGTATTAATGCCGCCCTCCTGCCTCCTCTCCGTGTCACCGGTGGAACACACAGGAACGGGCGGTCGCTGCCAGCAGGTCGGGGGCCTGAGCTTCCCCTTCAGCTCCGAACACGCGTGAATCGTGCCGGGAAGACCCCTCGTGGCACGCGGGGAGGGGGCCTCTATATAATAGCCCCAGTAATATGGGGAAGTAGTGTCAGTTACTCTGAAGGTTTATTGGAAGGGCAGCTGTAAATCTCTAAATATTTTCTTCACGTTAGGTGGGCAGGGGCCGGGGGTCTCGCTCCTGCGGCTGGCCTGTTCATCATTCTTTACTGAAATGGATGGAGTGACCCTCGTTTGTGAACGGCCGTGTC
Organism: Prochilodus magdalenae; assembly: GCA_024036415.1. Lineage (NCBI taxonomy): Eukaryota > Metazoa > Chordata > Actinopteri > Characiformes > Prochilodontidae > Prochilodus > Prochilodus magdalenae. The sequence goes on along the minus strand of JAMWET010001957.1, from coordinate 213,738 downwards.
ATGTGGGGATAGTGGCCTGGTTTAGATAAGTGCGGCCTCATGGGACCCATTTCCTTCAGCCGTCCTGTAAAACCAAAGCGGTGCGGGTGGAGGTGGAGGGACACCAGGTCTTCTGGACGTGTGACTACAGACCGTTCATCTTGGTGCTGACCACGGTGCCTCCACACACGGATTCGTTGGGCGTCTCCACCAAGACTAAAGCGGGACTCGTCACTGAAGATGACCTGCTGCCATTCTGAGTCCCTCCATGACAGTCTGGTACGACACCACTGCAGTCTTTGGTGACGGTGACGTGGTGTTAAGGACAGTCGTGGTAACGGTCTGTGTGCATGTAGTCCTGCGTGGTGCAGCCGTCTGCTGATGGTGCTGCACTATGGTGCTGGATGTCTGTAATGGTGGTGTTGGGTCAGTCAGGTACAGAGATAAGACCCACCCCTGCTTACCTCACATGTGCGGTCGAGTGTGGAACTGTAATCTTTAGCCTGTCAAACCATGTCACACCCACACACCCAGATCCACTCCAGTGGGTGAGTCCTTCTGGGTGCAGATGTTCTGTTGACGTTAAGTGTAAACCTAACATTTATAACCCTGCAGTAAACGGTGTTCAGTCAGAGGGCAGTTGTATAAACACCAGGACGTGTGAGGTCATGAGGTCAGAGAGCGTTAGTATCGGTACTCCGTATCAGTCTGTGATCATGGATCAGGTATCGGAAAGGAAGAAGCGGTAACGGTACATCCCGAGTTGACCTCTGACCTCTTTAACCCTTTAGTTAAACTGCCTGTTTTGGGACTGGGTCCTGATATATGCAATCGAGCTCTGATGTGATTGGCTGAAACACCGAGTGGGTGTGGCTTCACCCCTCCAGGCTGGCAGGGTATATGTAGATGTGCTGGTTTTGTGACATCACGGATCCGCAGGGTTTGATTGGTCTGGTTCTGTAGTCCAGTTTTGGGACGTGTGCCGCGTGTTTTTACCGAAGTTTACATTCTCCGCTCATCTCTCACATCTCAAACTAAATAATAATAAAACTAATGTGTTTTTAAATAATGCCGGCCGTTCAGTTTCAGCATATTGCTGAGATATGTGCGAAGTCTGAAGTCCAGAAGATCGTATCTTGTTTCCTGGAATTCTGGGAAGTCCGCAGCCCTAAACGGCAGTGCTGTTAAAGTGAGAAACGTGTTTACCCCGCTGGCTCTGGAGCGCGGAGCGGCTCTCGGCGTGATTAATGGAAGAAGGTGTTCGTCAGGAAGCCCGCTCACCAGCGCGGTAAGGGAGTTTCTCCGAGAGACAGGAGTTACGTCTAATTTGAATGTAATGGAGTCTTTTGGTAGTCCACGTGTGCGTGGGGGGAGGGGTTCGGAGGAAAGGGAGGTGGCATGTTGACATGAATGATGAGTGTTCTTGTGCGAGCCTCGCTCTGCAGAATCAAGCGGAGGAGCGTGCAGCTCGCTGAGCGCTCGTGTTGGTATGGAGCTGAGAGCTTGGCCTGGTTTAATGCAGTATCACCAGGATGTGATGTAATCACTGAGCTGCAGCTATTAAACAGATTATTACTGTATATGACCCAGCAAGAGTGTTTAAGGTGGTAGTACCTTCAGGCTCCTGCAGAGGGCGCTGCACGAGGATGCTGGGGCTATAAACCCCTGTGGGGTGTGAGTGACAGGATCCATAGATTGGGAAGAGGTGCTACAGTGCAGGGAATGTCTCGTTCCATGTGTGGAAAATGGCTCCAGAGCAGATGTTAATGATTGGCTAAAAGGAGGGACTGCATGTGGGCGTGGCCAAAGACCATAGTGTGAAGGAAGTAGCTGAATCTGCAGGTGTATGGAAGCGTATGATCATACGGGTCTACCAGCAGTGGATACAATCCCAGTCTACAGGGAATTCTCCTCGGAACTGTGCCAGGGAAGTTTAAAATAATTTTGTTTTTAAATATGCTACTAAATGTATTTACATAGGCATCCATACCCACGGCCACTTCGTTAACTCCTCCTCCCTGTATCTACACCCCCTGTCCCCTCCATCAGCTCCACTGACCATACAGGACGCTCTGTAGGTGTACAGGTCCAGACTGTAGTCCATCTGTTTCTCTGTGTACTGTATTACCCTGTTCTTCAATGGTCAGGACCCCCACAGGACCCCCACAGAGCAGGTAGTATGTGGGTGGTGGATCATTCTCAGCACTGCAGTGACACTGACGTGGTGGTGGTGTTAGTGTGTGTGGTCACTGCTGGACTGAGAATCGTCCACCAACCAGAACTATCCAGCGCAGCAGCGTCCTGTGGGCAGTGTCCTGTGGGGCAGCGTCCTGTGGGGCAGCGTCCTGTGGGTAGTGTCCTGTGGGGCAGCGTCCTGTGGGGCAGCGTCCTGTGGGCAGCGTCCTGTGGGGCAGCGTCCTGTGGGCAGCATCCTGTGGGGCAGCGTCCTGTGGGGCAGTGTCCTGTGGGGCAGCGTCCTGTGGGGCAGTGTCCTGTGGGGCAGTGTCCTGTGGGGCAGTGTCCTGTGCCCACTGATGAAGGACTAGAGGATGACCAACACTGCACTGTGCAGCAGCAGATGAGCTATCGTCTCCGGTGCTTGCCCTAAACGAGCCGGATCACGGTGGGATCATTTCTCGTTATAAAATCTCGTAGAGTCTGTCAGTTTAAACTAACTGGGTATCAGATCTGTCCACTCCACTGAAGATCTTTGTTACAGTGTAGCAGAGTCAGCAGAGTCGCTGACCTTGATGATCAGAGCAGACAGCGTGGGCAGCCCCCTGCTGTGGGCGGCCCCCAGCTCGGCTCCGTTACTGGTTTATCCTTTAACCTGCAATTCCGCAATCGCACCCCTTCAGCCCGGGCCGTGTGCTCCTCAGAGAGACCGAGAGGGGAGCAGCTCACGACCCAAAGCTCCGGAGCTCTCGGGGCCCACGCAGATGAGTAAACAAGCGGGTGTGTTACCGAGCTCGCAGGGGGAGCAGAGCCGGAGATCTGCTGAGCTGTGTGTAGTCCCCGTCGCTCCTAAGAAGGAGCTCCAGAGGAGTTCTTCTCACCCCATCAGGCACGCTCCTGACATGTGCGGTGTGTTTTGGACGCGGTCCTGCTGGTAATTGGTGAATGTTGTGTTGAACAGTCGGGTCTTCGGGGGCTGCGCAGGCTCTATCAGTGCCTCCTCATTTTTGGGTGAGTGATTTGCGCTGTTTGATCATGATAAGGAAGCTCAAAGCCCCGAAGTTCAGCCAGGCCCCAGACTGACGCTCCCCATGCTGGTGCGTGGAGAGCAGGAACTGCAGCCAAAGTAAACAGCCACTGTCCCAGAAGCTGTCACCCTTGCTCTCCGATGTATGATCACGGTCTGCACCTAGATCAGAGGCGGGGGCGGTTCCAGAAGCTCTGAGCGTGAGCAGACCTATCGCGGCGGCCCTGTCTGGATGAACTCCCTGCGGAGACGCCACACCTCTTACGCTCCGGTTTTCGTGGGGGGTTTACAGTGGAATGGCATTATCAGGCATAACACACATCCTTCCTGTTACCACACATCGAAAGGCCCTCCACCTCCCAACACCGGCCATCTGTTAACAATGTACAGCTAGGCCTGTCACAAGCCCCGGATTGTTCGGAATGATTTGGGATGAGTCGGTTAAGCTGGCCGGAACGTTTAGTAGCTTTGCATTTTACACGTGTACGTTAGCTGCGTTCGCTAAACTCACCCCCGCCGAGTGGGACATGTAGCTCGGAAGTCGGATCTGGAATCGGTATTGCGTTCCAGTAAAACTGACTGAGCAGGAATGTTTACTCACTGGCCAGGGGGGCACTACGCACAATGGCGGCTTAGCACCGAACCAGCGTGGTACATCGCTAAACCAGCTAACGTCCACCGCTTCCCCACACTGGCCTACCGAGTTCCAGATGTGCTCAGTCCGACTCTCACAGCGGGAAACGAGCGACCTTCTAATATCAGTATACATAATATTTAGCCTACTCTTATTCACTCATATTATTACCAACTCATCATTAATAATAATATTATCAGCAGTTAAATACAATTTAAACCCGTTGGTTTGGACCCGTTATTCTTTATTAATAATACCGGTAACAACCTGTTAGTTTGGACCTGTAACAAAACAACAAGAACAACGTTCCGAGCTTCTGAATAATAATAATAATAATAATAATAATGTTAATATTATTATTAGTTTGGACCTGTTGGTTTGGACCGGTTGGTTTGGACCTGTTAGTTTGGACTCGTTAGTTTGGACCTGTTAGTTTGGACCGGTTGGTTTGGACCGGTTAGTTTGGACCGGTTGGTTTGGACCCGTTAGTTTGGACCCGTTAGTTTGGACCGGTTGGTTTGGACCGGTTAGTTTGGACCGGTTGGTTTGGACCGGTTGGTTTGGACCGGTTGGTTTGGACCCGTTGGTTTGGACCTGTTAGTTTGGACCCGTTGGTTCGGACCTGTTGGTTTGTACCCGTTTTGGACGCCGTTGGTTGGTTTGGACCTGTTAGTTTGGACCCTTGTGGACTCCAGCCTCCTGGTGTTTGTTTTTGGAATGTTGGATGGCCTGTTGGTTTGGAGTTTTTCTTGGACCTGTTCACCGGTTAGATTTGAGTCAAACAAGTTGGTTTGGACCGTTTTCAGACCTGCAATTTGGACCGGTTGGTTTGGTTTTGGACCCGGTTGGTTTGGACCCGTTGGTTTGGACCTGTTGGGACCCGTTTGGTTTGGACCCGTTTGGTTTTGTTTGGACCCGTTGTTTGGTTGGTTTGGACCGGTTGGTTTGGACCCGTTGGTTTGGACCTGTTGGTTTGGACCCGTTGGTTTGGACCCGTTGGTTTGGACCTGTTAGTTTGGACCCGTTGGTTTGGACCCGTTGGTTTGGACCGGTTGGTTTGGACCTGTTAGTTTGGACCTGTTGGTTTGGACCGGTTGGTTTGGACCTGTTGGTTTGGACCGGTTGGTTTGGACCTGTTGGTTTGGACCTGTTAGTTTGGACCCGTTGGTTTGGACCTGTTGGTTTGGACCCGTTGGTTTGGACCCGTTGGTTTGGACCGGTTGGTTTGGACCTGTTAGTTTGGACCCGTTGGTTTGGACCTGTTGGTTTGTACCCGTTGGTTTGGACCGGTTAGTTTGGACCGGTTGGTTTGGACCGGTTGGTTTGGACCGGTTGGTTTGGACCCGTTGGTTTGGACCCGTTGGTTTGGACCGGTTGGTTTGTACCTGTTGGTTTGGACCGGTTGGTTTGGACCCGTTGGTTTGGACCTGTTGGTTTGGACCCGTTGGTTTGTACCCGTTGGTTTGGACCCGTTGGTTTGGACCCGTTGGTTTGGACCTGTTGGTTTGGACCGGTTGGTTTGGACCTGTTGGTTTGGACCCGTTGGTTTGGACCTGTTGGTTTGGACCGGTTGGTTTGGACCCGTTGGTTTGGACCCGTTGGTTTGGACCTGTTAGTTTGGACCCGTTGGTTTGGACCTGTTAGTTTGGACCCGTTGGTTTGGACCCGTTGGTTTGGACCTGTTAGTTTGGACCCGTTGGTTTGGACCTGTTAGTTTGGACCGGTTGGTTTGGACCCGTTGGTTTGGACCTGTTACTGTATTGTTGAGAACATGCGTTCCGAGCTTCTGATGGCCGACTCCAGCCTCCTGAGTGGTAGTGCACATGGAATGTCTTGATGGCCCTCTGAGGTTTTCTCTTGGACCGAGTCACAGCAGATCGAGTCAAACCAGATGATGCAACGTCAGTTTCAGTGCATGTGCAGTCGTTCGTTCTGTGAGCTTCGCCATTTCACATTTCGCTAGCTCGTCTTTGATCAGTGGTCTGATTTATTTACGTGTGATTATTAACCCACACCCTTTATTATTAGGAGGGAGTTTGGATTAATAAACCAGGTAGATGAACTGTCCTGCGGACCCCACGTGCTCCGTGAATTCGCTTACTCCCGTGTGAAAGCCGTGTTGCTGCTGGGAGCCTCGTCTCCGGTCCTTCTGAAATCGGTGGTCTGGGGTCCTCTAGGGAACTCTGGTGCGGTTCGCTGTAGGTGTGGAAGCTGTCCGCTCCCAGTGTGGGGCTGCCTAAATGAGCAGCTCGTTTGCAGATCCTCCTGCACGGTGAAACAAAGGCCCTGCTCCTCACGGCTTGATCGGTGGATTCCTATAGTGATCCCGTCTCACCTTCTATCAGCGTTTCTGAAAGTAGAACTCTGCACACTTAGTTACCCTGCGGTCGGTAGAGCGGGGAGTTCGGTTCTGGTTTCGGAATGGTGATGGTAAACAGGACCCGAAGCAGGCGGGAACAGCTCCTAACCCCGGAGACGCTCGGGGAAGGAGAGTTTTAGTGTGAGAGGGAACATCTGGTTGGGCCCAGCAGCCTTCCAGCAGCATGACGAGGGAAACACGGGTCACACACATCTTATCAAATCTGGAAAACTGTATCACGTCACGTCTTAATCGGGACGGTTCTGTCCGTTTCACAATTCCCTTTCGCTCCCGAGTTCAGAACGTACCGCTACTGCTTGTAGCGATTATCCTGCCTCCATCAAACTTCTATACCTCTATACTTCTATACTTCTATACCTCTATACTTCTATACCTCTATACCTCTATACTTCTATACCTCTATACCTCTATACTTCTATACCTCTATACTTCTATACTTCTATACCTCTATACTTCTATACTTCTATACCTCTATACCTCTATACCTCTATACTTCTATACCTCTATACTTCTATACTTCTATATGTGCACCGCGTTTTACTGACACTGATTTACATGACACTTCTAGAGGGACTGTCTATGTGAAGTCATGGTCCAAAATGAACCCGGCATCTCAAAAACGGCTGCTTCACAGAAGGCACCAATAAAAGCCCCCTAGTATTTAATGTAGTTCATCTACAGAGGTTTTATTCCCAGCAGTGTTGCAGCGCCGCCGCGGCTGTGATCAGATGGTACCACTGAGATGCTCTGTGGCTCGTGATGCTGTGAGTGATGCAGTGCTGCTGTACATCCTGTCAGCCTCGTAGTGTTTGGGTTATAAAGCTTCATATACACCGCCTTCCAATTTATTATGCAAATTATGTTGTGCCCTGATTTTCCTAAATGGTCGACGCAAATGACAGTCAGTATAATAAAAGTCATCACCCTGTAACGCACTCAGTAGTTGGGCGAAGGCTTCCGGGGAGGGAGATGCAACAGGGGGTTAGCTGCTTCCCCCGACCTCTATAAAGAAATCCAGGCGAGACACAGCCGTTCAGAGTACTGGACCATTAACTGGGCAGAGGAGCACCCACATCTCGTGGTTACAATCCCAGACAACACTGCAGCAGAACATACAGGTTACCCAAACCCCCGAAACCGTTCCGCGTGCCGTACTTATATAACCGTTAGCCTAGCATGCGCTCAATGCTGGCACTTAAAGTGACCGTTACAACCCGTTAGAGTACAAACCGAATTTTATTTAACAAACCTCCAATGATAACAGTATATTCTTCAAAAATAAAAAAACTGTTCCAAATTATTAGGCACAGCAGAGTTTCACAACATGTTACAGGGTGTAAAGAACTGAAAATGGTCATTTGTTGAATTTGCAGCATTAGGAGGTCACATTCACTGAAATCAACCACGTTACATGTTACCATAGGAACCCTTCTTTGTAATCACCTTCACAATTCTTGCATCCATTGAACTTGTGAGTTTGTGGAGAGTTCCTGCTTGAGTTTCTTTGCATAATGTCAGAATAGCCTCCCAGAGCTGCCTCCCACCCTCATAGATCTTTTGCTTGATGATACTCCAGAGGTTCTCTATGGGGTTGAGGTCAGGGGAAGACCTCAACCCCATAGAGGGGTTCCTCTCCCAATGACCCAGAGGTATTCTTTGCAGCATGAGACGGTGCATTGTCATGCATGAAGATGATTTGGCTCCGGAAGTCACGGTTCTTCTTTCCGCCACCTCCGTGCTGACATCGCAGCTTTGTTGGGACATGGTGGCCATCCACCAACCATCCACTACTCCATCTGGACCATCAGGGTTGCCCAACACTCATCAGTAAACAAGCCTGTTTGGAAATCAGTCTTCATGTATGTCTGGGCCCACTGCAGCCGTTTCTGCTGGTGAGCACTGGTTAGGGGTGGCCCAATAGTGGGTTTATGCACCACAGCAAGCCTTTGAAGGATCCTACACCTTGAGGTTCGCGGGACTCCAGAGGTACCAGCAGCTTTAGGGGCCTGTTTGCTGGTTTGTTATCGCATTGTAGCAGCTGCTCTCTTAATCTGCTGATTGGCAGAAACCTTCCTCATTCTGCCTTTATCTGCACCAACCCATCTGTGCTCTGAATCAGCCACAAATCTCACAGTACGATGATCACGCTTAAGTGACACTTAAATCCAATTTGCGTAATAATTTGCAACGTGGTGTAAGATATCATGGAAATATTTCACCATTTCTATGAGGAACGTTAGACGTTGTATGCGAGTCAGACGGCCCCTTCCTGTCAAAGTAGGCAGCAGTTCTTGGCCAGTTGGTGACCTAACCTACCAGACTCTACCAGACAGCCTCACAGCACTGCTGTATACAGATTCTATTACAGGAAGCCACTTTGGCCACTTAGGCTCCCAGGCTTGAGGAGATGAGGGCTGAGGGTCTTCTCTTCCTGAATCAGCTGTGGATGGTCACGGCCTTGCCTAACTGCTAGCTCACAATCTCCCAATGACGGAGAAGCTGTGTCTCTCGGTAGCCTACAAATGGTAGATTGACTCTGACCTGGTGTTAAGGTGGTGCTCGAGCTCCGACACAGAGCACGCTCTGCACAAAGGATCAGTTACCTCTAGTCCGTGTCCTCAGAGAGAGAGTTAGGATAATGCTGTTGGAGATTTCAGTGCATGTCCGTTCTGTCTTGAGCTCAGAAGCTGAAGGGGCTCCTGAGGTTATCGTAGTCGGCCTGGTAGCTCCGTGATGAGTGGTCCTCGACGGCTCGGCCAGTCCCTAATTGAAGGCTTCTGTTCTGCTAATTGAGTGGTGGAGTCGCCGGTGTTTGGGAGGAAGACCACACCTGTACATTCCTCCTCCATCCCAACTAATGTCCTGCGTACATCCTCCTCTGTGTTGATGACTCCCCCACCCATGCAGCCGCGGGGAAGGGGGTCCAGCCTTCTGGAGTACATCAGAAGACGTCCAGATCTCCAGCGGTTCCGCAATCACTGTTCACGGAATAGCCAAAAGAGAAAGGAGCCGGAGTCGGCTCCTGGCCAGCGACTCTCAGAGCCAAACTCCTGGACTCTGTGTTACTTCAAACATGTGATCAGCTTAACAGTATCCCTGAGGCTTAGTGCTGGCCGGATGAGCAGGCAGCGGTCTCTGGGCGGGTGAAGTCATCTCATGTCTAGTCTATAGATCTAATGTATCTACTCCTAAAGCTGCTGCGTGTATATTCTATCAATACACCTTTATTTTTAAAACCATTATATAGCAGGTAACCTGATCCCAGTGTACGGGGACCCCTCAGCTCCCCTGCTAATGATGTTGAGCAATCTGTTAAATAATCCCAGAATGAGATTACAGCATGAGAAATATTAAATATCGTAATATTATATAAATATAAATATTAAATATCATAATATTATATATCAGTAGGACTAAAGAGACAGGCATCTGCAGTGAAGGGACCTGGGCCGTTTGTGGACTACGTGTCAGAGCACTAATGGTACCTCGCCTGAGGATTAGATGCTTGGGAATTGTGGGTCCTGCTGAACGGTCTGTGATTCTGCTCGTCTGAATGATCCTCTGTCCTTTTCTCGCAGGGAACAAGCAGCGGGAGTCTTGTGGGAAGACATGCCAAGGGGACAGGAACGACGAGTGGATGGGGGTCAGTCTGGCGAGACAGGACAAACCCAACGGCAAAGTTCTGGTATGTTCTTCACTAAACCAGTATGAGACTCCCGTGCAGCTGGCACCAGACCGCTAAGAACAGTAATCAAGCTGGATTAAAGGGCCCGTATGAGGGAAAACGGAGCTCCTAGCATGGCTAAATGTTACATACCGTTCACTGCCCAGTCTGTGTGTGGAAAACAAGGTTTTTGTGAGGTCAAAGGTCAACCCATCCAACCTAGCGCCGTTTAGCCCCGCCCATTTACACTTAAGGAGTGACTGAAGGCTACAGAGATTCTTGCAGCATCAGCTTCTCACATGTACAGCTGTGAAAGTGAATGCTTGAATGCGTTAACTGCTGTCTGGTGTTTACATGCGTTTACCTTTACACAGCACACTGTAACCCTAGCTAATCCTTCCTCCTGCTGAGAGGAGACGAGACGAGAGTCTGCAGGCGGTAAACTGAGTTACAGTTCCTACACCCATGAAGACACACTGTGCCACAGGACTCTAATGTTAGAAAGCTAATCTAGCTAACCTAGCTAACATTAGCACCCCATGGCTAAAGCCTGGCTAAAGGCCCTTTGTGGATACTCTTGTTATGAACCCCATCTTCAGGTTCCGGTTGTTTACCTGTTGTTGTCTGCTGCCCAGGTAACCTTATCCAGCTTTCTGTACTTTAGCTCCATCGTAGCTAGTTAGCTAGCTGTGTTTATTAGCGCCTGTCTGACTCAGAAGCCTCACAACCTGAACACGAAGGTGCGGGTTCATAGTAACATACGTCCTAAAGATCCCAGAGACTATATTGAGTATCTGCAAAGGGCCAGTTTGACTCGGCCAGTATGTGCTAACAGTCCAGTCCAGTCCAGTCCAGTCCAGTGTGGATGTTAGCTAGGTCCACTGTACTACATTTACATTTACAGCATTCAGCAAACGTTCTTATCCAGACAGGCTTAGTGTTTGGTCAGGGCATGTATCCACACGGGTACAGATAGGTTAGAGTCCACACTCCCCCTCAGCTCAAACACCGCCAGCACAAGGTCCAGACCTGAAACCTGTCACAGAAATACAGAGGTAATGCAGCGATACCCAGAAACACCAGCCAGCGCTCACACCTAGAAAGCAGATCACCAGGTGAGCGCAGCACAGGTACAGCACAGTGCTGAGACTAGCGCTCGTTTACTGCTTCGTTAGTTTCATTAGGTGAGGCCAGTCGTTCACTGGGTAGAGAGCTATTGAGCTATTTTGTGCTGCACACTTCCGTTTAACCTATCCGTGAAAGTGAAACACCTACACACTCACACACACACACACCCACACACACACAAACACTCACACACACACACACTCACACACACACACACACACACACACACACACAAACACTCACACACACACACACTAGGGGCAGTGAGCACACTTGCCCAGAGTGGTGGGCAGCCCTATCGACGGCGCCCGGGGAACAGTTGGTGGTTAGGTGCCTTGTTCAGCGACTCACACTCAACTGTGTTTAGAGATTGTGAGAGAGTCTGCCGTACGGACGGCCTGTGGAAGTCCATTCCGTCCATCTTGAAGGATGGCAGCTCGCGCTAAGCTGTACTTGAAGCACAAAGGGCTCGAGGTACCGATCGACTCTGGACCCTGGCCGTAAGGAGCGAGGGTTTGTAGGCCTCAGAGTTCTAACTGCAGCCTGCAGAATACACACCGTGCTCACTCACACCGCCACGCTCCAGTTCAGGTTGGAAAGACACAGTAACATCCACAGACCCTGTAAACCTCCTCACCGTGGCTTCCTCGTTTACTCCACTGTGGGATAAACAGGGTTCAGTTCTGTCACTCCAGTCCGCTGGTTAACACGTCCGGGTCTGAGCCTCTGCTGAGCGTCTGAGGCCGGTCCGGTCACCGTGCTGCGGTTCTGGGCTCACTGATGTTAAAATCGAGTCCAGAAAACGAGTCAGTTATCGTTCTAGATCTTTCTCTGGGCTGGGACGAGGAACCGCCTGCAGCTGATCAGAATCAGAATCGGGTTTATTGGCCAAGTATGCCGACACACAGAAGGAATTTGGTTTCGGCGGTTCGTGACCCTCTACTTCAGAACCAGTATACATATACCTAAGATAAACTGAGTTACCGTCTTACACCAACGCAGAAACACAGTCTGGCGTCAGTGAGCTCTACTGTTAGCTAGCTAGCTGTCCTAGTCAGACTCAGAATCCTCACAGCCTAAACACGAAGGTGTGGGTTCATGGTAAGAGACAGCCTAAAGAGCCCACAGACTGTACCGGGTATCACCGAAGGACCCGTCTGGGTTTGCCAGTAGGCCAATTCAACTTCACTTCCATTTAATTTGAGCTCGATTTTAATGTTAGCTAGGTTCCCTGGTCAGCTAACATTACAGCCCACTGACACAAGGGAAGATCTGGTTGGTTGGTGTAGCTCAGCAGATAACACCACTACCCACCAAGTAGTCAACACCACGTGTGGGAGACTGGGGTTCGAATCCCGGTCTGGGTGACTTGTCCTTGGGCAAGACTCCTAACACTACACTGGCCCACCTGTAATGTGACTAACCTTGTAAGTCGCTCTGGATAAGAGCGTCAGCTAAATGCCGTAAATGTAAAGTCTAGGTGTTTTGGAAGCTACGACCTGAACTTGAAAGTCCCTCCGTCACGACTCAACACGCGTGTTTACATTAAATATCTACGCCCAATTATTTTCAAAGCTTTGAATACTCGCCTCTTATCTGTGCTGGATCTCCAGAGCCCAGCCCTAGGCAGCATTACGTGTCTACTGTAAAGACATTCTGAGATTATTTCTCTTTCTTCTAAACATTTCTTTCGTTACGTGCATTTATCCTTCAAAACTAGACAAGGTTTTTTTTTTTTTACTTTTTTACCAACGTAAACGTCATTTGTTGCGGTGCACACACGAGTCACACTCTGCTCGCTGTGGTTTAGTGTTATTGTGAAATCTAACCGCTCTGGAGAATGATTCTGGTCAGGGAACTGGGATGATGTAATAACGGGCCTAGGTGTCGTATTGCGGTCTGTTTTGAAGAATGAAGGAAAAACCCAGAAATAAACGGAGAGGAACAACTAAACAAAGAACAGATACACACCAGGAATAGCTCCGTGGATCCAGGGAGAATCAACACGGCCAAACAAGGAGCAGGGCAAACGCGTGGGGTAGAAACACTGGGGGGGGCAAACTGGGAACACCTGGGAACAGTTACAGGGCAGGGCTACAGATGGGAGACAGGTGAGGGGCACGACAAAGGGGCGGAGCACGAGAGGAGCAGGAAAACCCAAACCAATACAAGCACATGGCAGAGACACGAGGGAGACGTAAACAAGGAGCAAAAACAACGAGGGCGAGACGGAACAGTGTGTTCTAGTGAGCATGTGATTCGGGAAACTGTGTTCGGCCTTATTTATGGAATTTCAAAATAATAGATGGAACGCCCATCCGTAAACCGGGCTGGGTAACTCGACCGGTCGTACTCCGCGTCAGCCATCGGTTCCACCTAAGCCCAAACCCTGTTCTAAAGCTCCTATAGAATGTTTCATTCAGTGTTTAAATGGTCCTCTGCTAGTAGCTAGCGTTCCCTGTACTAGCTACTGGCTCCATCTGGACACCAACACACAGTAGATTAAAGTTGATCCTCACTATGGAGCTCTCAGTTTAAGATGATCTGCTCCAACCGGCACACGGATACAATCACACAGCATGGCTGCTACTTACAGGCTGCTGTTGGGGTGGTGGTGCTAATAAAGGTGGAGCTGCTCCTCTCTTCAGTCTCTTCAGGGTCAGACGCTGAGCAGAGCTGCTCCATATTGTCCAGAGAGGTTTGGGAATCTGTCCGGAGTGGAATGTGCAGACTGCAGGATTAAAGGTGTTCCGGGATCCTGTTAAAGATGTGGAGCTGGAGTTCCTGTTCTCCAGCTTGGTTTGGGAATTCTCTGTTCCACCTTAAATGGTGCTACAGGACATTCCGGCACCCGTACCAGCTGCAGTATTTAAGGTGGAACGGAACATTGGATTAGGAAGCTGGTGAACAGGAAGAACTGCTGACACCGTTGACAGTGGGGTTCTTTGGGAAGGGAATGGAAAGTGCCACTTCCCAGCCTGGAACGCTGGAGTTCTCCACATGGTCCACCATGTTGGTTCTGTAGCTTCGTTGTGGTTGTGTGTAGATGTTGGGGGTGTGAATATTAATGAGTCTGTTCCGTATCAGATTTGCTCGGTTTTCCCGTCCTCTTTTGGAAGTGCGGGATGTGTATTTGAAGGAGGAACAGCCGTGTTCGAAGTTCACAGTATGTGGGTTCTATGAATTGAACTCTCCTACACCGTCACGGTCGTATAGTAGTTCTGGTGAGAGGTCTTGTACACGTACCTCCAAAGTTCCATAGTGCTATGGCATGTGTTCTGGACCCGGAGTGGGAATGGCAGAGATGCAGTTTTCCCTAAGGCAGAGTAACATCAGAATGATTTCATAGCTGCTTTGAAACAAGTAGACATGAACATACACTGGTGTGAAAAAGTGTTGGCCCCTTCATGATTTCTTATTTTTCTGCATTTTTGTCTCTTAAATGTTTCAGATCATCAGACACATTTAAATATTAGTCAAAGACAACACAATAAACACAAAATGCAGTTTTAAATGAAGGTACAAACACTTTTACACACAGGGCAAACCTTCATTTAAAAACTGCATGTTGTGTTTTCTGTGTTGTCTTTGACTAATATTTAAATTTGTTTGATGATCTGAAACATTTAAGAGACATTATAAAGGGGCAAACACTTTTTCACACCACTGTATATAAGTTAAGTCATCTTATAATAAACTTACAACATGAGAAATATTAGATCTAAGATCATGTTTCCTCCCAGGAATGCAGTTATTCCGGTGTAAATAATGGGTCTGGAACGGGACGTGACTGTTTGGGCTTCGTTGTTGACTTGTCTCGTTACCTGGTACCTGGCTTCCATACCAAACGCCGTTATCACCCGGGGCTGGCTGTAACCATGTGCCGTTGGGAATACTGGATGTTCCTGTGCGTTCTTCCCGGTGCCTGCTCTCTTGATGACCAATAACGAGTGTAATGTTAACAATCTCAGCCGTTGTTTAATTCCGAACCGCCTGTACTTGTAAAACAAGTGGACGGATTGAAGCGATCATCTTTCACATCGGCGGCGCTGCTAACCTCCAGCTGTCCCCCCGTTATTAAAGGCGTTAGCTCACTCTGCGCTCCACATGCATTGGGGGCCTCTAAAGAGGGGCCACTCTCCAGCGATGACAGTCCGGCCTCCCAGAATAAAACAGTCCCGTCAGTCCCGATCGCGGCAGTGTTTCTTTTCCCTAGTGGCCGGGAATGGATGGGCAGCTGGCTGGTTTTGTTTAGCCTCGCTTCTCATCCCGGTGGTCCCGCTCAAGGGCAGGGGCTTCGTTCTGGCTCGGCTGCAGCAGCCTGCCGCAAGCGATGAAAGCCTGAGGCCTCGCTCTGAGCTCCAGATTACCAGCCACAGGCTTTGATGGTCAGTCTGGTGGGGGTCATTACAGGGTGGTCTGAGCGACTGAGGAACACGTGCTAGAGGTTCCGCATCAGTAGGAACTTCACAACAACGATACTTACCACGACACAAGCATCACAGTAGCGCCCCCTATCGGCCTTCGCACCGGGGTGCAGACCTCAGTAGCCAAGGCTCGAGTCCAGAAAGCTCCTCAGTGATCGTTCTAGCTCTTCCCTTGTGGTGAGGAAGAGAAGAGGGCAGTCTGGAGTTCATAAGGTGGGCTACAGTTCCTACACCACTGAAGAACCCCATAGTTTGGTACCAGTCGGCTGTAACGTTAGCTAGCCAGTTCGGCTTTAGCCGTGGGATGCTAACGTTAGCTGGGTTAGCCAGACTAGCTAGGATAGCTATGTTAGACCCCACTGGCGCCAAACTGTGTGGTGGTCTTCACTGGTGTAAGAACTGTAACTCATCACCTCCAGACTCTCCTCTCCTCTCTCACCACACGGAAAGATCTAGAACGATACCTGAGTAGCTTTTTGGGCTGAGATCTGAGATCAAACAAGGAACACAGGAACCGCGGCCTGCTGGAAAGATCAGAACCCGGACAGCACAGTAGAGACGTGGACCCGGACGTCTTAGTGGATTGGAGTGGAAAGAATTCTGATCCTTTCTGAGGCCTGAATAACGGAGGGAGTGATCGTGGAAGTGATCACGGGCCCTGTGAACCCACCTGGACCCTTGAGTGGCTTACATCGGACTTAATAATCGGATTCCACCGTTGTCTTTATTATTCCTGATAACCGAACAGCGGCTGCTGTGACGCCTCACTTCACCAGTTCTCTGTTTCGGGTTGTGTGAGAATTCCAGTTCTGTTAACCGGGGAGTTTCAGCTCTGCTGTGGAGAACAGGCATGGGCTCCGGCTTGATGTGTGCTGCTCAACAACAACTCAGCAACCTGAAATTGTTATTGGAAAGTACGAGCTTTGAACTCCAGCAGATCGGTAAACACTATTCCTGCCCAGCAGCCTCAGCGTTCCTTTCCATTCCAAAGAAGAGAGAAAGGAGCCTGGCGTGGGTTACAGCCTGACAACTGGAATATACCCTGTAAGAGGAGATCTGTTTACTCATGAAAATTAGAAATATGGCAAATAGGACATAGCTGAACTAACCCGCCCTCAGGGCACAAGACGGAGGCGGAGCGTTGTATCGGCTCGCGTTGAAGTGTATCCTGTGGTATGGGATCTTAGTGTATCGCTGCGTCATGTGGTAGTGTGTTGTGTTGTATCACAGTGTGTGATTTTACACTCACCATTAAGAACATACAGGCTTAAACACCGTTACCACGACTGTCCTTAACACCACGTCACCGTCACCAAACACTGCAGTGGTGTCGTACCAGACTGTCATGGAGTGACTCAGAATGGCAGCGGGTCATCTTCAGTGACGAGTCCCGCTTTAGTCTTGGTGGAGACGCCCAACGAATCCGTGTGTGGAGGCACCGTGGTCAGCACCGAGATGGACGGTTTACTGTCACACGTCCAGAAGGCCTGGTGTCCCTCCACCTCCACCCCTACCGCACCATCTGCAGGAACTGTGTGAGGATGTTCAAGCTGCATGGGATGGAGTATCACAGGACTCCATCAGGAACCTCTACAGCTCCATACCGAGACGTCTGGCGTGTTGGGTTAGCGAACACGGCGGCCCGACGCCATACTGAGAGACAGACTTCTGTATGTGTAGCTCAATAAATATTGATCATAGTCTAAATACTACATGCTGTTGTACACCACTCTGCTAAGCGTTAGCCTGGTGCTCTCCGTCAGCTAGCTGCCCCTCCTCTCGCTGCCAGCTCCTGTGCCTCGGTGTATTCTGGCTCAGGTGGTTGTATATCTGCTTGGTTTGCCATGAAACCCAGGCAGCCTCCGGAATCTGTTCTGAGGCAGCAGGCGCGGGGGCTAGTTGTTGTTGTTGGATGCATGTGTTGTAAGTCACCCAGTCTGGAAGATGCTGCCCCAGAGTGAAGACTGGCTCCAGCCAGACCAATCTAAATTCTAAATCTAGGTTCTATGGAGGGAGGGGCTATTTCTGGATCCTCCGGGTGCCTCATCCCGCCGCTCAGGACAGGACGTGGACTGATGCATGAGCTCACTGAAGTATTGAGGCTTACTGTAGGGAGCATGGTGAATTATTTGCGGATGGTGTTGCGCTACAGCAGGAGAGGGAGAGCTGCGCTGCTGGAATGGTGCCCTCACATCTGGATGGAACACCTGAAAGTCATCAAGCCTGATAGCGGAGGCTTTGACCTTCCTGCCACTCGTGTGTTTGAACAGAGGGCCTGTTTGGATGATAATCGTGTAATATGGTAATATCTGTAGATTATAGAGGGACGTTTTAAAGGGAAGTAATAAAGTTATTGAGTTAACTGAACCGTGACTATGTGTGTGATACTCTGTCAGTTCCCAACAACACAGAATTGATTTTTGATCAGAACTTTCCGGTAGTCAGTGGGTCATTTAGGTCCAAGTCTATCTATCTATCTATCTATCTATCTATCTATCTATCTATCTATCTATCTATCTCTGTCTGTCTGTCTGTCTGTCTGTCTGTCTGTCTGTCTATCTATCTATCTATCTATCTATCTATCTATCTATCTATCTATCTATCTATCTATCTATCTATCTATCTATCTCTGTCTGTCTGTCTGTCTGTCTGTCTATCTATCTGTCTGTCTGTCTGTCTATCTATCTATCCACCTACCTACCCACCCACCCACTCTCTTGCGTACAGTATCGTGATATCTCAGGTCAGTGATATATCGAATCGTAGCCCCTGTATCATGAGACATGTTGTGTCTCCAGCACTGTCCTAGTTTACACTGAATTTTTAATTTATTATATTTTATATCTAATTATATTTAATTAATTTTCTAACGGTTCAGTCTTGTTTTCTGTGATGTGAGAGTCCTCTGCTCCGCGTCAGACGGACCCTCCTCTGCTCCGCCTCAGGCGGACCCTCTGTGTAACTGTTATTTTATCGGATGTTTTTTTCCAGTGCTGTTTAACACAGAAAGCCGGATCAGGTTTCGGGACAGATCTGTTTTGGTCTAGGTTTGGTATTTGTACTCTGAACTGCCCCGACCGTTACGTGTGTAGTACAGTATAAACACTCACGTCCTGGTTACACCAGGTAAGGCCAGCAGGGACGTGCAGAACGCGTCAGACCGAGCGGGTCCCTTTGACCTGCCACATAGCAGGAGGGGCACACGCCACTGTAAGCCGTGTTTTCATCTGCACTGACTCACGTTTCCATGTTTCAGCGAGGCGGCTGTTTGGCAGATGTGAAATCACCATGGTAATCTCCCTTCTCGGCCAATCACGTGGCGGT
>JAMWET010001957.1:35000-187500 GCA_024036415.1 Prochilodus magdalenae | reverse complement strand
CCACACCCACCATGTTGGTCCACACCTACCTTGTTGGTCCACACCCACCATGTTGGTCCACACCCACCTTGTTGGTCCACACCTACCTTGTTGGTCCACACCTACCATGTTGGTCCACACGCACCTTGTTGGTCCACACCTACCATGTTGGTCCACACCTACCTTGTTGGTCCACACCCACCATGTTGGTCCACACCCACCATGTTGGTCCACACCTACCTTGTTGGTCCACACCTACCATGTTGGTCCACACCTACCTTGTTGGTCCACACCCACCATGTTGGTCCACACCTACCTTGTTGGTCCACACCCACCATGTTGGTCCACACCCACCATGTTGTCCCACACCCACCATGTTGTCCCACACCTACCATGTTGGTCCACACCCACCATGTTGGTCCACACCTACCTTGTTGGTCCACACCCACCATGTTGGTCCACACCTACCATGTTGGTCCACACCTACCTTGTTGGTCCACACCCACCATGTTGGTCCACACCCACCATGTTGGTCCACACCTACCATGTTGTTCCACATTCACCATGTTGGTCCACACCTACCTTGTTGGTCCACACCCACCATGTTGTCCCACACCCACCATGTTGGTCCACACCTACCATGTTGGTCCACACCTACCTTGTTGGTCCACACCTACCATGTTGGTCCACACCCACCATGTTGGTCCACACCTACCTTGTTGGTCCACACCTACCTTGTTGGTCCACACCCACCATGTTGGTCCACACCTACCTTGTTGGTCCACACCCACCATGTTGGTCCACACCTACCTTGTTGGTCCACACCCACCATGTTGGTCCACACCCACCATGTTGGTCCACACCCACCTTGTTGGTCCACACCCACCATGTTGGTCCACACCCACCATGTTGGTCCACACCTACCTTGTTGGTCCACACCCACCAAGTTGGTCCACACCTACCTTGTTGGACCACACCCACCATGTTGGTCCACACCCACCATGTTGGTCCACACCCACCTTGTTGGTCCACACCCACCATGTTGGTCCACACCCACCATGTTGGTCCACACCTACCATGTTGGTCCACACCTACCTTGTTGGTCCACACCCACCATGTTGGTCCACACCCACCATGTTGGTCCACACCCACCATGTTGGTCCACACCCACCATGTTGGTCCACACCTACCTTGTTGGTCCACACCTACCTTGTTGGTCCACACCCACCATGTTGGTCCACACCTACCTTGTTGGTCCACACTCACCATGTTGGTCCACACATACCATGTTTGGGCAATATCGAATTTGGCAGTATTAGGTTTTGTGAGGCTGTATTGATTATTGATCAGTATGTATTGATCAGTAGTTTAATGTAAAGATTGGTGACGTGTTAATATCCCTGATCACTAAAGCTGCTTCACGCGGCAGGTAAAAGTTGCCCAAATCCGATCCGGCCAAAAACCTGACACTCGATTCCGGTTTGGGACACTTTCTTACGGGGTATTGAAAACCGATACATTTCCGATATGCACCAATGTGGCTCAGTCTGAAGAGCCAGATCAGAATTCATGCCACTTTTACGTCAGTCCAGTTCGACATTTAGCAATGACAGCTCTCCCCAGCCGCTCCGTGTTCAAACTGACTTTGAACGAGATGGGTGAACGAGGCTGCAGCGTCAGTGAAAATTAGCCTGAAAGCTAATCAAAAGAAGGGGCAATCACTGGAGCTTCCTGATCCCTCCTGTGACGCTGGGGAAGATGAAACTGAAACCAGGAGAGGGAACTGCGTCTGTAAGTGAACATGGCCTAGATAGCAGTGATGTAATCTGTCCTCAGCCATTGGGTGTTTGGAATCTGAGCTAAACAAGTAGTGTAAGGGTGCACCGCTAACATTAGCATTAGTCACCTATGCTAATGGCGACGTGGTTTTATACCGATTTCCTAAAAGTGGGTTTAAAGCTCACAGTATTTCCCCGCTTACAGGGTCGCGGTGCGGTGATACATATTGCTGTAGGCTGATTGTTTTTGGAACTACCTAACGGATCAGCTGTGTGGATATAACCACTTAACACTCAACACTAACACTCAGTACTACAGCCTATTATGTCATCATAATAAGAGTCCTGTTTAATTTTGATGCTGAGTGTAAGTTATGCCGGGCCGCCTGGCAGGCCAGCCTGGAAGCTCAGTGGCTAGCTGACTGACAGCTTGGTTGAATTGGCCGTGCGTGATGAATGCAGCTGGGTCTCGGTAGGCAGCGGTAATGCACCCCAAGTCGGCCTGCCTGCTGCTGTGGGTGGCCGCTGCCGCGAGCTGAGGGAGCTCTGAGGACGTGTCAGGCTGGTCTCCTAATTGGCTGATTGAGCGGGTTAAACTGAGAGCAGAGTTTTATCACCAGAGCCGGGCATTTATTATTCTAAACATCTGTAAACACAGACTGTCCCCCAGAAACAAAGGACAGCGTCTTCATAGCTGTCCATCCTAAACAGCGCTAAACCGACAACAGCAAACTGAGGAAGCCGTGGCGCTACTTACTCAGGAGAGCAAACCACAACCACACTATACATACACAGTGTCTTATACACACACAGGGACACTCTACAGCTACATCAGGACAAACACACAGAACAGGAGAGAGAGAGAGGGGGGGGGGGAGGAGAGGGAGTGAGAGAGAGAGGGAGAGGGAGGGGGAGAGAGGGGGGGGGAGAGAGAGAGAGAGAGAGAGAGAGGAGGGGGGAAGATAGAGGGGGTGAGTGAATGACTGAATGAGTGAGTGAGTGAGGGGGTGAGTGAGTCACTGACTGAGTGAGGGGGCGAGTGAGTATGTGAGTGAGTGAGGGGGTGGGTGAGAGTGAGTGGGTGAGAGTGAGTGAGGGGGTGAGTGAGTATGTGAGTGAGTGTGAGTGAGGGGGTGGGTGAGTGTGTGAGTGAGGGGGTGAGTGTGTGAGTGAGGGAGTGAGTGAGTGAGGAGGTGAGAGAGGGTGAGAGTGAGTGAGGGGGGGAGTGAGTATGTGAGTGAGTGAGTGAGTGAGAGTGAGTGAGGGGGTGAGAGAGTGAGTGAGTGAGTGAGGGGGTGAGCGTTTCCGTTGGCTTCCAGCAGCGCAGCGCCAGCCCGGCTCTGGGGTCAGAGTGCACAGCCGGCGAGGGCGGTGGTGACAGAGGTATGAACGTGGAGACATGTGGGCGGTGCCGGTGTGAACCAGCACTGATGATGGACTTTCCGCCCTGAACTCAGGATCAGCTGCGGGATCAGACCCAGGCCTGCACCACGGGGTTGAGGATGTAAGCGAGCCGACGGAGGAGCTGGAGCTGGAGACCCTGCGGGGATTTGGTAATGGATGTGTTCGGGAACTGGCAGCCGGTGTGGCTGTAAGGGAGCGGGTGGATGTGGCAGGGTGGGAAATGGGCAGACCCCGGCAGTGGAGTCGTGAATGTGCGTTATCCAGCTACAGGGGGGCGACAGGCAGCACCGTGTACACCTGTAGGAGTATATTTACCTGTGTAGATACAGGACGAGTAAACACCACCGCTGAAGTGTGTTCCCCCAGAGGAACGCTGGACCAACAGGAGCAGTTCTAGCCTGGGAGTGTGGAGGACACGCCCCTTATTGACGCGCTCGGGATGAAGTACCGAGAGGAGGCGGCGGAAGCTCAGCTCCCTCAGGAGCAGTTGTGGAGGAAAACATTTAGACTGTGGCCGGCTGGTGGTGATGAGCTTCACTTTCACATCTTACACATCTCAGATCCTCAGACTTCGGAAAACCGCTCCCGGCCAAACCACAGGATGATGGCTTAGTCACGTTACACGGCTTTCATCAGCACCCAGTCATATTCCGCCCGGCTCGCGGGACCGCTACGGTGCCGTGCTCTCTGGAGGAACCAGTTTGGAATACCTAAAGCCCCTCTGAACTGAATTCCTTTCCGACCTGGTTAGATTCCCTCTTATGGGCCACAGTGTGTGAAGGCGCCTCCCCCGGGCCCGGATGCCTTGTACCGTGCTTGGGGACGGTTCCCCCACCTCCCCACTCCTCCGCTGGCCTGCTCTCCCCCCTCCCCACTCCTCCGCTGGCCTGCTCTCCCCCCTCCCCACTCCTCCGCTGGCCTGCTCTCCCCCCTCCCCACTCCTCCGCTGGCCTGCTCTCCCCCCTCCCCACTCCTCCGCTGGCCTGCTCTCCCCCCTCCCCACTCCTCCGCTGGCCTGCTCTCCCCCCTCCCCACTCCTCCGCTGGCCTGCTCTCCCCCCTCCCCACTCCTCCGCTGGCCTGCTCTCCCCCCTCCCCACTCCTCCGCTGGCCTGCTCTCACGTTGGTCTAAATATTTAGGCCGGACCACACTTCCGTCATCGCTCCGAGGGTCTTATAGCCGTAAAGGAGGTCTGTACTTGAGGAGCAGCGGGCGGGGGTGACGCTGTCGCAGTGCCTACCCCACGCGCGGCCCCATGCGATGTTGCAGCTCGTAGCTCTGCACCTACCCTGGCCATTCACCGCATGGGCCGGGTCTTTGAGGGCAGATCCGCGGGCCAGTGCACTGGTAGGGGTTTGGTAACCTTTCACCCGTGTGTAACCGTTTCGGAGGAACTTTGAAACACTGGTGGAATTTCCCGTGTTGTACCTGGTGAGTAGTTTTCCCAGCTCCGGCTCTGCATCCTGTCGTTCCCGCTGGGGCTCCTGGTTTTATTATGACGAGACGTTTTCGATACGACTCTGGAACAGAGCGTAAGAGAATTCCTTTCCTGAGCAGAACCTCTCAGCGCTCGGCTCCCGGGTCACTCAGGCAGCCGTTCTCTTCCTTCCGTTTCTCCTCGGCGCTCCGGGGAGTCGAATGTGTGCGCGGCGCATTTCGCGGGGTTCCAATCTCAATATTTTCTGAAACCGGAGAGCCCTGCGCCCCCCCTCCCCCCGCAGCCCCCTCCCAAGTGTGAGTTTTTGTTGAATGTGGCGCTGCTGGGTTGTTGGAGTCTGCCTCTCGGCCCCCAGATTCCTCTTGGACGGAGCGGGGCCTTTGACTAACTCCATATGGAATGCAGGAAGAACTCCAGTAACTGCTGGCTCAGGCACACAGCGAAATCATTTTGTGGTTTGCTGATATTTTTTTTCCCTTCTTCCCCCTCCTCTCTGCCTCTCTCCCTTTCTCTCTCTCTCTCCCTCTCCCTCTCTCCTCTCTCCTCTCCCTCTCCCTCTCTCTCTCTCCTCTCCCTCTCTCTCTCCCTCTCCCTCTCTCCCTCTCTCCTCTCCCTCTCTCTCCCTCCTCTCCCTCTCTCCCTCTCTCCTCTCTCCTCTCCCTCTCTCTCCCTCCTCTCCCTCTCTCCCTCTCTACTCTCTCCTCTCCCTCTCTCCTCTCTCCTCTCCCTCTCTCCCTCTCTCTCTCTCCTCTCCCTCTCTCTCTCCCTCTCCCTCTCTCCCTCTCTCCTCTCCCTCTCTCTCCCTCCTCTCCCTCTCTCCCTCTCTCCTCTCTCCTCTCCCTCTCTCCCTCTCTCTCCTCTCCCTCTCTCTCTCCCTCTCCCTCTCTCCCTCTCTCCTCTCCCTCTCTCTCCCTCCTCTCCCTCTCTCCCTCTCTCCTCTCTCCTCTCTCCTCTCCCTCTCTCCCTCTCTCCCTCTCTCCCTCTCCCTCTCCTCTCCCTCTCTCTCCCTCCTCTCCCTCTCTCCTCTCTCCTCTCTCCCTCTCCCTCTCCCTCTCCCTCTCCCTCTCCCTCTCTCCTCTCTCCTCTCTCCTCTCCCTCTCTCTCTCCCTCTCTCCCTCTCTCTCCCTCTCTCCTCTCTCCTCTCCCTCTCTCTCTCCTCTCTCCTCTCCCTCTCTCTCTCTCTCTCCCTCTCCCTCTCCCTCTCTCTCTCCTCTCCCTCTCTCCTCTCTCCTCTCTCCTCTCCCTCTCTCCCTCTCTCCCTCTCTCCCTCTCTCTCCCTCTCTCTCTCTCCCTCTCCCTCTCTCCCTCTCTCTCCCTCTCTCCCTCTCTCTCTCTCTCTCTCTCTCTCCCTCTCTCTCTCTCTCCCTCTCTCCCTCTCTCCTCCCCCTCTCTCCTCACCTCTCTCTCCCTCCTGCAGACTATAAGAAGATGTATGGGGAGGAGCACGGCTCGTGCCAAGCGGGGATAGCGGGTGTTTTCACTGAGGTCAGTAGCAGTGCGTGTGTTTTATAACTCCCTCTGTTTTCCACAGTTTGTATTTTGTAATGCGTCTTGTGTTCACTGTCTGCTTCTCCCCCGTGTTGCAATCTTTCCATTCTCTCCTCAGGCCCATCATCACGTCCCCTGTTTTGCCATAACAGAGTCCGCTGGGCTCATATGAATGAAAGTTCAGGAGTGTAGAGGGACGTTAGCGTCTGCGCTGCGTGCTAATGAGCCCTGTTTATCGCGGGGTCGTAGCCGCGAGCAGGCCTGCGATCGATCAGTGCAGCCTGTGGGAAAATATCTAATTGTGACCGAACTGCAGTTTACGTTCGCTTCCTGGCCTGGAGGTTTGGCCAAGAGGAGCAGCATCACGTGGAGCGCGTCCGCTGAGTGCGCCAGACTACCAGTTAGCTGTGGTTGTGATGTCACACGTGCAGCACAGGGTGATTTGTTGCTTATGTCTGGTCTAACTCCTCCACAGCCAGCGCACACACGTTCCGCGCTATTGGGTTATAGGTTCCCCACGCTCGCTGGAAGGGAACACGAGGGGCTCACTTTCCAGTCCTGGTGTTGGGCATCTGGAGCTCCCACCACACAGTCGGTTCCTACGTGGATCAGGAAACATGGAGGTTCAGATTCGGCTTCCCTTCCTACGCCAAGCTCGGCCTCATTAGACAGAGGCTGCCCCTCATCTGAATAGCTCCGCCCACAGCTTCAAAGCTGCCTTCACGAACGGGCAGTCGGAAGCTAAGAGCTCATCATGGGAGCTGCTCTGTGTGGGCTGCGACCGAGTGGGTCATGGTCATTTTTGATGGCAGCATCCCAGCCGTAGTCAGGACACGCCTGCACGCGAGTCCTGACCACCTTGTGTCTGACAGGAAGCTGAATCCAGCTCCTCATTCACCAGCTTCCTGTTCGGAATTCTCATTCCACCTTAAACAGTGCAGCAGGTTCATTCTGGCACATCGGTTCCGCCTTAAAGGGGCAGCTGGAGGCTCGTTAAAGGAACGCTGAAGTGGATTTTAATAAAACGTAGATGAGGTATAGGGGCGCTCAAAACTGATGGGTCCATTAACCCCTTAACATTCCATCTCTACCTTTTGGTAGCTTAACCTGACTGTGCCATCTCCACCAATCGGCAGAGGCATGCTAGGCTTCTGCTCGCTGCATGCCTGTAATCCTGGCTGTTGGGTCGGTCAGGTTCGGAGATCCTTACTTCATTCCTGTCCAAGTTTAATTCTTGTTGGTTGATTTCTTTTTCCTGCTCTCTGGGAAACTGTTCTTTTGCCTAATAAGGGGAACGTGTTTTTCGGAAAACATGCGTTACCAAACGGTCTAATTGTGTCTTTATGCTAAAAGTGTCTATGCTAAGCTAATGGAATTGAATAATTACAAAACAAATATAAACAAATCTATATAAATTGCTTGTTTATTGGTGTGGAGATTAAAGGATTTAGAATTATGTGTATTTATTGTAATTTCGTCCGGGTCCAACACTTATATCGGTTAAACAGCCTTTACTCCAGACACAGCGGAACGTTCTCCTGCATGAGGCTGCTTTAATGAGGTTCCCAGGTGAAAGTCTGCTCTTGATCAGTGTCTAGAACCCTGGCCCACAGGCTCATCTTTGCTGCTGGTGCTGATGAATTGGGTACTGGGCATCACTTCTGTCAGACTGTGTTCTGGTACTGGTTCCAAACATCTCCGTGGGCAGCGCTCCTCGAACCCCGGGCATCACGTAAACAGACTGGCTGCACTTTAAACGGAGGAGCGAGAGGGTCGAATACCAGCGCTGAAAAACTCACACTGCTAATGTATGCAGCCCAGCATACCTGGCAGGACCGGAGCACCGCCAGCGCTCCTTCAAAGCGCCTCTGGACGGACTGCTGGGGCGGGCGGTCTTACTGAGGAATCTGAAAAACTTAACCCCGTAAGGGAGGAATTCCTCCAGGCCTGAGGTGCCGGCTCTCCAGGTGCTCCACAGATGGTCCAGGGCTGGACCTGATCATCAGAGAGTGACCCGCGCTAACATCTTGTGTGACCATCAGGACCTTCTAGCATCTAAACCAGATGGCTGGGCTGTGGGAAGGCTCTGTCACTCGGGCGGTTGGAAGCTGGCGGCTCAGCTGGAGGTGCTGTTTGGCACGTTTGGCTGGCCCAGCGCCATTTGTTGTTCTTTCCTCTGTGACAAATGGAAAACGCTTTACCGGATGACCATTTGTGACTTTAGGGGAGCTCGGTGTAGAGGGCGGCTCACTGATTAAGCCTTATCAGCGTTCAGCATGTGTAAGAACTGACCACGTATTAATACTGTTATTAACGCTGTTATTAATACTGTTATTAACGCTGTTATTAATACTGTTATTAACGCTGTTATTAATGCTGTTATTAACGCTATTATTAATACTGTTATTAATACTGTTATTAACGCTGTTATTAACGCAGTTATTAATGCTGTTATTAACGCTATGATTAATACTGTTATTAATGTTGTTATTAATACTGTTATTAACGCTGTTATTAACACTGTTATTAATGCTGTTATTAACACAGTTATTAATACTGTTATTAATGCTGTTATTAATACGGTTATTAACGCTGTTATTAATACTATCATTAACGCTGTTATTAATGTTGTTATTAATACTGTTATTAATGCTGTTATTATTGCTGTTATTAATGTTGTTATTAATATTGTTATTAATGCCATTATTAATACCGTTGTTAATGCTGTTAGTAATACTCTTATTAATATATGTTATTATTAATAATGTGTATTAGTTTACACTGTAATCTATAGAAACGCTCTCTTCGCTGCTCACAGTGAGGTCTTACTCCATTATGGTGGAAGTGAAAAGTTTCTCTCATAATCTGGAAGAACCAGCTGGTCTTTGTGTCGTGTGTAAATGTCATGATATATGCACCAACAGAAATGGCCCAATAACTCTTGGTTCTGGTTCTGGTTCCATTGGCTTACATTAAAAGTAAGGTATGTTCTTTCCTTCTCCAGTGAAGGTTCCAACAGCGATAATATACCATCATTGTCCAAAATGGGAATTTTACAGGACAGGGCAAAAACCTCCTTTAACTGTAATGTAATGTAACCAGATGTCTTTCCAAGCGATTCTGGGTCATTTCTGTCGGCCTGTTCTTCATGAAATTTACACACAGTGTAAAGACCAGCTGCTGCGTTCAAATTATCCATAAATCTAAAAATCAAGAAATGAAAATTGAGATGCATGTTTTTCTTTGGACAGAGACGATGTCCAATCCGCTAAGAGAATCCCAGAAGGAACACACAGAAGTGTTGATAATGTAATCCAGTAAAGTTCAGTAGAAATGATCAAAGTGAGACGATCACATTAGATTAAATGGATGTTGACGTTTTCCTTCAGCGATTTTTTACAAATCACATGTAGAATATCTCAGTATTTGTAAAATCAGTTATATAGTATTGTGACTGAAGTATTATGGGTTTTAAATTTCCCAATAAGAAAATATTAAAAAATTAATAAAATATGTGATTATAAAATGTAAATAAAAAAATCATTTTTAAAGTTTTAATGCTCGTTAAGAAGCTAATGAACATTATTAAATGTGAGCTGATGGTTTGGTTTGATTGATTTGTCCTGGCTGAGACACTCTTTATAACTTCAGGTTGAGTGGGCGGGGCTTAGCTGCTATAGGCTGCTTAGGCAGGTATGTAAAGGAATTTAGGACAGGCTGTTACTGTGGGGTGTGTTCCGTATATGGACTGGGGAGCGGGTGGTGCACTATGGGCCTCTTGATGTACACACATTACTGCAGTTGGTGGTTATAAATGTAAATCAGGGACCAATGAAAACATTTTAAAGCAGTCAGCTATGCAAATCAGTTGAGGGATCGGAGCAGGAAGTGACAGCTGGCGTTTCAGCTGGCGGTCGGGTTAGCAGCAGATAATACAGCGTAGTTTGTGGCTGCTGGTTAACCAGGGCCTCACC
Source organism: Prochilodus magdalenae (assembly GCA_024036415.1). Taxonomy (NCBI): domain Eukaryota; kingdom Metazoa; phylum Chordata; class Actinopteri; order Characiformes; family Prochilodontidae; genus Prochilodus; species Prochilodus magdalenae. The sequence goes on along the minus strand of JAMWET010001957.1, from coordinate 177,439 downwards.
GAGGGCCCGGCTTCTTTCCCCTCGTAATTGCGAGCTCTGTTTCTGCAGACCTCAGTAAAAAGCCGGGGAGCAGCGCACTGTGTTTAGACGCGTTTCCATGGCTTCAGTTTTCCGGATGATGTTGACTGAGAACTGCTGTTGATGTTCCAGGAGCTCGTCGTTATGGGGGCACCCGGATCGTACTACTGGACCGGAACAGTCAAAGTGTTCAACATCACCTCCAACACGCAGTACAGCCTCAACAAGGAGGAACTGAGTTCTCAGAGATACAGTTATCTGGGTCTGTGTTAACACACACACACACACACACACACACACACACAGACACACACACGCATACACACACACACACGCATACACACACATATACACACACACACACACACACACACACACACACACACACACACACACACACACACACACACATATACACACACACACACGCATACACACATATACACACACACACACACACTCACACACACATATATACACGCACACACACATACATACTCACACACACAAACACGCATACACACACACACCACACACATACACACAATACACACACACACACACATACACACACACACACACACATGCAGACACACACACATATACACACACAAACACGCACTCTCTCACACATACACACACACACACACATACACACACACACACGCATACACACACACACATACACACTCTCACACACATATACACACACAAACACGCACACATACACACACACAGACACACGCACACATACACACACACAGACACACACACACACACACACACACACATACACACACACGCATATACACACACACAAACACGCATACAGACACACACACACACACACATTGTACACATTATTTAATACTATTTAATAAAAAGTATGCATGTGTGTGTATGTGTGTGTGTGTGTGTGTGTGTATATGTGTGTGCATGCTGTGTGACTTTAAATCCACTGCTGCCTTAAATCTACTGCCTCCTTACATCCACTGTTACCTTAAATTCCCAACTCCCTTAAATACACTAATGCCCTAAATGCACTGCCACCTTAAATGCCACCATTAGTTCACATCTACACAGTACAGTGCTTTTTAGGTGTTGTAGACACCGGCAGCGGCAAGTGTTTTAGTCAAGTGGACAGTGAGTGGACACCGTGTGTAATAGAGTGGTCAGTGAGTGGACATAGTGTTTATGGTTCTATATAGAACCCGTGTCTTTACTAAAGAACCCCTCAGGAACCGACTTTTCTGGAGAGTGCAGTGTAATGGAACTCTCTGGGTCTCTCTGATAGGTTATGCAGTGACAGCTGGTCACTTCTCCTCACCCACGACTATGGATGTAGCTGCTGGAGCCCCTCAGGACGGCGGAGAAGGAAAAGTAGGTGGAACCTGTTTCCTGTGCTTTATGAGTTTCACAGCGTTCTCGGTGAAAGAGGTAGCATGGTGCTCTCCCACCGCCTGACGCTCTGTGTCCTCTTTCCTGCAGGTTTACGTGTTCCGGATCGAGGGTACCTCTCTCGTGAAGACCTTTCAGGCCGCGGGGAAAATGGTTGGTGAAGAAATGTGCACTCGAGTCGTTTGCGGTGCTTAAAATGATTTCCTTTGTTTTGTGTAAACAGCCTCAGCGTTTTTCAACACAGCAGCGTAAATGTTAGCGTGAGTGGTCAGCTCCGTGTTTGAACTGTAGAACCACAGTGTTTATGTTTAGGAGAAATACGGCCCGGAGAGCAAACGCTGGCTCCGCGAGCGCTCACCAGAAACAGGTTACGGTCAGAGGCACACGTGGGCTGTGCAAGACATCTCAGTTACTGAGTTACATGGAGGCTGTGAGAGGGTCCAGCAGAGACCTCCCCGAGCCGCCCTTCCAGATGGGTTAATAAGCTGGGCTAGTACCTCGTTTGTGCTGAGCAGGCTTAAACTGATGATTACAGTAATTAATAATAATAATAACAACAACAATAATAATAATAATAATTATTATTATTATTATTGTTGTTGTTATTATTATTATTATTGTTAATACACAACGTGTGTCCTGTTTTATTATTATTTTATAAGCAAATTGAATCTGATATTATATTATAATATGTATTCAAAGTGCGTTACTATATACATACAGACGAGAATATTATAGGTTTAAATTAATTTGAGCAGTTAATGATAATAAACACGTGTTTGCTGAAAGAGACATCTGTTTATAAGCAGTGTGAATACTGAATGTATGTGTAATGTATATGTGTGTATGAATGTGTATACATATATATATACATACAGACGAGTATATATCATATAGGTCACATATGCACTCAGTAAGTAAATATATATATATACAGTGTGTATATACGTGTATATACAATGAGAGTATATATCATATATACAAAGAGTGAATATACAGTATATATGTATATATATATTTATATTTATATATGCCTTATATCAATTACATATCACACACACACACACACACACACAGTATGTGTATATATATATATATATATATATATATACACACATACTGTGTGATGATTTTCTGACCTGCGGTGACCGTGCGGACCGCGTGATGGTGCGGCTAACGGGTGTGCTAATAAAGGGAACTTGATTTGTGTGAGTGTGTGGAAGGTGTGGACTTTGACCCGCTGTGTGCTCTGTGCCTTGGCTTGGTTTCAGATGGGCTCTTACTTTGGCTCCTCACTGTGTGCAGTTGACCTGAACGCAGACGGACTGTCGGACCTGCTGGTGGGGGCACCCATGTTCAGCGAGGTCCGGGACGAGGGCCAGGTGTCTGTTTATCTCAGCAGGGGCAACGTGAGTTCACCCGGCCTTCTATGAAGGCAACACTGCGTTATTATACACAGCGTATAGATTACAGGGGTATGAGGCGTAACAGCGCCGGGCTGCCTTTGAAGACGCCTCTGATGTTGTAATAAAGCTCCTCCTGGGTTAGTGTTAATAGGTGCGCCTGAGAAGTCAGGCTGGTGTATGATCTTCTAATCTCACGGGGAATCGTGTGTGTTCTGGCAGGGGGTGATGGAGGAGGCCGAGATTCTGAGCGGAGACAGCGCCTACAACGCCCACTTCGGAGAGTGCATCACCACCCTCGGAGACATTGATGATGATGGATACCAAGGTCAGAATGACAGACTGTGTTCATGGTTCTCTGATGCTCTGTATATAAGGCCTGTGACTTTGTTCATCCAGATCTGGTTCTAGAATGGAATGGCTGTTCCCCCTGTGTTGGTGGACTCATGAATAATTAGATGAGCTCTGCTCTGATTGGCTGGTTTACAGCAAGACCATGATGATTATACAGAAGCACCATGTGGAAACAGACTAAATAAAAAGAGCCTCTGTGTAAATAAGCTCCACCCTCATACTATTGAGTTAGCTATGCTAGTTACTCTGAGCTAATGCTAGTCGCTAGCGTTCCCTGTACTAGCTACTGGCTCCATCTGGACACCAACACACAGTAGATTAAAGTTGATCCTCACTATGGAGCTCTCAGTTTAAGATGATCTGCTCCAACCGCCACACACGGATACAATCACACAGCATGGCTGCTACTTACAGGCTGCTGTTGGGGTGGTGGTGCTAATAAAGGTGGAGCTGCTCCTCTCCTCAGTCTCTTCAGGAGAGACGCTGAGCGGAGCTGCTCCATATTGTCCAGAGAGGTTTGGGAATCTGTCCGGAGTGGAATGTGCAGACTGCAGGATTAAAGGTGTTCCGGGATCCTGTTAAAGATGTGGAGCTGGAGTTCCTGTTCTCCAGCTTGTGTTGGGAATTCTCTGTTCCACCTTAAACGGTGCTGCGGGACGTTCTGGTTCCTGTACCAGCTGCAGTATTTAAGGTGGAACATTGGATTAGGAAGCTGGTGAACAGGAAGAACTCCAGCCTGGATTAAAGATGAACATCCACCATGTCCCGCTGACAGGTGGGATCCCCAACTCCACTTCCCAGCCTGGAACGCTGGAGTTCTCCACATGGTCCACCATGTTGGTTCTGTAGCTCCGTTGTGGTTGTATGTACATAAGATTTAGGACTCTGCCCGGTTTCCCGTCCTCGTTTGGAAGTGCAGGATGTGTATTTAAGGAGGAACGGCAGTGTCTGAGGGTCACGGTGTGTGGGTGCTAGGTACTGAACTCTCCTTCCACACCGTCACAGTGTACATACAGGCTAATATAGACTGATATATGTAATTTTTTTTTTTTTCGGATTGACTACTCGGTATTGTCCTTATTCAGAAAGCTCTACACTGCTTGTAACTTCACTCTGAGCTAAAGGTCTGTTTTATTAACTCGTTTAAACAATTTAGAACATAATTGAATCCGCAGGTATCCTGGAAAGTAGCACTCTGAAATAGTGATTCCGATGTACACGTGAGGATCGTTCAGCCCTACAGGAACTGCGGTTGTTATAAGTCGTTTCCTCGAGGACGTAAATCCGGAAGGTTCGAGTGTCTGAATCTGAACTGCAGAGCTTTTTTGGGGGCTGTTCTTCTGAAGTTGAAACAGCAGTAATTCTTTATCAGGTGACGGGAAAAGACATTCTGTTATTGTGTCGGACCTGCCAGAGTTCTCTTTGGTGGCCTGTGGTCTCGTTTTTTTATTTTCCTGGCCCTCGTTCTCTCTCAGAGCCCTTTTTGGCAGCAGGTTTCAGCCTTCAGTGAGGTTCCTCTAAGGCACTTGACACGTTTCCTGATTTTAGCTCTCCGTTTTCTCCGCTTGCTGCCTGTGCTTTTCCTGAGACGACAGAGTCGCTGTTTTAAAGCGTGTGCTCCCCTGTGATTCCCTCCACATGCATAACCCCAGGGGATCTGCTAATGACGGGGTTAGGTACTATCAGGACTGGACCAGCGGTTCATCCCTGGACCGGGAACGTACACAAAGGCCTTGGCTTCACATGAGGATGCTGGAATTAACCCATTAGTGTCTCTGAAATATTAGATATATATTAATTATCTTTATTTAATGTCATATACACAGAGAAAGAGTAAATAACACTGTACAGTGAGGTTCTCTCTCTGCACCTCCTCCCGGATTATAGGTATATACCATACTGTTTATATACTATAGAATTACTCCGTAGTTTGTAAACAAAGCCCAGTTTTAACCCCAGTTAGCAGCTATTTATGTCACAATTTTCAATAAATTCCATCATAACAGATCAAATATTCGAACCCTAGATTTCTAAGTGTTTGAGGCCGTGATGTCATATATTCCAGAGTATGTGACGCTTTCCTGTTTTGCAGCTGCTGGATTAGCCTCACTGAGGATCCTCTATGTATGCTAACGTTAGCCGCTGGAGCTAATCCCAGTGTAGTGAATCCTTTACTCTCCAGATGGAGATGAAGCTCCACCAGCACTGTGATACTCCAGTAAGAGCTCCAGAGTGTAAACTAGGACGGGATGATGGTGTTCTGATCCATATGTGTAGAGTTATTACTCTGTAGAGAGCATTACTACATCAGGAGACCGGCTAGGAGAAGCTAACGTTGTTAGCGTTTATGCTAGCAGCCACAGAGCAAGAGTTTCTGCTCATATTAACACTCGACAGAGAAAAATAAACGCTGGGTTTGCGTACGATCATACGGGTCTACCAGCAGTGGATAAAATCCCAGTCTACAGGGAATTCTCCTCGGAACTGTGCCAGGGAAGGCCTCCACCAAATCTGGACCACCTGCAGTCTACATCCAGACACTTGCCCAGTACATGCCCACTCCAATCATGGCTTGTGGAGGTAGAGGTGGAGGTGTTACACAGTTGGGTCACATTATTGTGACCACTTCCTGCCTGCGACGATGGCAGTGCGTAGCTCATGAGTGAAGTCACATTTCCATGGCATTCCCTGAGAACGCTGATCTATGTGCCACTCTGGGTATTAGCTGGTGGTCATAATAATGTGACTCTGCTTTTACAAGCTATTAGGTACAGTCACGGGGGTCTTGGTGTTTGTCCGGTGAGGTTAGGATCCACTCAGTGGACATTAACAGAGTAGCGGCTCAAAGCCGATGCTGAGAGGATCCTTGTCAGTGGCTGCTTCTGTACGTTTATACTTTTATGGCTATGTTAAACCACAGCCTGACTTTCTGACCCCTGACCCCTGAACCCTGAGCCTGAGTGATGTTAACGTGTTCCTGGTTTGGAATGTGTGCAGACGGGTTACAGCGGTGCAGTGTTAAGATGCTGAACGCTGAAGACTGTGATGTTTCGCTGGTACGTCCTGGCGCAGGAGCACTTCTTGTTATTTTGGCTTCACCGTGTCACTGTGCGCAGCAGTCCTGTCTACATCTGCGTCTGAAGTCGGATGGCAGTTGGCGGGGCATGTGGGTGGAGCACAGAGAGCTGTTTTTCACACCTGAGATTAAAGTTCTTGTTTTCGTAGAAGGAAGGAAGTCAGCTTGTTAGCGGTTAGCCGTCTTTCTCTCTTGATCCGGGATCGACCTGAGGAGGATGGGTTCCCTCTCTCGAGGGTTCCTCCTTACTCCAGCCAGTTCCTCCCGGCCACTGTTCCCTCTGGCTCGCTCACGGGGTGCTTAGACCCGGATGTCCTTTCCTACGTCCGTACAGGAACTCGGCTGTGAGTCAATATTAGTTACACAAATAAATATTGATTGATTGATTGATTGATTGATTGAGAGGCCGTCTGGAGCTGCGAGGATTGTTTGACAGAGCCAACAACATCAAACTGCTCTATAAAATATCATCATGTTACCAGCTCCACTATCCATACAGGACACTCTGTAGGTGTACAGGTCCAGACTGTAGTCCATCTGTTTCTCTGTGTACTGTATTACCCTGTTCTTCAATGGTCCGGACCCCCACAGGACCACCACAGAGCAGGTATGATGTGGGTGGTGGATCATTCTCAGCACTGCAGTGACACTGACGTGGTGGTGGTGTTAGTGTGTGTGGTGCTGGTGTGAGTGGATCAGACACAGCAGTGCTGCTGGAGTGTTTAGACACTGTGTCCACTCACTGTCCACTCTATTAGACACTCCTACCTTGCTGGTCCACCTTGTAGATGGACAGTCAGAGACGATAGCTCATCTGCTGCTGCACAGTGCAGTGTTGGTCATGTTGGTCAGTGCTCGGAGTGTAGAGATAAGCTGAGCGGCAGTAGAGTCTCACTCACCATTGAGTCTCTTTCTCTCTGTCTCTCTCTCTCTCTCTCTCTCTCTCTCTCTCTCTCTCTTATTTAGTCTCTCTCTCTCTCTCTCTCTCTCTCCCCTCCCCTCTCTCTCTCTCTCTCTCTCTCTCTCTCTCCCCTCCCCTCTCTCTCTCTCTCTCTCTCTCTCTCTCTCTCTCCCTCTCTTTGTTTACGCTTCACAGCTGTGTTGTTCTCTCTCTCCCTGTGTTGTAGATGTGGCGATAGGAGCTCCTAAAGAAGATGACTACGCAGGTGCGGTGTATATCTACCACGGGGACGTGAAGGGAATCGTCAGCAAGTACTCCATGGTAACCACCACAGCTCCACAGTAACGCTCCGTGCCTGCGGGGCTCATGATACGATGTCCTTTAAGCGCGGTGATGATGCTGGGGTTGATATCGCAGACGGCGGCTGGGAGTATCTGTGGTCAGTCACTGTGGTTCGGTGTCCGCAGTGGTGCTGATAGGAACCTGATCTCTACCTCTAAAAGCTCCTTCTCAGGAAGGTTTGGGGTGAGGTGGTTCAGAGGTTCTTTACAGTGGTGGTGAGAACCAGGGTTCTCCATGCCTAGAACACACATACAGACACTTTACTGACTATCTAGAACCACCAGTGAACCTACACGTGTCTTCTGAGTGTGTATGGAATGTTGATGATGGAAAACCTGGAAATACTAAGTTCCTTTGGGGGACTATTTGACCTCACAGCGCCCTGCAGCATGTATCCCTCCACCATGAATGGAGTTTAAGGCTGAGATCTTCTCCACACTATCATAAACAGCGTCTCAGACATCAGGCAGCGTATTCAGAACCACCTCCTGTAGGAACTTTCTGTGAGGGAGCTTTTAGGGGGACGTCTGGTTACCTTCACCTCCATTGGAACAGCTCTGACTCTCTTAAACGGACTGCTTCACGCCTGAGCCGCTCTGCCTGACTCTGCTTATATCAGAACTGTTTAATTATGGAGGGTTTTGAAACACTGGCAGTCCTTAGTCCTTACCTGACAGCTGATCCTGGAATCCTGCAGCAAGTAACGAGACTCAGTACTCAGTACTCGTACTCGACTCATCTCTGTCCAGTCAGCTGCTCTGATTGGTCACCGTGTTATTACTGCAGATGTGTAAATACGATTCTCTCTCGTTGCAGAGGCTCTCTGGGCGAAGCATCAGTCCGGCCCTTCAAATGTTTGGCCAGTCAATATCCGGCGATGTGGACATGGATGGAAACGGATATCCAGGTTTGGCTAAACTTATTACACACAGCAGGTTCGGCTCCGAGGAACCTTTCACAAAAGTTCGGACTGAGTTTAAACCCACCCAAAACGAACCCGAGCGAATTCCAGACCACTCTCTCACTGCAGACAGGAAGTATCCAGTGCATGAACTGACCTTCAATCAGATAGCTGGACTCTGAGTCAGACCTGCTCAGATGATTCCAGATCACAGTCATCACTACCCGTAGAACAACATAACCAGAACCATGTGTATTACTGGAACCCTGTTCTGCGCAGTGCTCCCGGTTTCTGTGCTGTGTAAAAGGTTCCGTGTACAGTAATACCATACAGGGGTACTTCTTCCTTCATCCTACAGGAGAACCGTTTAACCCTCCATGTACCCCAGGGAAAGAACCATTTAAGCAGTCAGGTGGCTCTAAACGGTACCGAAATAGGGGTCAGAACCTCAGTGGAACCGTTCTTCTTTAACGAACTATATACACCAGTTTCTCCATCATAGAGAAGAACCATGTAGCCCATGCACAGAACCGTTTATTAATGCAAATGGTTCCCTGAGTTGTCATGGTTCTATGTATAACCATGGTCTATAGCACAGAACCCTTGACGCACCTAAACTACAACTGATTGGTGCTACCCAGAACCGGCTCTGTGAAGAATAGGTTCTTTAAAGAACCATTACCCCATACAGTGCCTGACCCCAGAGAACAACCACTGGACCTGTGCAAAGAACCGTTCACGCCTTCAACCCCTAAACCAAAGAACCACTGAACGGTCTCTGGATCCGTTTCAGAACTCCGGTCTGTTCAATCCAGGCTCCAGTCTCGGAATCTGTACACTAATAATGACCTACCACCACAGAATCCAGGGCTGGAAGCTGGATTCAAGGTCCAGATTGGCCAGTACTAAAGAACCCTTGAAGAACCTGTTTTAAGGTGGTGTGGTATAAGCATCTGTCCACCCTACATCCAGAGTTCCATCCTGGAATTTATAAGCACACCTGGTTATTTAAACCTACCGATCATTCCAACATCCAGGACCAGGTACTGGATTTCTCCAGTGGTCTGGATTTGAAGGCCCCAGGCCTCTACTGGGGAACCCTTTTTTAAGGGTGTATTGTTTCAGCATCTGTCCACCTTAAATCCAGATTCCAGTCCTGGAATTTGTAAGCTCTAATAATTCATTACACCTACCAGTCATTACAAAATCCAGGACCAGGAATTGGATTTCTTCAAGGGTCTGGATTTGAAGACCCCAGGCCTATACTGAAGAACGCTTGGAGAACCCACTTTGTGTGGTTTCACATTTGTCCACCTTAAATCCATATTCTGGTTCTGAAGCTTGTGAACAGTGATAGTTAATTGAATTTACTGGTCATTACAAAATCCAGGACTGGATTCAAGGTCCAGATTGGACCCCCTTCCCAAACCTTCTGAGGAGCCCTAGTTTTAAGGGTGCATGGTTTAGTCATCTGTCCACCTTAAATCCAGACTCAGGCCCTTCAAACCCTTAACTGAACAAACCAGTTATTACAAAATCCAGGACTGGAAACTGATCCAGAGGTCCAGACTGGAGGTCCCCTTCTCAAACCCACAGACAGCTTGAGGAGCCCCTGTTTTAAGGGGGCATGGGAAAGGCATCTGTCCACCTTAAATCCAGACTCTAGTCCTGAAGTTTGTAATCACTGATAGTCATTTGAACCTGATCTTCATCTTTGATGTCTGATCAGAGCCGTGTCCTCGTCTAGAGCAGTGAAACAGAATCCTGGATTGGCTATGGGACGGAAAAACGTTCTGTTCAAAGATAATCCCAGGAATGTAGATGAAGTGCCGGCCTAATTGCCAGAGCTGCTCTTTGGCACATTGTGTTTTCGCAGCCTAACTCGTGATGCTGTGGCCTGGAGGCATTTTGTTTACAGCATTCCACAGTGGACGCTCGGACTTTATCAGACTAGGGAAGAACTGGAAGATGGAGCGGACCTGGAGAGCAGGCCGGGACCCTGTAGCGCTGTATCCCTAGCATCAGAGTCGGTTAACAGAGCGCTCCCGTCAGCCTGATAACGGATTGGCTTTAGGGTCCCGTTCCTCATGCGGAGAAGTTCACCTAGGCTTCCTGAATAATGTCTTTGTTTTCGCCGCAGATGTGACGATCGGCGCGTTCATGGCAGACAGCGTGGTGTTATTAAGGTGAGGAACGCTGTGCTGATCCAGCCTGTGCTAACGCTCCAACCAAAGAAAATACATCCCCATTACAAATAGCCACGCTCTGTCCGCCCCCTCATACCTGCACCTTCTCGTTGCTGCGTGAGCAGGTCCAGACCAGTAATCACAGTGGACGTGTCCATCTTCCTGCCGACCTCCATAAACATCTCAGTGCCTCGGTGTCACGAGGGCCCGCAGCATCTCAACTGCTTCGAGGTCACCGTCTGCATGAGCTTCCACGGGAAACAAGTGCCTGGAGAGATAGGTGAGGAGAAGCTTTAGACGGATTTCACCGTCAGGTCACACGGCGTGTGTTCAGTATCTTATATATTAAAGGAGCAGTGTGTAACCTCTGGTGGTGAAGTGTACTGTAACCTAGCGATGCACACGGTGTGGTACCTCAGGGCTGTGTGTGTTAATTCAGTTCAGACTCGGATTAATAATCAGTTCTCCCCCTGATAATCAGGTTTAGACCGCACATCCTCATTACTCTCTTAACTCTGATTAGCACATTCACCACATACTTGTTCCAGTTTCCCCGTTCCACCTTAAATCATGCTGCAGTTACTTCCTGGGTTGTTTTAATAACTGCTGCACCATTTAAGGTAGAATCTGAACATTCAAACAGGAAGCTGGTAAATAAGGAGTCGAGCTTTAGCCTGGTAGTATTAATGATGGTAGTGTTAGTGCTGGGAGTGTTAATGATGGTAGTGTTAGTATTGGTAGTATCAGTGATGAAAGTGTTAGTGCTGGGAGTGTTAATGATGGCAGTTTTATTGCAGGTAGTATTAGTGCTGGTGATGTGTCTGCTGTTGGTGTGTTTGCTGGTAGTGTTCATGACGGTAGTGTTAATGATGGTAGTGTTAATGACGGTAGTGTTAGTCCTGGTGGTGTTAATGATGGTAGTATTAGTATTGGTAGTATCAGTGATGTTAGTGCTGGGAGTGTTAATGATGGCAGTTTTATTGCTGTTAGTATTAGTGCTGGTGATGTGTATGCTGTTGGTGTGTTTGCTGGTAGTGTTAATGATGGTAGTGTTAGTGCTGGTAGGGTTAATGATGATAGTGTTAGTGCTGGTAGTGTTAATGATGGTAGTGTTAGTGCTGATCGGGTTAATGATGATAGTGTAAGTGCTGGTAGTGTTATTTCTCGTAGTGTTAATGATGGTAGTGTTAGTGTTGGTAGTTTTAGTGATGGTAGTGTTAGTGCTGGTAGTGTTAATGCTGGTAGTGTTAATGATGGTAGTGTTAGTATTGGTAGTATCAGTGATGGAAGTGTTAGTGCTGGGAGTGTTAATGATGGCAGTTTTATTGCTGGTAGTATTAGTGCTGATGATATGTATGCTGTTGGTGTGTTTGCTGGTGGTGTTAACGATGGTAGTGTTAGTATTGGTAGTATTAGTGCTGGGAGTGTAAATGATGGTAATGTTAGTGCTGGTGGTGTTTGTGCTGGTGATGTTAGTGCTGGTAGTGTTATTTCTCGTAGTGTTAATGATGGTAGTGTTAGTGTTGGTAGTTTTAGTGATGGTAGTGTTAGTGCTGGTAGTGTTAATGCTGGTGGTGTTTGTACTGGTGGTGTTAGTGCTGGTAGTGTTAATGATGGTAGTGTTAGTAATGGTAGTATCAGTGATGGAAGTGTTAGTGCTGGGAGTGTTAATGATGGCAGTTTTATTGCTGGTAGTATTAGTGCTGGTGATGTGTCTGCTGTTGGTGTGTTAGCTTGTAGTGTTAATGATGGTGTTAATGAGGGTGGTGTTTCTGATTAGGGAGATTTAATCTATTAAAATATCCTACCTGGAGTTTTATGGCCGGAGCTACTGATAAACATGTTCTACAGTAGAACATTCCAACACGGGTTCTCCTTCTTCCCACGTCCTCCAGTCGGTGCTATAGCGCCCCCTAGTTGAACCTGCTGCTGCTTCAGTGTCACAGTGTGAGGGTCTCTCTACGGCCAGTGTGCGGTATGTCTGTGCTGGCCTGCTGTAGAAACATGGTGGTGGTAGTCTCTGCTGGAAGACGAGCTGCTCCTGTGGAGATATGAAGCTCGTTCTAGATAACCAGAACACACAGAGATCTGTAGATACAGGTAATTATACACTAATGAGAACGTTCTGATAATAGATACTCCCTAATTTTTACACATTGCTCCTTTAATATCAGATAATAAACTGTGTGTGGAACTCGACAGGGTTTATTTGGGGTTTTGCCGCAGTGCTTAAGCTTGCATGTTCCGTGTTCTTGATACACTAAGTCTAAATAAATGGACACATCCTCTACAGAGAACACACGTCTACACATGTGGGGCAGGGGGGTTATGAAATGAGGCCGGTGTAAAGGTTAAAGCACATACTAGGTGTTATGGGTTTCATCAAAATCAAAACCAGTTCTGATTTGACTGACGGCTCCGTATGACTGTTGTATGATGTGATGTCCGCAGCCAGTACTGAGACCGCACCAGCATTCAGCCCTGTAAGCTCGTTCAGGCAGTAACACGCTTACATGAGTGGGTGTGGTCTGCCGTACGTGGGTGTGGCCTTTGATCACTCAGTAGGCACAGTCTCGTGGAGATCCAGATGTGGATTATGCAGCGGGCCGGTTCTGAGTGAGGACAGAATAAGGGCTTTTCTGTTCGGTCGCTTGGCAGCGGCGCTGGAAAGTGCTACCGCACCTCGTCTCTGGGTAAGGGCACGGCCGGAGCGCTCCCCTCCCTGTGTCCGAGTGAGGTCATACTCCGTCACAGCTGGAGAGAGACACACACTCAGTCCTGATGTTCTGATTGGGTAGTCATTTTAAAAACTGGTCCAGAATGAAAGTCAGTGGGAACCTAGAGTGTTGGGAGTCATAGCAACACTGTATTTGAGACCACTGGACCCAGGACCACCCACCCTGCTCACTGGCCCACTCTGAATGACTGTAGTCATGGATGTAAGCCTCAGGAGCGACGAGGGAAGCAGTCAAGCACCCCCACAACACCCCCACCTGCCCCACAAGAGGAGCCACCTGCCCTAACACCCCAACTGCCCCCTCACCTACCCCAAAACTCCCCACCTGGCTCACAACAACCACCGGCCGCTCCACCATCCCACCACACGGCCTAAAACCACGACCACCAGTCCCACAACTGCCCACCCTCCCCAAAACAGCAACCACCTACCCCAAAACCCTACCACCCGCCCCACAACAACAACCCCCCCGCCACTAAACCCTACTCCGCGCCCCACAACCACCAGCCCCATTACAGCCACCTACCCCAAAACCCTACCACCTGGCCCACAACAACAACATCCCGCCTCACAATCCCACCACATGGCCTAAAACCACCACCACCAGTCCCACAACTGCCCACCCTCCCCAAAACAACAACCACCCCCCCAAAACTGTAGCACCTACCCACATCAAATAATTCTTGCCCCACCACCCCATCCTCCCCAAAACATCAATCACCAGCCCCTAAACTCTACTACTTACCCCACGCACCATAAATAACAATCTCACCTGTCCTACAAACACCCCGCCCCCACAACAACCACCACTCTGCCACACCAACCACCCCACCAGCCCCACAACTTCACCACCTGCCCTACAACAGCCAGCACCCCGCCACCACAGCCGCTTCCTGCAGCGCTAACGGTGAAGCCTCTGTCGCACGCAGCTCTCCTGGATAAAGAGCAGCTGTGTGTGTAAACATGAAGTGGATCTGCACACTGGGAGTGTAAATGGGCGTGGCCACCCGTTTCCTCTCGCTGTGTGTGGAGCCCCGCCCAGAGCTCTAATGTATAAACACCCTGTGAGGCCAGTAGAACCGTAATGACCGTAATGAGTCACTGGCTGTTCTCAGCAGGGTCCAGCGCTGGAAGGGTGAGCTCCCCCCTCCCCCCGTGTGTGACCTCATGCCGATCCGTCCTGTTTGCTCTTTAAACAGACATTTTCCCAAACTACCAGGAAACGGACGGAAAGCACGACCCCTGGCTGCAGGCCCGGGATTTTCAAAAACGTGATGTCTGGTGTGATATCCATGGTGATCAGTGTGGGAACGCCACATGTCCTGTAGGGTTCAGTGGAGGGTGTTTGGAGGGGCGAGTGGTGTGTGGTAGTTTAAACCGAGCGCTCGGTGCTGCGGAGCTGACCTGGTCCTCCTTCCTCGTGTCTCCTCAGAACTGCTGTACAACCTAACAGCCGACGCAGACAAGAGACACAAGGGCCTGCCGTCCCGCGTCTACTTCACACACGCCGGAGAACAGACCGGGGTCGTGAGTCAGCGCTTCAGCCTTACCGTCCACCGACCGGACTGTCACCAGTACACGGCCTACGTGCGGGTAAGTCCCTGTGGAGGCGCTCCGGCGGCGAGGGCATCTGAAGGAGCTCTCAGCTCCGTGAGTAAGACGCTCTGTATCAGGCACACTTCCCGAAGCCCCCAGGCCGTGGGATTCATCATTAATCCGTTTATTTATGTGGCTCACTCTCTCTCATGGCCTGCTTGGACAAGGCCGCTGAGGTCAAGCCTTATTGTGCCGAACTTGAGTTCACTCGTCTTACGCAACTCCGAAACGTCACTGGGCATATTTAGCCTGACATTTCAGACGTTTGTTTTCCTAACTTTTCCGAATCTGTCCCTGGCAGTGCTGTTAAACTCCTCTCAGGTCTCCTCGGTTCACAGTATGGAACCCAGTGCCCCCCAGACTGGGGGACTGGATGGTGGGGTTACACTTCCCTGTCTGTGTGCATGTAGTCCTGCGTGGTGCGGCCGTCTGCCAGTGGTGCTCCGCTATGCTAGCTGTTGGGTCAGTCAGGTACAGAGATAAGGCCCGTCCCTGCTTATGTCACATGTGCGGCCGAGTGTGAAACTCATTAGCATGTCTGACCCTGGCAGCTGGTTGACTCCCTCTGGGTGCGGATATTGGTACAGCTATTCCTTTGCTGGTTAGCGCGTTGGAAGTCCGGTGGCTCTCGGGCGACAGGATTCGTTACTGCTTGGTTTGGGTCGAAAATGACCGGGACTGTATGGGAGGGATGAGGGATGACTGTGGGTTAGTGCTTGGGGACCTGCCCTTAGTGTGTATGTGAAGTTTCGTGCCTCTCGGGTGAAGGAAACAGCCGGCCTTAGGTGGGTCCAAAAAAAGTTTGGGTGGTGTATGGTGCTGTCCCTGTAACCCCACTCGATCTGCAGTGTCACGGGTGCATGTGAAGCTCCTGCTGTAAATCAGGACGATTCCAGTGACTTAAATACGGTGGCCGAGAAAACACCACGCACTGCAAGTTAATAATGCCCTGCAGAGTCTCACAACACAACACAACGTGTTTCGAAGGGAACATAGAAAGTGGACGGACCCGTTCGAGAGTGGGCCCCAGAGGACCTGGACGTAGAGAAATGTAAACACGAGAACCCGGCCAATAACCCGACTGAATAATCAATAAACAGATAGAACTTCTGTTGGAGCTGGGGCTGTCTCGACTCTACGCTCAGTCCACGCAGCCCGCTCTCGAACGGGTCCGTCCACTTTCTGTGTCCCTGGGAAACACTTCTGTTGTGTGTTGGAAGCTGCAGGTGTTGTCAGTGTGTGCGGCGTGTTTGAGACTGTGTGGTGCGGTCGGTTAATGGTTTGAAAGCGGCCTCATTTTGATGCCTGTGTTTTCAGATCGTGCAGCGTGTGGCTAATGTTGTGCAGGTCGTGTGATTTTGCTGCTGGTGTTTTGAGACTTAGCGGCGCGTTTTTAACTTGCGGTGCGTTGGGCTTTCTCGGAGTTGTACCTGAAGTCTGAGGTGTACAGTGTGGAGAGGAAAGGGGACAGTACAGTCCCCTGTGGTGCTCCTGTGCTGCTGACCACAGTCTCTGACGTACAGTCCTTCAGCCTGACATACTGAGGTCTGCCAGTGAGGTAGTCAGTAATCCAGGTGTGGATGCTCGTGCATCTTCGCCAGCTTGTCTCTCAGTCGGAGAGGCTGGATGGTGTTAAAGGCACTGGAGAAATCAAGGAACATGACTCTCACAGCGCTGCCCCCCTCGTCCAGATGAGAGTGGGCCCGATGGAGAAGGTACAGCATGGCGTCCTCTACTCCCACTTTCTCCCTGTAGGCGAACAGCAGGGGGTCCATTGCGTGTTAAAGGTCAGATCCGTGGATTTTTCAGTATTCTGTGCACGGTTATACGGTTAGGGTGCTCACAGAGACGTTGAGAGTGGTTCGGGGGTGAGGGGCTGTTTACCCGTCAGCTGCATGATGTCTAAACTTCGTGTAAGTCTCTCTTTTGTCCGTGGCTGTTTGGTGGAGGACCCGCACACTGTGGCTGAGCGAGTACTCCTGAGGTTTCACTTTGTTCATCCGCCCTCCAGTCCTTTGAAGCCGGAGCTGTTTACCGCAGGTCCTTGATTTATGAGCGAGTGCCGTGGTTCTGGCCACACAGGAGGCTTCTTCCTGCTGTCACCGGGGTGCTGAGTGGCTGCTCCGCTGTTTGGAGCCCCAGGGTCCTCGGGGCCTCTGCTCTAATAAGGAGTCACACAGAACCTGTAAACCTTCTCGTCACTGCTTTACGAGACACCCTAAGGCCTTCTCTCTCTCTCTCTCTCTCAGTGGGGGAGGAGAAGCTCGCTCCTCAGCTGCCCGGCTTCCTTCCTGTACTGAGTCGTGTGTATAGAAAGCTTCAGCCCTGATGTTAGACAGAGCTAGTTCCTGAGTGGAGCTCACCGTTTACCTAACCTCGCCAGACAAACCACGACCCCCCTGTGACTGGACCGGACCCGTGTGTAACCCCTCCATCAGCACCAGTACCAGCTGGGACTGGACTGGGCATGTACTGGACGAGGTTCTGGATGTAGCCACATCAGTGTTCAGACACTCTCACATCAGAGAACTGGTCAGCTGGTCCAGATGTGGTGGAGGCCTTCCCTGGCACAGTTCCGAGGAGAATTCCCTGTAGGCTGGGATTGTATCCACTGCTGGTAGACCCGTATGACCGTACGCTTCCACACACCTGCAGATTCAGCTACTTCCTTCACACTATGGTCTTTGGCCACGCCCACATGCAGTCCCTCCTTTTAGCCAATCATTAACATCTGCTCTGGAGCCATTTTCCACACATGGACCGAGACATTCCCTGCTCCATACCACCTCTTCCCAATCTATGGATCCGTCACTCACACCCCGCAGGGACTTATAGCTCCATCATCCTCGTACAGCGCCACCTGCAGGAGCCTGGAGGTACTACCACCTTAAACACACAGGGTGACTCGTTTATTGTCTGGCGAGCTCAGTTGGTGATTGACATGTCTTGTGACTGATACCTGATAGACCGACTGCGTCTCTTACATGTTACATTAGTGAACTGTGCCTGGTAAAACTAATTCCAGCTCAGACCAGGCTTAGCACACTCATCTTAACCCCCAGGACAAATGCTGGAGCAGGCAGGCGTTCACACCGCTGCTGTAAAGCCACGAATACAGTGGTACTGGCTTTCTGATTGGCTGTTTCATGAAACGGTTGCAGCTGAGTTTCCAGTAAGTTGAGAGTGAGTTGCAGAAGTCTGTATCTCTTATTACGCAATGAGAGTCACGTTTCCTGAATTACCAGCAGCTCAGGTTGCATGAACGCCTTCAGCCCACAGCCTGGACTCGGCTCAGCTGTTAATGTTTCTTAATAGACAGAAGAACATTACAGGCCAGATCCCCCATGACAGGCGGGCCCTGCCAGAGAAACGACTCTCTTCCTTCAGCGGACGTGTGTTTATCTTCTCTGGTACTTTACAGATCACCCACAGAGAAGGCAGCGCTGTACCACAGAGCAGATGGAGAATGTAATCTTTAGTTAAGAGGACATTAACATTCAACTCCCCAGAGCTCTCACAGGAGCCCCCCGACGGAGCTCTCACAGGAACCCCCCGACGGAGCTCTCACAGGAACCCCCCGACGGAGCTCTCACAGGAACCCCCCGACGGAGCTCTCACAGGAACCCCCCGACAGAGCTCTCACAGGAACCCCCCGACGGAGCTCTCACAGCCAGGAGTGACTGAAGCATGGCGTAGTGTCAGAACCTCAGGTCTGAGACCACCGCCCATCTATTTAACTACCAGACAGTTCAGGTTATTCACTTTACAGTGTCAGGAGACCCACCATCAGCTGCTCAGAGAGACACGCCTCCACAGTCCAGTCTCAGAAGTCCTGCTGCTTCTCACCTTCCAGATAACCCGAAACACAGTCAGTGGTGTTGAACAGCTACACCTTCTTTCAGACCTCCATAGTGTGGAAGAAGCAGGACACCTGTGGAGGTTCTCAGATCTGAAGCAGCAGCGTTACGTTCTGCGATACAGAACCTATAAGTGTTAGGTTCTGTGATATAGAACCTATTAGAAGGTCAGGGTTAGGTTCTGTGATATAGAACCTATAAGAAGGTCAGGTTTAGGTTCTGTGATATGGAACCTATTAGAAGGTCAGGGTTAGGTTCTGTGATATAGACCCTTTAAGAAGGTCAGGGTTAGGTTCTGTGATATGGAACCTATAAGAAGGTCAGGGTTAGGTTCTGTGATATAGACCCTATAAGAAGGTCAGGGTTAGGTTCTGTGATATGGAACCTATAAGAAGGTCAGGGTTAGGTTCTGTGATATAGACCCTATAAGAAGGTCAGGGTTAGGTTCTGTGATATAGACCCTATAAGAAGGTCAGGGTTAGGTTCTGTGATATAGACCCTATAAGAAGGTCAGGGTTAGGTTCTGTGATATAGACCCTATAAGAAGGTCAGGGTTAGGTTCTGTGATATAGACCCTATAATAGACCCTATAAGAAGGTCAGGGTTAGGTTCTATGATATAGACCCTATAAGAAGGTCAGGGTTAGGTTCTGTGATATAGACCCTATAAGAAGGTCAGGGTTAGGTTCTATGATATAGACCCTATAAGAAGGTCAGGGTTAGGTTCTGTGATATAGACCCTATAAGAAGGTCAGGGTTAGGTTCTATGATATAGACCCTATAAGAAGGTCAGGGTTAGGTTCTGTGATATAGACCCTATAAGAAGGTCAGGGTTAGGTTCTATGATATAGACCCTATAAGAAGGTCAGGGTTAGGTTCTGTGATATAGACCCTATAAGAAGGTCAGGGTTAGGTTCTGTGATATAGACCCTATAAGAAGGTCAGGGTTAGGTTCTGTGATATGGAACCTATAAGAAGGTCAGGGTTAGGTTCTGTGATATGGAACCTATAAGAAGGCATGGGTTAGGTTCTGTGATATAGAACCTATAAGAAGGTCAGTGTTAGGTTCTGTGATATAGACCCTATAAGAAGTGTATGTCTGCCGGTCAGTGGCGTGTGGGTGAGGGATCCTCCACAGTGTGAGTGTTGAGGTTCTCCTTCTTGGTGCTGTGTTGTTACTGGCAGTGTTGAGGTTTGTTTAAAAGCGGGTCTGTGGTTATGAGGTGTCGGACCGCAGCCCAGACGTGGTGGTTGTTGGGTTCAGGTTAGAGCGTATGGTTAGAGGTTCTGCGGGCTGTAGCTGTGATAATCTGTGCCCTCCTGTCGTACAGCTGGTTCTGCTGCCTGCTGTGTGTCGCTGATCCGTCCTGCATCCGGAATACCAGCCCAAACACTCCCAGGGTATCTATACGCTCCGCCATGTTGGTACCACTGTGTACTACTGCTGTGCAGCGCCCACTGCTGGCGACGCATGCGCTAACGTTCCTTGGTTCCAGTAAAAGCTGTTCCCACTGGTTCCCTGAATCGCACCAAGGTACTAAGAAGCCTGAGCAGAACCAGTTCAAGTACCAGAGTTCTTTAAGTTCTCCGGCTGCTCCTGTGAGCGGGTTCGGTTCTGTTCCATCAGCAGCACCTGACTGAATTTAGTGAACTGGTTTGGAAACACATCGGCATACGTGGATCTCTACTCGCCTGCTGTGTGAATACTCATTAAACAGAAATTCCATATAAGCTTTTACATCATTAAACAGTTTAGCACTCGGTTCTAGATAAAGTCAGAACCGTTCCCAGTGGTGGTGAAGGTAACCAGACGTCCCCTCTAAAAGCTCCCTCACAGAAAGCTCCTACATGAGGTGGTTCTGAATACGCTGCCTGATGTCTGAGACGCTGTTTATGATAGTGTGGAGAAGATCTCAGCCTTAAACTCTATTCATGGTGGAGGGATACATGCTGCAGGGCGCTGTGAGGTCAAATAGTCCCCCAAAGGAACTTAGTATTTCCAGGTTTTCCAGATTTTCATCATCACCATTCCATACACACTCAGAGGACACGTGTAGGTCCACTGGCGGGTTAGATAATCAATAAGGTGTCTGTGTGTGTGTTCTAGACATGGAGAACCCTGGTTCCCATCACCACCACCTCTGTGGAGACCATCTGAGCCGTTTCACTCTGAGTGTTTACGGCTGAATTATGGGACATGCCTTGTTCCGCTGGGGGAATTTCCCGTAAGGTCCGTCACTGTGTACGCTGTTAACACTACTCCACCGTCATTCCCAACACTGACTCCCCGAGCTACAGCGCCGACTCTACCCTACCGAAAACAGCGCTGGAGCGTTTAACATCTCATCTGATAAGCACTTCCCACCAGCTGCGAGTGAAAACAGTCACCCTGCCGTACCTCACTGCCTCCAGGTCTTCACTAACAGCCGTGTGTTTGTGTAGGGAATGACTGGCAGCACAGTTCAAACGAGCCTAAATCCCCATCATCAGCCTGGACTCGCTCGCCGTCTGGAGGGCCGAGCCTGCCTGGACGGTCCCCTCGTTTATCTGGCTGTTACGGACTGCCCACATGAAGCAGGCCTCACATTCGCCAGCCGAGTAATGCTAATGGAAACCAGCTGGAGCCCCGCGCACTCACTCGCTCCGCTGTTTTTTCAGAAAGTGAGAACACTGAGGCCTACTATGACGAGTAACCTCCTACCAGCCTCGTGGAGCCGTCCGTGCTCTGTGATGATGACGGAGAGGCTGAGGCTCGGAGCCTGGGAGGATCCCTACACCACATACACAGTAGTACGAGCCCACACGATCTCAGACTTACTGAGCATCCGGGACCGTCCTCATTTATTTCAGTTCTAGCCACCTAGATACGTCAGCACAGAGGCTGCTGGCGGGCTCAGAACAGTGGACTGACCACCCCAGAGTCCAGAACCTCAACATCACTGTGGATGGTGAGAAGAAGCAGGAACCAGCTTCTGAGACTTTGGAGGTGTGTCTCTGAGAAACTGAATTGAGCCTCGTGGAGAGTGTTTAGGTCACTTCACCATGTAGGGTTTTGGACCTTGTAGGAACATAGACTTCCAGGATTTCGGAGCTACTGAATTCCAGTTTTCGTCTGTTATCAAGATGTTGGCACTGTTCCAACTCCTGAATGTTCTGTCAGATTGGGAATTCTGGATTTTTGTCCTATTAGGAAGGAGAGGAGTAGACTGACACCAGACACGAGCCCCGAGCACAAATTCAAAGTGGGTCTGACCCGCCCACTCTTCTACTTATCCTTCCATAGAGGCCCATTCATTTTCACCCCCATTCAAACTCTACTGTCTCCTTTAACCCACAGACACCAAACCGCATGTCCTCGCTCAGCACAGACCCCCAAACTCTAATCCACAGACACAGTGGCCCCCACTCCTCTATGTGTCGTTTATTCATCCTTCCTTCCTCCTATAGACTCACATTCATTTTTAGCTGCACATTAGTAACTAGCTAGCAACAAGCCTGAGCTGCACACTTTGCATGGTCTCCAGGAAGTTCACCTTTCTAGTTATTGATGTTTACGTGAGTGGAGGACACACATGCTATCCTGGAGTGGAGATGAGCATGGCTGCTTCTCTCAGATGGCTGCCCCGCTGTAGTGTTGGGTAGGAACACAGTGAGGATCTGATCTGTCTGATAGGGCTGGAGGTGTATCAGAGAGAAGGGCTTGGTATCTGTGGTACTGTACCGTACAGTGGTGCGCTGTTGTGTTCAGTCTGACGTGCCTGTATGACTCCACGGTCGGTGGATTTTAACGGCTGACATTAAGAACGTTTAGCCTCCAGAGAAAAGAGCCGCTCCCCCACAAGTCACGAGTAAATGGCCCAGCTGTAATTTTCACGCTTAAGAACTGGAGGCATTATGTAACTGTTTCGTGCTGACCATTCGGAACATGTTTCTGTTGGCAAGCGCCGTGGAATAACATACCAGGTCTCCAGATGTTCCTTGTTTGGTTATTTTTAGCTAAAATAAACCTGGTATTTTAGAACACATGAAAACGATAATCTGGTGAATCAGATGTACGCCCAGGTTTGTTTTCGTACATCACAGGAAGGAGAGAGTGGAGGAGTGACGGAGAGGGGTGGCGGTGTTGGGTGACTGTCGCTGTTTCAGCCCACTGGGGCGGTTCTGAACTCGCGGTTATTACGCTGTGCCCCAGACCTACAGGGCTCACGGGGGGCCAAAGAATAACAAGGCCTTGTATAAACTCAGGTAGACAGATTTCAAATAGAGGGTTAAACATTATAGCATTCACTATAGATCAAGATCAGAAACACAAGATTTCACACAGGAAGCGGGAGTTTTATCACACTGGACCAACACAAACGGCCCGAAACTGGTCTCTTGACAGTGTGGGGAAATTAGGTTATTCTCCTGTAAAGATGCCAACATGGCCTCTGCTCTTCTCAGGATGTCAAACTGTAACGATAGAAGAACTAGAGATACCACTTCTATACGTGCACTGAGCACTAATACCACTTCTATAGTCACTGATATATGAGCATATCTTAATACTCCTCAAGGAGAACTAAATAGGGTGTGGAGTCAGTAAGGAAGATAAAGGTGATGATGATAAGTTTAGAACTGATATGATCAATATTTATTGAGCTACACATACAGAAGTCTGTCTCTCAGTATGGCGTCGGGCCGCCGTGTTCGCTAACCCAACACGCCAGACGTCTCGGTATGGGAGCTGTAGAGGTTCCTGATGGAGTCCTGTGATAATCCATCCCATGCAGCTTGAACATCCTCACACAGTTCCTGCAGATGGTGCGGTAGGGGTGGAGGTGGAGTGACACCAGGTCTTCTGGACGTGTGACACCAAACCGTTAATCTTGGTACTGACCACGGTGCCTCCACACACGGATTCGTTGGGCGTCTCCACCAAGACTAAAGCGGGACTCGTCACTGAAGATGACCCGCTGCCATTCTGAGTCACTCCATGACAGTCTGGTACGACACCACTGCAGTGTTTGGTGACGGTGACGTGGTGTTAAGGACGGTCGTGGTAACGGTCTGTGTGCATGTAGTCCTGCGTGGTGCAGCCGTCTGCCGATGGTGCTGGTTTTAGACACTCAGTGTCCACTCTATTAGACACTCCTACCTTGCTGGTCCACCTTGTAGATGGACAGTCAGAGACGATAGCTCATCTGCTGCTGCACAGTGCAGTGTTGGTCATCCTCTAGCCCTTCATCAGTGGACACAGGACGCTGCCCACAGGACGCTGCCCACAGGACGCTGCCCACAGGACGCTGCCCACAGGACGCTGCCCACAGGACGCTGCCCCACAGGACGCTGCCCACAGGACGCTGCCCACAGGACGCTGTTGGCTGGATAGTTTTGGTTGGTGGATGATTCTCAGTCCAGCAGTGACACTGAGGTGTCTGAACACTCCAGCAGCACGGCTGTGTGCTCCGATACGGTCAGTGGAGCTGATAACGGACAGTGAGTGTAGATGGATGATGTGACTGGTGGGTGTAAGTTTTCAGTTTGAGAGCGCTGCTCTTCTCATGGTGTTCAAATCTAACAATAAACAGAACAACAGAACCCTCTCGTTCCGCTGACTTCTCCTTCCACTCCTTCCCCTTTGGAGAAAGCGCTCGATCGTTTCGGGACTCGGTGTGTCTTAGATGAGCACCATGCGCTTGTTTTGCATAACTGACACAGCTGGCTGCTGAGATGAGAACCGGCAAACAAGACATCAACACCCAGATCTGTGAGGCCAGATGCAGGAGGCAGTTCCATTTCCTGTGAGTGTATCTACCACACATGCTGCCTTCCTGTTTGCCCCAGAGACAGGAAGTGATAGAGTACACTGAAGACAGTGTGGGCAGGTCTCTGCTCACTCCCGATAAATCCTGCCTGATGGGCTCTTTAAACAAACGCGTGCTTCGCTGGACTGGGAAGGGACCGTGATTGGAGAGGGGAGGTTTGGAGCAGGAGTTCAGACGTGAGGTTGTTGTTGCTGTGTGCAGATGTGGGAGTATAGATCTGCAGATAAGCTGATTGGTTGATTCCCCAGTCACATCCTTATGATATTGGCAGTTAATGTAGCTCCTGAAGTCCTGACCAATAGAAAAGCTCGCTCAGCTGTATCTACCCGCCTACCACAGAGAGAACCATCCTGATTGGTTAGTTTTCTGTTCAACCAAAACATGCACAAACATTAATAGCAGGACCCTGTGTCCAGGTGCTTGACGATATTACAGCACTGACCAGTCAGGAACCAGTTCAGTCTCAGTTCTCGATACCCATGCCTCCAAAAGCTCACGAGACAGGAGTCACCCTGTGTGTTTAAGGTGGTAGTACCTTCAGGCTCCTGCAGGTGGAGCTGTACCAGGATGAATGGGGTAATAGACCCCTGCGGGGTGTGAGTGACGGGATCCATAGATTGGGAAGAGGTCCTACGGTGCAGGGAATGTCTCGTTCCATGTGTGGAAAATGGCTCCAGAGCAGATGTTAATGATTGGCTAAAAGTTGGCATGTGGGCGTGGCCAAAGACCATAGTGTGAAGGAAGTAGCTGAATCTGCAGGTGTATGGAAGCGTACGGTCATACGGGTCTACCAGCAGTGGATACAATCCCAGCCTACAGGGAATTCTCCTCGGAACTGTGCCAGGGAAGGCCTCCACCACATCTGGACCAGCTGACCAGTTCTTTGATGTCAGAGTGTCTGAACACTGACATGGCTACATCTAGAACCTCGTCCAGTCCATGCCCGATCCAGTCCCAGCTGGTCCTGGAGCTGGTGGAGGAGTTACACGCTCTCTTCTGTAGTCACAGGGGGAGCTCATTATTGAGTTTAAAATATCACATAAATTCAAATAATTATCTAAATATAATCTAAATATAATGACTTTTGGCTCGTTTATAATGGGCGGGGCTAAAATGCGGTAGGCTGAATACTTTTGCATAGACGTGGTTGTTGATAAAGTTAGTCTGCGTTATTTCCCGGACTTATTTATCCAAATCATATCCTGATATAAAAATACTGTGTAGGTGTTCAGGTCTCGTAGCCAAGCAGACTCCTGGTGTCTCTGCATTCCAATCAATCAGTCATAACCTCCAATCCCAGTTCATCACATACTGAAAATACACAATGCCTTTAAATATTAATGCCTGTGAAATAAGGCTCTGTATTATTAATGCCCATGTGAAGAGCGGCTGATGCACTTAGTGCTGCTACAACACTGCAGGAGTGTTAATGTGGTGGCCCTGTGAAACTAGACGAGCCCGGAGGGTCCTGAAGGCTCCTGGCCGGGTCTCTGCAGGACACAGTAAGGGCGGTTCACCTCTAACAGCGTGTCCCTCACCCCCCCACACACGGCTCTGAAGCTATTCGCGGTCCCGGCCGGCCACCTGCCCGCTTGGTGTGTGCCCCGCTCGCGGTCCAGCACGGCGCTGCAATTCCCCCGATGCCATTCCGCTGGTTTCATTTAGCCTCGGCCAAGAAAGCTGATACAATGAATCCGCATGGCAGGAAGCTAATCATATCCATCTGTCTCCGTTTAAACATGGCCGCCACTCCAGCAAGTATTAATACAACACAGGGACGGAAAAATATTAAACTCGTAGAAGGGCTCCCAGAATAAACAGAGTGGAAAAACAAAATGGATCCCGCGCTCCAGAGCGGGCTCGCGGACTTCCAGGCGAATGTTCTGTCGTCATGGATCCTTTCCAGAGGTGTTAATGATGTAAGGCAGCTTTATGGAATTCTGCACGGCTGAGCGACCGTACAGACGTGCCGAGGAGCTCCTCTGCCTCGAGTGCCGAGTATGGCGTTGATGTTGGAGGGTTGTTTATGGTGCTGGGCTGGGATAAGGATACATGATCTTTCATAGAGTTAATATATATGAGATTCATCATTTCTAGATTGTTCTAAACTTGTTACAGGACCATGTGGCTCATTCCGAGACAATCTCTACATGTTCTACTAGTTTAAAATTTATAAATCAGTTCAGTAATGTGTAGAAGTAAGTTAAAGAACCTTAGAATATTAATGCAGCAGGGAAATCATAAGCCATATGAGCGATATCAGGCTGGATTAAAGATGACTGCACATGCCAACGTACTAATGTGTTGCACTTTAGCCACTGTGCTATGATATTTCTGATTTCTGACAGCTGATTAGTTGAAATGGGGAAATGTTCTTTAAAAAAATGGTAATCAGATATGTTGTTGTCGCTCTGTGTTCTAGCACTGATGATATCTACCCAGCCACGCATATTGTGACATACCGTGAAGTCGTTAATCATGATAACAGTGAATCTCGCGATATCGCCGGGCCCTACATTTAACACAGCTGTGTAGTTTTATAGGCCAATCAGAAGGCTAACCCTAACCCTAGAAGGCATTATCAGATTTTCAGATGTCCGATAACGGGATACTGTGTAAATTAAAGCCACCAAATAAAAAAATCAGCTGCTGTTTAGTTTTTGTATGGAACAGTTTTAGGTCAGCTCATGAGACTGTCCAGAAGTGTGTCCCTGTAGAGGATGTGTGATTTAGCCCTACCTGAAATCTGAGCAGGAGGCCCAAGCCTATGGGTACAACTGCACATCAGAAGTGGCAATCATCGGGGTCCAAGCACTCTGAGCCTTGGTGGAACCACTATAGGCCTTTTACCGAAGGGAGAACTGGTGTTACACCATATCAGCACTGATACCGGCTCTCTAACGTGGCACTGGTTACGGTGATACCAGTGCCTATACCAACACCATGAAGCACACTCACTAGTAGACAGCATCTGTGTCTCTGTATTAGCATAGCAGCCCACCTGGGGTGTCCCTCCGCGAGTCAGCGGTATCTTATAACTTATAGCCTGTAACTGTTCTACACTATAGAGATATTTTACACTTTCACGGTTAAACTGTTAAATTCTTACTGAATATATAACAGGAAATACTGAGTATATACAGTATGTCAAATTGTATTAAGCATCTAACATAGATTATATATATAATCCAATAAGCACATTCCACTGAGCCATTACCTTTGTATTATTCGTGACACAGAGACACCGATTTGATCAAAATAACATATAATAAACATGCTGTTGTATAAATATCCCGACTCGTAGGTTATATAGAGTTACTATCAGTACTCAGTATCGGTCTGTAGTCTATATTAGTAATTTCAGGTATCATTAAGGAAGAATGAGTGATGAGTGGTGAACGCTGTTTCGGTTTGGGGTTGGTCAGGAGCTTGTTGACTTGTTAAGCCACCCGTGATCTGGATGGGCCCCGTTCCCTTCCTCCAGCCGGACCCCGGCGGGCCCGCAGGGTTTGACCTGTCCCCGGTGATAACATGCTTGAATCTCTCCAGTGTGTTCCACCTCCGTTCTCCTGCATGCTGTCACTCCAGCGCTGACGTCCGCCTTATCTGGGCTCCCGCCGCTGTTGGAACTGTGTCTGTTATCCGGTTGGAGCCTGATGGTCAGTTCACTGTTGTCTTTGTAGGCGTACCTGCTTCTGAGTGGGGGAGATGGGGGTGGGGGCTTCCAACTCACTCACAGAGCAGATTGAACGATTGTGTCTGGGCGGCACCTGTACTGCGGCGGACCCCCAGAACAACAGCGCAGTAATGGTGTCCTGTTTTGTGGGCGGGTGAGCTCATCCACTGCAGGAAGCTCCTGACCATCCAGAGATAAAGGACACATATACAAACTCGTATTACTGCCTTTGTGAGGACTTAAATGTTGGTGTAGCCAGCATCCCGTTTACACCAGGCCATTTCACATGACTTGAATTGTACTGCACACAAGATGATCCGGGTTTATTCAGTTCCAGAAGAGGAGATATATTTGTGAGGAGACTGAACATGAGGTAACTTTCAAAACGGACTAAAAGCTGCTAAGAAAACAGCCACCTGGAAGAGCGGTAGACCCACCGAGTTTTGCATGCAGCCGAATTGGTATTGCTGCACTTGTGAGGACCCAAGTGTTCACAAATCTCAACCCTGTTCTCAATCTCTCCCTTATAACCAGGTATCATTCTAAATCTGTCCTTGTGGAGAGAGAGAAGCGGAGAGTCTTCGGGTGATGAGCTGAGTTACAGTTCCTACACCAATGAAGGAACAGTTTGGAGCTCTGGGCTCTAATGTTAGCTAGCTAGCTAACCTAGCTAGCGTTAGCACCCACTGGCAGAGTCGTGGTACAGTCTGTGGGATTTATCGGGTGTTTCTTCATGTTGCGGTTGTTGCTGTTTTTTGTGCTGCTCAGTTAAAGCGATTATAGCTAGCCTTAGCTTGTTAGCTTTTGCTCTACCTCAGCTAGCTATTTCTGCCTCAGCTAGCTACCTATGTCTTCATTGACCCATATGACTGACAGGCCTGACAACTGAAACAGGAAGTTGTGGGTTCCTAGGAGGAAACACTGAAAACTGTATTACGGATCTACACAAAGTGAGCTAGCATTAACTAGGCTAATTATATGTTCTAGCTAACATTAGAGCCCTGTGTGGCTCCACACTGTGTTCCTTCATTGGTGTAGAAACTGCAGACTCTCCTCTTCTCTCTTTCTTAGTGTATATGCTGTGTTTAAATATGATTTCCATCACAAAACCATCAAATTCAGTGCTAATATTTTAGCTCACCGTTCTTTACGTAGAGGTGATCATTGTCAAAAACTATAAATCTGATTACAGAGCTTTATTTAATCCATCACGCCAGTAAACACACCCAGGGAAGGAATAGACTCATCACTCAGCCTCAGAAAGTCTTCTCCTTTGTATTTGTTTACAGCAACAATAATAGTAATAATAATAATAATAATAATTTATTATAATAATAAAGCCTCCTGGCAGCAGCTCGAGCTCGGAAAGCCAGCTCCCTTCATCTGAGGGTTTAGATCAGTAGAAACGGGTTAGATAAAGATCAATACGCTGCTGTGTTTCCAACACAGGATGCAGTGGTGTAAATAAGTGTGCGTGTGCTCGCGCTCGCCAGCGAGTGTGATTAAACAGACGGCTTGGAATACATAGTGTGTATGTCACGGTGCTGAACTCAGTGTAAGCTTGCAGGGAGTGTAATTTACTGAGTGGAATATGAGGCGCAGTTTACAGTAGTGTATCTCCTACAGTAGGACCGCCTGTATAAACACTCACTCGTATTCAGATACCGCTATACCTAATGATTACCTAATCACCTGTAGTCCTGCAGTTCAGTTTACATGTGCTCAGTTCACACAGGTACTTGCGCTAACTGCTTTTTCATACTGTGAGTGTAAAATGAACCTGCTGTACACACTCAGTAGAACATCTGCTCCCAGGAGGAGGTGTGGGAGTTCAGGTGTGCGGGAAAGGAGGATAAAGGAGACCAGGATCAATAACTGGTGATAAATTTAGACTGATATGATCAATATTTATTGAGCTACACATACAGAAGTCTGTCTCTCAGTATGGCGTCGGGCCGCCGTGTTCGCTAACCCAACACGCCAGACGTCTCGGTATGGAGCTGTAGAGGTTCCTGATGGAGTCCTGTGATAATCCATCCCATGCAGCTTGAACATCCTCACACAGTTCCTGCAGATGGTGCGGTAGGGGTGGAGGTGGAGGGACACCAGGTCTTCTGGACATGTGACTACAAACCGTCCATCTAAGTGCTGACCACGGTGCCTCCACACACGGATTCGTTGGGCGTCTCCACCAAGACTAAAGCGGGACTCGTCACTGAAGATGACCCGCTGCCATTCTGAGTCACTCCATGACAGTCTGGTACGACACCACTGCAGTGTTTGGTGACGGTGACGTGGTGTTAAGGACAGTCGTGGTAACGGTCTGTGTGCATGTAGTCCTGCGTGGTGCAGCCGTCTGCCGATGGTGCTGCACTAACAGGAGGACTCATGGAGGACACCACTGCTCTCTGGAGGTCTGTAGTGGTGGTGTTGGGTCAGTCAGGCTTGCTTATACTGATGTACATACAGGGTTGGACTGTTGTCCACTGATACTGCTTTGTCCATGTTGGATGAACCACCAGATACGCCCACTGTTGAAGGAAGGTCTCTGTGACCCTCATTGCCTCCCTGTTAAACAGTGTTAGCGGATGTTTGTTGACACTGCTATTTACAGGCAGATGTGAAGACACCCTGATGGTGAGGCTGTGAGATTGTTTTTAATGTGTGGTTCTAGAACATACCCAACACGTGCACATGTACAGCTGAACACAACGTGCTTGAAGCACAAATGAAATGTAGTTACACTCCGTACCTGTAGGGGGAGCCCAACAGTGCTAATACCAATCCTCACATAATGCCTCTGTACAGCTTTCATCTCAGAGAGAGAGAGGAGAACACCCAGCTCCACTCCTGCTTCAGATCTGAGAACCTCCACAGGTGTCTCTGTCCATCCTTCCTCCACTGTAAGAGACACCTCCACACTATGGAGGTCTGAAAGGAGGTGTAGCTGAAGCTCCTCGCTAAGGAAAGAGACCCACACATCCAACACAGAAGCGGCTGGTGTTCTTTCAGCTTCTAAGACTGCACTGGTTCTTCCGGTTCGCATGTGTGAATTCCATAATGACCCCTCCACATGCCTCACTCTCCTTTCCTAGCACAGGATTCCGAGATTCCTACAACTCCGAGATTCCTAAACTAAAACGCTCTCGGAGTTTTAAAGGCCTCACGAGCTGATTGAAGCCATGCGCCCCCAGCCTGCCTCACTCACTAAGCCCTAGCCAAGGCTGCTTCCATAAAAGGACCTGGTCCGCCCCCCCGCCCCCCCCTCAGATGTGTTTTTCCTGCTCGGAGCGTGCTGGCCAAGTCCTCGTAGGAGCTCCCTCAGCCAAGCCGGATAAGTTAACCACATCGCGCTGGTCCGAGAACAGAGAGCGAGCGAGCAGGGGTGGCGGGGGGTCACTGGGTCGGAATCTGGAGAATGAGTGCGGACTTTGCTGGCCGGTATAATTGAGCTCCCCTCGTTTTCACCCGCCTTGACGTGACCCACCTGCTCTGTGGACGAGTACAACTGTGGGGTGTATTTATTATTAGAGGCGCCCGATCGAGCATGACCTAGTAAGGCAGAGCGCTAAAGGAGGGACGTTAGGGGAGCTGGGGAATCTGCTCGTATCCAGGAGTTGCTCAGTTAAGGGTAAACGCATCCAGTTTCCGAACTCCTCCCAATGGAGAGGAGGACACTGCTGGATGCCCAGTGCAATGCCAAGGCATTTTTGCGCCCTGCAGAGTTTTCCGTGTGTTTGGTTAAGTGCTCTGAAGTTGTGTTTCTTGGCGCGGCGTCTCTCTGAGTATTTGCTGAACGCTTTGTTCTCGCTGTAGCAACAAATCTCCTCCGGTTTGTGAGAAAAGCTCTAAATTTGTTGACGGAATTCTTCAGCGCTGAATGACCGATGGGTTCGAATGCGAGCGTGGCACCTCGGCTCGTGCTTTATAAGACCCAGCTGTGCTGTAGCAGTCTGAGGGCCGGGTGCTGAATCACCTGAGCTCTGCCAGCCAGTACAGGTGTACTGTAGTGTTGTGTTTACGCGGACGTCGTTCCAGCAAGCGGCTCTTAACCCCTTTAGGCCCGATCCAGGAGAGGGTCTGTCCCGCCGGTATTCCCTGTGAATGCTCAGGGAGTTCCGAGGGATTGTACCGTCTGTAACACAGGCGCTGTGTCGATATTAATGGTAGTAATAACTGTAGAAGTCCAGCTCACTGTGTTGCAGTGGCTCCCAGGTGGTTGCTAGGTTGTTGCTACTGTATCAAAGATGGTTGCTAAGGAATTGCTAGGTGGTTGCTGTCTTATCACAGGGGGTTGTTAAATTCAATTCAAGTAAAACCAATGTAGGTGTTGCTATGCAGTGCATGTGGTTGCTAAGGTCTTGCTAGGCAGCTGCAGTGGTAACCTAAATGGTTGCTATGGTGTTACTAGGCGATTACTATGATATCCCAGATGGTTGCTAAGGCATTGCTAGGTGGTTGCTGTCTTTTTCCAGAGGGTTGTTAAATTCAATTAGATTAAATACAATGTAGGTGTTGCTGTGCAGTTGCATTGGTTTCCCAGGTGGTTGCTAAGGTCTTGTTAGGCACTTGCAGTGGTATGCCAGGTGTGCTAAGGTGCTAGGTGGTTCCTGTGCTATCCCAGGTGGCTGCTTTGTTGAGCATTGTCCAAAAACATACTGGTACTAACTGTGGGGTATGAGCGTGACTGAAGTGTACTCAGTACAGTGAACGTAACTGCATTTTGTCTTATTCTCTCCTTAACCCCCAAAGGGCCGTCCAGTAAACCCTGAGCAAAGCGCCAGTGGACCGCCAGTGGGCCGCCAGTGGGCCGCCAGTGGGCCGCCAGTGGGCCGCCAGCGTTCTGCGATGCCCAGCCCTTTGACAGTCCAACCTGTACTGACCTTCTCTATATCAGTGTGCCGTGTTGCATCATGACGACACTAGCTGTGATTTGTTCCCAGTTCCAGTATACATCATCAGGAGGGGGTTTTCCCAGCCTTTAAACTGGAAGCTCTCCCTCCAGGAAGGGAATGGGAATGTTTACAGCAGATTCGGTGATGGTTATGTTTTGAGCCAGAGTGCGGTTGGGCTATAGCTGAGCTTCTCTACGGGCGGTATGAAACTTGTGGGGTTGGGTTGCATGTGTGTCACGTTTGTGTTGCTGGGATTAGCGCGTCTGGAGGCTGCGGGACCATGTGAGGATCGTAAGGAGGAAAGTGTTCCATGCGTGCTACGGTTAGGAGAGCGGAACAGGGACACGTGCCACAGGCGGAACGAGTTTCCTTCCAGTTTTAATGACCGGCCTATTGAATGTTGGACGGTTCTCTAAGTGTGACCCGTTCCCATGGGAAAAATCCGCGGTCCCCTCAGCAGTCCTCTCGGAGCTTAACGGGCTGTAAACTGCGTTTTCCTGTCGCGCTTCTTTCTGGGCTAAATGGCCGGCTTTCCGAGAACTTCAAGTTTGATCTGTTTGGAAAAGGGACCGTTCCTGTACACAGGCTAGCGGCGGAGGAACGAGCGCCTGCGTTTGATCATGGGCTTCAGACGCACTCAGAGATTTTGGAGAGCAATCTGAGGAATACACCGGCGTGCTGATCATGCCCGGCTCCTCCCCCGAGCCGAACAGGCGTGTAGGATTACCTGCAGGACTGGAACGGGTGACAGGACGGTAGATAAGGCTTTACGGCCGCGCTGTTGGGGCTGTATAAAATCATTTCATGTGAGCCGTAAATCTGCTGACATGCCCAGATTTACGTGTGCGGTTTATTAAGTGTTGCTGGTGTAAAGCTGCTCACACCAGTGTCTTAATTCCAGCGTTCCTGCCGGAGAAAATCTCCTAATCCTGCTCTTAAATAAACCGGTTTGAACAGTGTTTACACTGCGGCAGGGCTTGTTTAAGAGGAGAGCGGGCTGTGAGTGTCAGGCTTGCTGTTAAACTGCTACACATGTTCGTTAATCTCACTGCCTTATATAGCGCCTGCGGAGAGCTAGCTCGGGGAATTGTGCGTCCTCCGAAACGTACGCTCAGCCGCTGCCCCCGAACGGCCTCTGAGCATCGTTATTGCTTCCATATGGGCCGTCTCTGTTCGGAGTATCACTTGATATCGCTTGGCTGCGGTCACTTTTTAGCACTGCAGCGGCTCTGCTGGGATCACTGTGGGAGGACCGGATCAGGTTCTGCTGCCGTACAGACACGTGAGTGAGATATATGAGGACCACTTAGCTCCTCAGTCATCAGCCGGATCGTTTGGCCTTTTTCCCATGGAAGTGTAGACTGCTTGCCGGAGCGAGCGGAGCTTCTTATTCCAGAGGAGCTTCTTAACCCACGTCTTACACAGAGTTTCGGTGTGACCTCGGTGGGTGTGAGGTTTTGCACACCCATGTTCGTATCTGAGGTGTGAAACTCTGAGCTGAACTGCAGCTCATGGTCATGTAGCCAGTTTTAGGTCAGGAGAGATGCAACACAAGTGGGAAGCTGAGTCGCATATCAGAAGAGCGAATCGAGGTAACCAGCCTGTAAACTGAGGGGGCAGCGAAAGGGACCCTCGTTTACAGTGTAGCGATATGGAATAATAAAACGGTAACAGATACAGTAATACTGCTGTCTCAAAGCAGCTTCACAGAAAATCAGTTTATTATAAAGGAAAAGAGAAGCGCGGAGTTCATGTACAGATGAAAGAGGGGGGGACCGGGTCCAAGCCCCCCGTGCGCAAGCCAGAGGCAACAGTGGTGAGGAAACACTCCCTTTGGGTAAAGAAGAAACCTCGAGAGGAACCCAACCTCCTCAACCTATTAACATCATATCAATAAATAAACAGAGAACATAACAAAACTCTAAACTCTCTAAATAAATTCAACAAAAGAACTAAAACAATACCAAAATATCCTAAACCTAAACATTTACAGGCAGAGGGGAGGTGGGTAGATATCAGAAGTTAGTCAAGTGTAGTGAGAGACACTATAAATAGAGAATAGTGACCAGTGTAGAGAATAGTGAATAGTAAACAGTGTAGAGAGTAGTGAATAGTGACCAGTGTAGAGAATAGAGAATAGTGACCAGTGTAGAGAATAGTGACCAGTGTAGAGAATAATGAATAGTGACCAGTGTAGAGAATAGTGACCAGTGTAGAGTATAGTGAATAGTGACCAGTGTAGAGAATAGAGAATAGTGACCAGTGTAGAGAATAGAGAATAGTGACCAGTGTAGAGAATAGAGAATAGTGACCAGTGTAGAGAATAGTGAATAGTGACCAGTGTAGAGAATAGTGAATAGTGACCAGTGTAGAGAATAGAGAATAGTGACCAGTGTAGAGAATAGTGAATAGTGACCAGTGTAGAGTATAGTGAATAGTGACCAGTGTAGAGAATAGTGAATAGTGACCAGTGTAGAGAATAGTGAATAGTGACCAGTGTAGAGTATAGTGAATAGTGACCAGTGTAGAGTATAGTGAATAGTGACCAGTGTAGAGAATAGTGAATAGTGACCAGTGTAGAGAATAGAGAATAGTGACCAGTGTAGAGAATAGTGAATAGTGACCAGTGTAGAGAATAGAGAATAGTGACCAGTGTAGAGAATAGTGAATAGTGACCAGTGTAGAGTATAGTGAATAGTGACCAGTGTAGAGAATAGTGAATAGTGACCAGTGTAGAGTATAGTGAATAGTGACCAGTGTAGAGTATAGTGAATAGTGACCAGTGTAGAGAATAGTGAATAGTGACCAGTGTAGAGAATAGTGAATAGTGACCAGTGTAGAGTATAGTGAATAGTGACCAGTGTAGAGAATAGTGAATAGTGACCAGTGTAGAGAATAGTGAATAGTGACCAGTGTAGAGAATAGAGAATAGTGACCAGTGTAGAGAATAGTGAATAGTGACCAGTGTAGAGAATAGTGAATAGTGACCAGTGTAGAGTATAGTGAATAGTGACCAGTGTAGAGAATAGTGAATAGTGACCAGTGTAGAGTATAGTGAGTAGTGACCAGTGTAGAGAATAGTGAATAGTGACCAGTGTAGAGAATAGTGAATAGTGACCAGTGTAGAGTATAGTGAGTAGTGACCAGTGTAGAGAATAGAGAATAGTGTAGAGAATAGAGAATAGTGACCAGTATAGAGAATAGTGAATAGTGACCAGTGTAGAGAATAGTGACCAGTCTAAAGAACAGTGACCCATGTAGAGAACAGTGACCCGTGTAGAGAATAGTGAATAGTGACCAGCGTAGAGAATAGTGAACAGTGACCCGTGTAGAGAATAGTGAACAGTGACCCGTGTAGAGAACAGTGACCCGTGTAGTGAATAGTGACCTGTGTAGACGAGTGTGGTCAGTGGTCACTGTTCTCTCCTGCTTGTGTACTGGGTGTGTTGGGTGTGTTGGGTGGCTGTGTATGATTATGAGTTATGGCCCTCGTTAGCTGGTTGATTACTCTGAGATATAAAAACATTTTAGAGTTTAATGCCTGTTTCTGTATACGACTCCTCCGCGCCAACTCCGCTCCCCAGCGTGCCCAATCAGGCGGCTGAGCTCAGGTTACAGGTGACTGGCGAGTAGACCCGTGTGTCCGTTCCCCGTATGAGTATTATATCCGTTATCAGGTGAGAATCATTTCAGCTGGAACACAGTCCAGCGGTTCTTCATCCACAGGGTCAAAGGGTTCGTTACGGCTCCGCTTCCTTATAAGGCACATTCGGAGCGTCAGTGGGCGGGGCTAATCTGCATCTTATCAGTGGAATTTAAAACTAAAATCAAAAAAGTAAAACAACTAAAACATGGGGATCTGGTGAAGCTGATGAAGACTACAGCGGAGGTGATGGTGATAAACTCAGAGTCATATATGAAAACTGTAAAAAGGAGAGAAGTGGGCGGGGCTATGTAAGGACCAGGCAGTGAGAAGCTGGTTCTGAAACTTTACCACTGTTTGTAAACAGTGAGGGCAGTCCAGTTGTCCGTAACGGTGCCCTGTAAGTGGACGGTGCTGTATCCCGAGGTCGGACTCCGGCCTGCTTTTATCCCCAGTCCTGATCATCATGTGTGCCTGTGTTCGGAGCAGGCTGGGCTCAGTCATGTGGGAACAGGGAGCTCAGTATTCCAGTTAAGCGTGATCTGAGCACGCCCCTCTGACATCATCCCCTCTCTGTCATCTTCCCCCATCCCTCTCCCCGTCCCTCTCCCCGTCCCTCTCCCCGTCCCTCTCCCCGTCCCTCTTCCTGTCCTTCTTCCTGTCCCTCTTTCTCCCTCTGTCGCTCTCCCTCTCCCTCACTCCCTTGATCTCTTTTATTGTCTTCCTCTCTCTCTCTCTCTTTTTCTCACTCTCTTTGTCCCTCTCTCTCTCTGTCCTTCTGTTTCTCTCTCTCTTTCTCTCTACTCTGTGTCCCTCTCTCTCCCCCCTCTCTCTGTCCCTCTCTCCCCCCTCTATGTCCCTCTGTCACTCTCCCCTCTCTATGTCCCTCTGTCTTTCTCCCCTGCTCTCTCTCTGTCCATCTGTCTCTCTGTTCCTCCCTCTTTTTCTACTCTCTGTTCCTCTGTCTCTCCCCCCTCGCTCTGTCTCTCTGTCCCTTTCTCTCTCTCTACCCCCCCTCGCTCTGTCTCTCTGTCCCTTTCTCTCTCTCTACCCCCCCTCGCTCTGTCTCTCTGTCCCTTTCTCTCTCTCTACCCCCTCTCTCTCTGTCTCACTGTCCCTCCCTGTCTCTCCCCCTCGCTCTGTCTCTCTGTCTCTCCCTCTTTCTCTACTTTCTCTCTCTGTCCCTCTTCCTCTTCCTCTTTCTCTCTGTCCCTCTGTCTCTCCCCCTCGCTCTATCTGTCCCTCTGTCTCTCCCTGTCTCTCTACTCTCTCTCTGTCCCTCTGTCTCTCCCCCTCGCTCTCTCTCTCTGTCCCTCTCTCTTTCTCTACTCTCTACTCTCTCCCTGTCTCTCTCCTCTCTCTCTCTGTCCCTCTTTGCTCTACAGTGTTTCAGCAGTGTGAGATGCTCTGGAGTGTCCCAGTAGGAGTGCTGTGTGCTGTAGTCTGTCCGGTTCCTGTTGTACTGGCTGGTAGTGTGTATAAGGTGTATCAGCAGTTCAGCCAGTGGGGTCGGTTGGGACCCTGCTGAGGCGTCACGGTGCCCCCCTCTCTGTACCTTCCCGTGTGTACTCGTGCTCTGAGATTTATAGAGAGCCTTATTAAGTCCTCTCTGTTAAACCAGAGCGGGGTCTTTAACTGCTGCCGTATCTATCATCCAGTCAGCTCCGCTATCCATCATTGGCCCCTTGTTCAAAAGCATGAGGTCAGCCGTAATGATCCGCATATGAGGGATAATTGACCTCCTGATTGTGGAAATGGAGGGAATCCAACCGCGTATAAACCCTGCCTCTCCTCCCTCATTCCGGAGCCGGAGTTTTGACTGTGGCAGTGCTGAGTGAATGAAATGCCGCACCAGTGGCGTCGCCAGGGTCTGATTTTAGGGGCGGCTGAGCATTAAAGCCCAGAGACGTCGCTGTAGTATGGATAACCACCAACTAGCCTCCTTCATTACCGCTAAATCGATAGGAAATTACCCCATTACCGTAATTAGAGGGGAATAATATTCGGGATTAATCAGGGCCGGCGGTGTGACACTGTTTATGGTATGTAGATTTACTGTGAGGAATTATGGGACAGATTGTGGCAGTGAGCTCCTCTGGGCATATTGTGGACTATCAGGGCTTGAGAACACGTCCCAACTGCGTGTGTGCTTACGGGCAGCGCGGTGTGACGTGTTAAAGTGAGTGGTATCTCAGTTTTCCGGATAAAATTCCTAAGAGGGTCGACTAGCAGGATGTCATGGCAGGTAAAGACCGGTTAACCCGACGTTCTGCCTTTTATAGCAGCTGGAGTCAGAGAGGAGCACTCAGGCTTCATATGGCTTCAGAGAGGACCAAATTCTTCCGGGTATAACCAAAACCCCTCCAGGTATAACCAAAACCCCTCCCATTATATCCAAAACCCCTCCGGGTATAACCAAAACCCCTCCCATTATATCCAAAACCCCTCCGGGTATAACCAAAACCCCTCCGGGTATAACCAAAACCCCTCCAGGTATAACCAAAACCCCTCCGGGTATAACCAAAACCCCTCTGGGTATAACCAAAACCCCTCCGGGTATAACCAAAACCCCTCTGGGTATAACCAAAACCCCTCCGGGTATAACCAAAACCCCGTCAGGGCATAACCAAAACCCCGTCCGGGTATGACCAAAACCCCGTCAGGGCATAACCAAAACCCCGTCCGGGTATAACCAAAACCCCTCCCATTATATCCAAAACCCCTCCGGGTATAACCAAAACCCCTCCCATTATATCCAAAACCCCTCCGGGTATAACCAAAACCCCTCCGGGTATAACCAAAACCCCTCCGGGTATAACCAAAACCCCTCCCATTATATCCAAAACCCCTCCGGGTATAACCAAAACCCCTCCCATTATATCCAAAACCCCTCCGGGTATAACCAAAACCCCTCCCATTATATCCAAAACCCCTCCGGGTATAACCAAAACCCCTCTGGGTATAACCAAAACCCCGTCAGGGCATAACCAAAACCCCGTCAGGGCATAACCATAACCCCTCCGGGTATAACCATAACCCCTCCGGGTATAGCCAAAACCCCTCCGGGTATAACCAAAACCCCTCCGGGTATAACCAAAACCCCTCCGGGTATAACTAAAACCCCTCAGGGTATAAACAAAACCCCTCCAGGTATAACCAAAACCCCTCCCATTATAACCAAAACCCCTCCCATTATAACCAGCACAACCAAAACTCCTACTGATCTTCTCGATATAACCAAATACCTCACAACACAACCAACCCCCCAGGTACAACCAAAACCCCTCCGAATATAACCAAAACTCCTCCTGGTGTAACTAAACTGAAACCCTGGTCCTCCCGTTATAACCAAAACCCCTCCCATTCTAACAAAACCCCTCCCAGTATAACCACAGGGCTCCCAGCACAACGAAAGCTCCTGGTATAACCACGGCAGGTGTTCGATTCCGACTCTGTATTATCGGTAGGTTCACGGTAACTTAAAACGGGGATGTGTATCCGATAACAGATATACAGGGGTACTGCTTCATCGTCACCATCACGTATCAGCTTTTGTGTACCACCTCACTGTAAAAGGGGACACTGTTTGGCCACGCCCACTTTTTTGGCTTTTCCTTCGTACCGCAGCCTCGCTCTCCTGTGTCCACATTTGGACATTCCTTTATTAATCTCGGAGCAGCGGGGATAAGTACTTCTAATTCAGCATGTACAGGAGCGCCAGTCCGAGTGTTGGGGGTCTCAGCAGTGCGACGTTTTGACGAGTGATGAATTAGATTGACATAATAGCTGCTGGAATTCTGATCTGGCTGTTTAGATTGAGCTGCATTGCTGCATACCGGATACATATCGGATTTCGGACCACATAGGAAGCGTTCCAGATCGGAACAGAAATTCCCGATTCAGAGTGCTTTGTGGTTTACACTGACACAGATACACACCTGTATCACATCTGGAGGAGGAGATCAGACCTGGGACACCGTTACCCGATGTGTTGTAAATAGCAAAAGTAGTACATCACCCCTGCCCAGTCCGGCACGTCACGGCAGCACACTGGGCCCGTATTATCTCCGGAATGTTCCCAGTGAAGGTGAGTCTTGTTGCTGCTTCTAAATATAATGGCCTACAGCCGAATCTGTCAGTGAAAGCTTTGACTGTTCCACATGGACACAGTGGGCGTAAACAGAGCCCGCCGGGGTTCAGACAATGAGGGCCTGTGGACGGAGTGACCTGCTTGGCTCCTGCCCGCTGGTGTATGTGAGTGGGATGTAAGGAACAGTTGTTTGGGGGTCCGTTCCGCTCAGCCAATTAAAAGCTAGGAGCTGTTAACACGGGTAGCTCCCCAGGATGTGCTGCAGCTCCGGGCTCCCCACAGCTCTAAAAATAGGGGGGGGTATAGCAGAGCGAGGGGCTGCAGGCGGGCGGGAGTGAGGGGCTGCAGGCGGGCGGGAGGGAGGGCTGGGACATTAATACCAGGCTAATAAAAACTTGAGCCAGAGGACAGATATGTCCTCCACTGTGTCCTTGGGTTCTGGTCACACTGCTGTGTCCCCGTGAACTCCTCTCAGGTTCACAGGGACTCTTTCAGAAGCCTTCTGCTAGCTGATTGGTTAAGATGTAAACAGAGTGGGGTTTGGTGTGAAGACTTCAGAGCTGTTCACAGTGGAGGTGAAGGTAACCAGACGTCCACCTCTAAAAGCTCCCTCACAGAGAGTTACTATATGTGATGGTTATGAATCCGCTGCCTGATGGATATATACTGTGGTGGTCAGTTGTTCCAGATGTGCTGGAGGCCTTCCCTGGCACAGTTCCGAGGAGAATTCCCTGTAGGCTGGGATTGTATCCACTGCTGGTAGACCCGTATGACCGTACGCTTCCACACACCTGCAGATTCAGCTACTTCCTTCACACTATGGTCTTTGGCCACGCCCACACGCAGTCCCTCCTTTTAGCCAATCATTAACATCTGCTCTGGAGCCATTTTCCACACATGGACCGAGACATTCCCTGCACTGTAGCTCCTCTTCCCAATCTATGGATCCCATCACTCACACCCCGCAGGGAGTTACACCCACATCATCCTCGTGCAGCGCCACCTGCAGGAGCCTGAACTTACTACCACCTTAAACTCACAGGGTGACTCCTTGTTTAGTTCATATAGGTCTACCAGCAGTGGTAACAATCCCAGTCTACAGTCTACAGGATATTCTCCTCGGAATTGTGCCAGGGAAGGCCTCCACCAAATCCGGACCGCTGGAAGACTTGGAGCTGGGATCTCAGTTGAGTAAACAAACAGACTGAATGTCTGTAGTGGAAATAAGCTCGGCTTCTTTACTTCCTGCTGAAAGGACAACCCAGGAATAAGCTCCTCCACACCCAACCCGATGCCTGTAGCTCCGTTTGTGCACGGTTGCGTCGTCATCTCGGTTCTTGTCATGCCAGCAGCAGAGATGTCCGTGGATGGTCAGTCAGTCACATATTCACACAGTTCATACGGCCCTCTAGCCTCTCACCCGCTTATGCTTCTGGGTCGTGGCGGGTGCTGGGGGAGCCTATCCCAGGGCTCATTTGGGGGAAGGCAGGAAACACCCTGGACAGGCCACCAGTCCATGGGCAGACGCACACACTTTCACACCCAGAGGGACAGTTCAGCACAGGGGGAACATCCACACTCCACCCAGTAGGGTCAGACTCCACCTCGGACACCCCACCTGGGAATCAAACCTATCCTACCTGATCAAACTAACGCACTGTCCTTTAAACACATCACGAGGATGGAGCGGGGGTGAAAGGGGTCTCTGAGACCCCGCTCTGATATCTCCAGCGCTCCACTGCTTAACTTTTCCACGGGTTATTTTTAGAAGCCTGTTATCGGTAATGAAGCTTACGCACGCTCGCGTTCCTTTATTGGCTAACAAGGGATCATTCATGCCCCTCGGTTCTCCTGTGGCTCAGTGAGCGTGGCACAGAGACCACCAGAGTCCCGGGCTGAAGTCTGGATGTCGAGCCCTTAATCTTAAGTGGTCCCCAGGGTGGAGGTCACGGGCCGGACAGCTCACTGGCCCCGTTTGATGTATTTGGCGTTAATCACAACTGGGACTAGGAAGTGGGCGGAGTCTGTAAAGCAGAGCCGCCTGTACTGAGCATGGCATTGTTCCTGTTCCTGCTGACGCGGTGCTGTAAAAACAACCCGTCTCGGGACGGGGCGGTCCCACCACCGTACAGACAGCGGTCACCCAGCACGTCTCCCGATCTCCGAGTCCGGTCTGTCTGAACAGCTGTCCACACGTGTTCTAACGTTCTCTTCCTCTACAAGTCCGTCGTCCTTTTTCCCTTGTCCTGTAAAGTTACCGGTTTGGAGATACGAGGTTTTGTTCAGAGAGCCGTGATCTGCTAATATCCCAGCCACGCCCCTCGGGGGAAACGTGGAATGTCCTTTAGAAGCTTTGAGTGTCCTTGTTTAATCTAAAACAGCCATGATAGCACATATATGTGTATCGCATGTGTATTAGCATAGTGCTAACAATCTATTAGAATCCCTTAGGGGTGCTAGCAGAAGTTAGCATTTCTGTTACAGACGCTAGACACGTAGATGGAGAGTCGGAAATCTTTAGTGTGTTCATCTGGACACACTGTCAGGATTCTGCCAGCTGCATTCTGATTGGCTGTCCTCACTTCCGCATGTGGGCACATCCGTGAATAGTTCTGATGGGAATCAGAGTTTTGTTCTTCCAGCTGAGCAAACAATGGTTCCACTCATCCTATACTGTTTCCAGAGGGACTGTTTATGTCGTGTCTCCTTTTATATGTAATGACTGTTAGCCTGTTAAAATACGCTTATGTGTAGCGCTGTTAGCATAATGCTAACAATCTACTGGAATCCCATAGGGGTGCTAGCAGAAGTTAGCATTTGTAGGCTCAGTCACAGACGCTCCACACACGTAGATGGAGAGTCTGATATCTTTAGTGTGTTCTTCTGGACACACTGTCAGGATTCTGCCAGCTGCATTCTGATTGGCTACTGTGTCTCCTTCTTTATGTCATGGCTGTTAGCTGGCTTGTGATTGGCCGCCTGGTTTATCCCCTGTTCCTGCAGTAGCAGGCGGATCTTGGCCGTATCTAGGGTACCAGGTTTGCCCTGGAGGTTCTGGCCGTGTGAGACTAGCATTACTGTAGAGGTGGGTTTTTCTCAGGGTCTCGTTAACGAGTGATGGGAACGGGGATAATGAGATCGGCCGCTGGCTGAGTCGGGCAGTAGCAGTAATCCGGTCACTGCCTGAAGAGGGAGTTCCCATAGAGCCAAGCTCTCTGTTTACTGATCAGGTCTGCATCCCCACCCTCACCTGTGGTCGTGACCTTTGGGTTCACTCACACAAGCGCTGGATGGTGGCGGTCCACACTCTACCTGATAAGGTGAGGAGCTCAGTCATCCTAGAGGAGCTCAAAGAAGAGATGCTACTCCTCCACATTGAAAGGAGCGTGTTTAGGTGGTCCAGGCTTCTGATTCAGATGCCCCCTGGACGCACTACATTGGAAGTTACTGGGCACGGCCAACTGGGACGAGACCCAGAGGTTGTACCAGGACCCGCTGGAGGGGTTATATCTCCAAGCTGGTCTGGGAATGGCTTGGGATCTCCCAGAATGAGCTGGAAGAAGATGCAGGGGATAGCCCTCTGGGCTCCTCTGCTTTCCCTACTGCAACTGGGCCCTGGAATGGATTAAGCAGTATAAGAAATGGGTGGATGGATGGATGGATGGATAGATGGATGGATGGATGGATGGATGGATGGTTTTCCGCATGTTTTGGCATCTACTGTATATGCCAAATTGACGGTTCACCACTGAATACCCAGTTATTACCTACCTGTAAAAACTTTTTTGATAGGATATATGGTGATGATGATGGTGATGGTGATGATGAAGATGATGATGGTGATGATGAAGAT
This sequence comes from Prochilodus magdalenae, assembly GCA_024036415.1. Lineage (NCBI taxonomy): Eukaryota > Metazoa > Chordata > Actinopteri > Characiformes > Prochilodontidae > Prochilodus > Prochilodus magdalenae. Next base: position 132,707 of record JAMWET010001957.1, on the reverse strand, counting down.
GATGATGGTGATGGTGATGATGATGATGATGGTGGTGATGATGAAGATGATGATGGTGATGGTGATGATGGTGATGGTGATGATGATGATGATGATGGTGATGGTGATGATGGTGATGATGGTGATGATGATGATGGTGATGATGATGATGGTGATGGTGATGATGATGGCGGTGATGGCGGTGATGATGATGGTGATGGTGATGATGATGGCGGTGATGGCGGTGATGATGATGGTGATGATGATGATGGCGGTGATGGTGATGGTGATGATGATGATGGCGGTGATGGCGGTGATGGTGATGATGATGGCGGTGATGGCGGTGATGATGATGGTGATGATGGTGATGGTGATGATGATGATGGTGATGATGATGGTGATGATGATGGCGGTGATGATGGTGATGATGATGGTGATGATGATGATGGTGATGATGATGATGGTGATGATGATAAAGATGATGAAGATGGTGATGATGATGGTGATGATGATGATGATGATGATGATGGTGATGATGATGATGATGAAGATGATGATGATGAAAGTAGTTTTGGGATGGATTATACTTTAATGGAAAAGTGTATGACTATGAAAGTTGGAAGCGAACTGGATATTGATCTCCGTCTCCTCACGGACTCTCTGAAATGCCGGAGTTGCAAAGATTTTTCCAGCAGGCTCTTTTCCAGTCCGCCTGTGTTTGTCCTGAAGCTGATTACTCAGGTACAGCACATCCAGCGTCACAATAAATCTTTAATCACGTTCGTGTTGCCAAGTCTATTTCAAACAGTCACCAAATTTCTCTTTCCTGCCGTAACTCAGTCGGCAGCCGGCTGGCCGAGGGTTCTAGGCTCCGTGTATCTGGCGTGTGCTGATATGTTACCCTGCTCTGCGTTAGCGCTGCTGAGGAAAGGGATGGGTGGGTGCGTGGGTGGATGGAGGAAGAGCAGGCGATAAAACCTCAAACAGACAGACAGCAGAACGAGGAAGACGAATGGCAGCGACCGGAAAAGCTGTGTGTTTACACAAGGGGCTCGACCGTGCACTGGCAGACCCCAGGGTCACTGAGCTGGAGGGCACAGAGTTGCTAGCGGGAGTTTGCCTTTTTATCCTAGTGGTAAAAGACAATGAGTTGAAAGCCGATCCCGGCAGTATTCCTTCTTTTCCCACTGTGGTGTATCCCTAAACGAAGGTGGGGCTTCGATCCTGTTTAGCGTTTTTGTTTTGAGCGTTTCCAAGTGGCGTGCCAAGAGAAACTCTCCTTTTCAGGATTCAGCTCGCATCGCCAGACTGAGGGATGATGGAGTGTGGCGAGAGAGATGGTGCCAGCCACCCTTTCCCAGCTCTCCGTTTGATGGCCGTCGGTGGTCAGCTGTAATGCCGTAGCGCTCCCTGGATGTTAGCAGAGAGCGGAGTGTTACAGACGTTTACTGGGCGCTTCCCCAGATGTGAAACGTTCTAACCTGGGGAAACAGAGTCAGTGACGTGTGGCGCCCGCTGTAAGGTCTGTTGGAGACCTGGCTCTGTGAGTGGAGGAACACGGAGAGCATGAAGTGGATGATTCACTGTGAGCTCCAGTAAAAGTTTCAGTTGATTGAGGAGTTCCTGCAGTGGATTTATCCGTAACTGGGTGCATACTTCCCGTTTTGTTGGTAGTGAAGTGGGCAGTGGTCTAGCGGTAGGAGCCAGCAGCCATGCAGAGAAACATTTAGCGTGCAAATGGTTCTATACAGCTCATGGTTTTAAACAGAACCCGATTAAAGGACTCAGTGTATCAGGGCCTGGGCTTTGGATTTACGGGGAATCCTGTTAGTATTATTCCGTGAGTCGCGGTGTACAATGCTCTTCCTCCTACAGAACCACCAAACTGAGCAGGACCATAGAACCTCATACAGCGTTCATTTGAACTTGTGGTTCTCCATGGAAATGAATCTCCACATCCTGAAACGGATTCATCCCACTAACATACCATAGAATTCTGATAGCTCTGCCTCCAGTCCACTGCAGTCAGAGCTCACTCTGTCACCTACATACAGGTGTACTGGCTACACCTTAGCAACCACCTGAGAACATATAGCTACAACCTAGCAGCACCTAAGCAACCACCTGGAATACTCTAACAGTGTCCTAGCAACACCTTAACAACCACCCGGTAAAGTATAGTAGTGGCCTTAGCAACCACGTAGAATAGCGTAGTAACAGCCAAGCAATACCTTAACAACCACCCGGGATAGCATGATAACACCACAGCGACAGTAAACAACATAAACAAAGTAAACACATGGCATACTATAGTACCTGCCTAGCAACACCTTAGTAACCACCTGGTATAGCACAGAAACAGCGAAGCAATACCTTAACAACCACCCGAGACACCATAGTAAAGCCCAACATAGTAATCACTTGGAATATAAGTCTAGCAGCACCTTAGCAACAATAGCCATGGCCAACTAAGCAACCAAGTAGGATAGCATACAACATCCTAGCAACAGCCACCTGCGACATCTTAGCACCATAGCAATGGCCAACTTAGCAATCACTTGGAATACTATGGCAACAGGCTAGCAATACCTAAACCTTAGCAACCACCTGATCCTATAAAGCTGGGACTGGGAAGTTCACTGATGAGATTCCGACACTGAGCAGGTGTGTCTGTGTTTCTCCACAGAGAGAGGTGAAGGACGTGTTCTCAGCCATCGCCTTTGAAGCCGCGTACAGCCTCGGCAGGCACGTGCTGGACGGACACCGCGAGCACGAGCTCCCCTCGCTCGTACCCGTACTGCGCTGGAAGAAGGGAGAGAGGATCGCCGCCAGGAATGAGGTTAGATTACACCATCCGTCCAAGAGCTGGTGCAACAAGTCATTCCAAACATCACCGAACGGGAACGCTGTTACTGATGAAGGGAGCTGAGGCGACGGGTTCTCCCGGACCTCTGCTCAGAGTAGAGAGAGGAGTATGTCTTACCTCCTGCACTGCTTTGGTGCTGGTTCTCACTGACACAAGCGTGCGGGAAGGTTGCCATATCCTGCAGATTTGCATGTGGTTCAGGTTACGAGAGCGAGCGTTGACTTCCCGTGAGTGGAATGTGGATGGCTGGTGAATTTATTTGTGCAGAGCCCATCTCACTTCCCAGCCTTGTGTTATCTCACATGTGCTGCCCTCCTCTGCTCACGAAAATCTGAAAGCAGCATCTTTCGGCACGCCAGGAATCCATTAGCATGGAATTTAAACCTGTTAACAACCTACATATCGTACCGGGCCCAGTTAGAATCTGGGGGGAGTCGGATTCGGAACGTTTCCAAAAACACATTCTTACTGAGAGTAATTGAAAGACATTTACGAGTAGCTTGAAAGAGAGGAGGGGAATTTTCTAAACACATAATCCAAGGTTCAGTGTTATAAACAAAGTGAGGGAGAGCGGGTTTGGTGTGAGGTGTGTACAGAGTGAGTGAGAGAGGGTTTGGTGTGAGGTGTGTACAGAGTGAGTGAGAGTGGGTTTGGTGTGAGGTGTGTACAGAGTGAGGGAGAGAGGGTTTGGTGTGAGGTGTGTACAGAGTGAGGGAGAGAGGGTTTGGTGTGAGGTGTGTACAGAGTGAGTGAGCGAGGGTTTGGTGTGAGGTGTGTACAGAGTGAGTGAGCGAGGGTTTGGTGTGAGGTGTGTACAGAGTGAGGGAGAGAGGGTTTGGTGTGAGGTGTGTACAGAGTGAGTGAGGGGGGGTTTGGTGTGAGGTGTGTACAGAGTGAGGGAGAGAGGGTTTGGTGTGAGGTGTGTACAGAGTGAGTGAGCGAGGGTTTGGTGTGAGGTGTGTACAGAGTGAGTGAGAGGGTTTGGTGTGAGGTGTGTACAGAGTGAGTGAGAGAGGGTTTGGTGTGAGGTGTATACAGAGTGAGGGAGAGAGGGTTTGGTGTGAGGTGTGTACAGAGTGAGTGAGAGAGGGTTTGGTGTGAGGTGTATACAGAGTGAGGGAGAGAGGGTTTGGTGTGAGGTGTGTACAGAGTGAGGGAGAGAGGGTTTGGTGTGAGGTGTGTACAGAGTGAGGGAGAGAGGGTTTGGTGTGAGGTGTGTACAGAGTGAGGGAGAGAGGGTTTGGTGTGAGGTGTGTACAGAGTGAGGGAGAGAGGGTTTGGTGTGAGGTGTATACAGAGTGAGGGAGAGAGCGGGGTTGGTGTGAGGTGTGTACAGAGTGAGGGAGAGAGGGTTTGGTGTGAGGTGTGTACAGAGTGAGGGATAGCGGGTTTGGTGTGAGGTTTGTAGTGAGTGAGTGAGAGAGGGTTTGGTGTGAGGTGTGTACAGAGTGAGGGAGAGCGGGTTTTTTTGGTGTGAGGTGTGTACAGAGTGAGTGAGGGAGGGTTTGGTGTGAGGTGTGTACAGAGTGAGGGAGAGAGGGTTTTGGTGTGCGGTGTGTACAGAGTGAGGGAGAGAGGGTTTGGTGTGAGGTGTGTACAGAGTGAGGGAGAGGGGGTTTTGGTGTGAGGTGTGTACAGAGTGAGGGAGAGAGGGTTTGGTGTGAGGTGTGTACAGAGTGAGGAGAGAGGGTTTGGTGTGAGGTGTGTACAGAGTGAGGGAGAGAGGGTTTGGTGTGAGGTGTGTACAGAGTGAGGGAGAGGGGGTTTGGTGTGAGGTGTGTACAGAGTGAGTGAGGGAGGGTTTGGTGTGAGGTGTGTACAGAGTGAGGGAGAGAGGGTTTGGTGTGAGGTGTGTACAGAGTGAGGGAGAGAGGGTTTGGTGTGAGGTGTATACAGAGTGAGGGAGAGAGGGTTTGGTGTGAGGTGTGTACAGAGTGAGGGAGAGAGGGTTTGGTGTGCGGTGTGTACAGAGTGAGTGAGAGAGGGTTTGGTGTGAGGTGTGTACAGAGTGAGGGAGAGAGGGTTTTGGTGTGAGGGTGTGTACAGAGTGAGGGAGAGAGGGTTTGGTGTGAGGTGTGTACAGAGTGAGGGAGAGAGGGTTTGGTGTGAGGTGTATACAGAGTGAGGGGGAGTTTGGTGTGAGGTGTGTACAGAGTGAGGGAGAGAGGGTTTGGTGTGAGGTGTGTACAGAGTGAGGGGGAGTTTGGTGTGAGGTGTGTACAGAGTGAGGGGGAGAGGGTTTGGTGTGAGGTGTGTACAGAGTGAGTGAGAGAGGGTTTTGGGTTAGGTGTGTACAGAGTGAGGGAGAGAGGGTTTGGTGTGAGGTGTGTACAGAGTGAGGGAGAGAGGGTTTGGTGTGAGGTGTGTACAGAGTGAGTGAGAGAGGGTTTGGTGTGAGGTGTGTACAGAGTGAGGGAGAGAGGGTTTGGTGTGAGGTGTGTACAGAGTGAGGGAGAGAGGGTTTGGTGTGAGGTGTGTACAGAGTGAGTGAGAGAGGGTTTGGTGTGAGGTGTGTACAGAGTGAGGGAGAGAGGGTTTGGTGTGAGGTGTGTACAGAGTGAGGGAGAGAGGGTTTGGTGTGAGGTCCCTGTGTGTCTGTGTGGGGTGAGGGTTGTGCTCCTGCCCGGATCAGCTGACTGTTGATGCACAGTCTGAGCCCAGCATGTAAACCTGACCCCACAGCGCCCTCTAGTCCGCGGTTGTGTTCTTGTCAGGCTGACGTTGAGCTTGTGTAAACATCCTGCACTGTGTCTGTCTCTTCACAGACGTGGTTTGAGAAGAACTGTCTGTCGGACGACTGCGCTGCTGACCTGAGGCTGCACGGGAAGCTGCTTCTCTCCGGGTAAAGCCCTCCGCCTGCTCTTCCGCTCCCTGCCTGCTCGCTCTCATTGTGCTTGGCCGCGGCCCGCGGGCCTGTTTCTGTAGGTTGACGTCATAAAGGTTGAGGCGATGTGGGTGTGGGCGCTGGAGCCCTGACACATGCTTGGCTCTCACCAGCTGTGGATGTCATCCGTCTCCAGCTTTTAAGGAGGTCTCAGAGTTTGGCTGTGTAAGGATCTGAAGTCATAGGCGGCTCACAGCCGCTCGCTTATCTAGACATGGTGTTTAAACAGCGGCTGAGAGACTGTGGCTGTTCCGACCCAGAGCGAGAGAGAGGCTGATGTTCCACAGGAGCTCGGGTCTGACTCTAATAAAAGCTGAACTGAGCTCCCTGGTGTAGAGGCAGCACCACAGGGCGTGTGTCTGAGACACAACAGAACCTTAAACTAATGGATCCAGACAGTGGGTTCTACACAGGGGGTAGAAGTCTCTGGTTGGGTCTAGTGAAGATCCAAGCAACTGTGTTCTGTAAGAGCTCCAGAGGATCAACCATTACAGTGATCCACTCTGCTGTAGGAGGACCATTACAGTGATCCACTCTGCTGTAGGAGGACCATTACAGTGATCCACTCTACTGTAAAAGGACCATTACAGTGATCCACTCTGCTGTGAGAGGACCACTACAGTGATCCACTCTGCTGTGAGAGGACCACTACAGTGATCCACTCTGCTGTTAGAGGACCACTACAGTGATCCACTCTGATGTAACAGGATCACTACAGTGATCCACTCTGCTGTAAGAGGACCATTACAGTGATCCACTCTGCTGTAACAGGATCACTACAGTGATCCACTCTGCTGTAGGAGGGCCATTACAGTGATCCACTCTGCTGTAAGAGGACCATTACAGTGATCAACTCTGATGTAACAGGATCACTACAGTGATCCACTCTGCTGTAGGAGGGCCATTACAGTGATCCACTCTGCTGTAACAGGATCACTACAGTGATCCACTCTGCTGTAGGAGGGCCATTACAGTGATCCACTCTGCTGTAACAGGATCACTACAGTGATCCACTCTGCTGTAGGAGGGCCATTACAGTGATCCACTCTGCTGTAACAGGATCACTACAGTGATCCACTCTGCTGTAAGAGGATCACTACAGTGATCCACTCTGCTGTACCAACACCTGGTTAATCTAATCAATCCTTTATCGTAGTTAATCCAGTGTGTGTGAGGTCTGGAGGTGTCCTGGGACCAGATTCCTCGAGGCAGCTCATGAGAGACCAACAGCTCGGTAGAGCAGAGGTTCGTTATTGTGGCTGTATTAGAGAACGTTTAGATCGGTTCTGGTGAGACGCACTAAAACACACGGTTTCACAGCGCCGCCTTTCCCTGGATCGTTCAGCCAACCATGAACGAACCTAAGTGCTGCCCACGCGGGGTCAGACTTGCTGACCAGCTGGGGACGACCTTGAGGAAGTGTGGGCTGATTGGTTGTTGGTTGTTAGCCCGACTGTAATATTGCTGTATTTGAGGTGATTGGTTTATGTATGGCTCTCTAGCCGCACGTCCATCACCCACATGTAGGAAACCACTAGACTAGAGGAATCTGGGGGCGGGGTTTAGCGAAGGTGTAGACGTATTAGCAGCTGAAATCACATGACGTTTGGTATGTCACTGTATATGAAGTGTCTCCGAACCCAGTTATCATCCGATACCTACATCATCTAATGGGACCGAGTTTCCACTTAGGCCACTATTCACCCGTGTGTTCAGTAAGGGAATTCTCAGTGACTGTGTGTGAGGAGGTGCAGACGTGTGGCTCTGTACAGGATGGCTTTCCTTTAGACAATCTGACCAGGGTGCCCAAACTTGTGCACACTCCTGTCGCGTGTGTGCAGCCTCTGCACTGACCTGAACGGCTCAGAGAATAACAGATAAAGATTCATGTTGGTTTACCTTTCTTCTCTCATCCTCTTCTCCAATCAGACACCACATCCGGCCTCACCTGGCTCTGGGAGGGGTGAAGAACGTCTCCCTGAACCTCACCATCTCCAACGCCGGAGACGACGCATACGACACCAACATCTACTTAAACTTCTCCAGAGAGGTGCATTACATCAACTTCCTGCAGAGGGTGAGTGACGGATGCTCACGCGTGTGCGGAGTAGGACAGGTTGTGCAGGTGGATAGTGGTGGGTGTAGCTCAGCGGATGACACCCCTACCTGCCAGGGACTCACCCCCACATGTGGGAGACTGGGGTTCGAGTCCCGGTCTGGGTGACTGTGCTGTGCTACACCAGTAAGAGTCCCTGGGCAGGACCCCTAACACCACACTGGCCCACCTGTGACATGATTAACCCCGTCAGTCACTCTGCTGTAAATGAATAGGGTCAGTGTAGCTGCTAGAGATCACCAGGAAACCTCCGCAGCCGATTACGCGCATTAGGGCCGTCATGTTTTGTATTACAAGTTTTCTGAAATGTAGTGTTTGAATATGCAAATGAGGCTAATTAAATATGGGCTAATTTGCATATATTCCATGAACAGAATCTGAAGAGCAGATGAAGTCAGATTCAAAGTTCTCATTTTATTTCTTGAAATTTTAGAATCTAACTTTTACCGAGGGAGGAATGTTGGATCTCTCTTTCCATCACCAGAAACTCCTCCCAGCAGCCATAAGAGCCGAGTTTTCACCATGTTCATATCCATAAACTGTCCTATAACCCGGGCTAGGAGTTATATACCATCAGTCCCCCTCTGTACACACCTCCAGAGTGCAGATACGGATGCAGATGGAGTATCTGGGGTAGGTAGGTGGAGGTTTCTGCCTCAGAGATCTGAGACAGTGGCCTAAAGGATATGTGTTATGAAATTAAACTGGAACGCGACTCCATATCCGATCACATCCTCACAGCAGCAGTACAGAACATCTGGAATAATAAACACACTAACGGCCAGTCAACTGACCAGCGCCTGGTAAACCAGTGCCCTTGCCTGACGTGCCTCGCCTCATGTGACTCGTTTTGTGGAAGCAGCAGAAAAGCAGAGAGGAGGAAATCCAGGAAACAGGAGGAGCTGCGGATTCACTGACGGGGCTGACCTGGAGCTCATCCTATCTCAGCCTCAGAGTGCCTCTCTGAAAAGCTGACCCGCACATCTGCTGCAGCTTCCCAGAGTTGTTTGCCTGCCGGAATGGATTCTAGCTTTATCAGCAGCACGAGTCAGAACATTTCCCCCGTTAGATAGGACCGGCTGGGAGGGGCCCCCGCGGAGACCCTCTGTATTCAGACCCCCTGAGACTTCCCTTCACAGGGGAAACGGACACAGGCTTGAGATAATCCGTGTTTAGGATATCCAGTGTGGGTCAGCTCGGATTAGTGGGTCTGTGGGAAGGAATGAGACGCGTGGTGGGTTCTTTAACCAGGATGAAGAGATGGCAGAACCTTCATACGGGTACCATGAGAACGTGTCGGTGTTGTTCTCTACCTGGCGTCATTTGTTCTGCTGGTTCTGCTGAATGTCCTGTTCCTGCAAAGAGCTCAGGTTCATCATTGGACAGGTTCAGCTCAGAGTGATGAGGGCGTGTTGGGCATGCTGCGTCCAGGAGTATTCACTCCCCCATCCAGATCACTGAATCCAGGTGTTCCAGTAACTCCCCCATCCACAGGTGTATAAACCCCAGCGCCTAGACGTGCAGACTGCTCCTACAGACGTTAGTGAGAGAATGGGTCGCTCTCAGGAGCTCAGTGAACTCCAGCGTGGTACCGTGATAGGATCCACCTGTGCTACAAGTCCAGTGGTGAAATTCCCTCCTACTAAATATTCCACAGTCCACTGTCAGTGGGATTAGAACACAGTGGGAGCGATCGGGAACGACAGCAGCTCAGCCACACAGTGTTAGACCACCTCCTGTTGATCCTCAGATCTTCATCAGTATGGTGGTGAGATTATCTGAGCTTTCCCTGGAGCCCCGGTTGTGGAAGACCACCTCCGTGGTGCCCCCCGCATGATTTAACTCTGAGACCCTGGTGCAGAAGGTCGGAACCACGCAGGAGCCGGTGAGGAAGCGCTCTGAGGGGCGTCAGTGATGCCGTATTACGGTGGGTGCACTAAGACCCTCTAATTACTCCGGGTCGGCTCCGAGTCAGCTGTGTTGATATGACCCTTCTTGCTAAGTTGGGGTCAGGCCTGGGGTCTCCCTCGGGGGCTCCTCCCTCCTCTGCTAGGCCACGTGTGAACTCTGACGCTCCTCCTCTTTTATACTGGGCTTTATTGTCTCTCTGTTTTTCTTGCAACCTTAACCACATGCTGAGCCGGAGCCACAGCAGCCAGCGGGGTTCAGGAGCTCCGTCGGGGGGCTCGGGGTCTGCTCATGGCCACTGTAGGGCTTTAATTAGAGCTCGAGCTCGGGTTTTCCTTTCCCGCAGTTGCAGGAGGTGCAGGGGAAGTGCAGGATTACCGTCGCTGAGGAAAATGGGATTCTTCCAGGAGAGGCTGAGGTGCTAAGTTGGGGGGGTCAGAGAGAGGGGCAATCCAACCAGGCGAACAAAGCCAGTAGGGAAAAGGCAGAATTCCCAAAACAGAGAACAGAGGCCAGAAACCCATCAGAGCAACGAGAACCGCTCAGTACGCAGCTGGGAGCTGGCACTACCTCACAGCGAGACACCTGAACAGGAGACATGCAGAGTTAGTGTACAGGTGTGTGTGCAGAATTCCAGGGATGATGAGCCTGTATAGGGCACGCGATTAGCCCGACGCTGAGCATGTGACCATGTGACGTCACGTAGCAGTGCATCCTGGGGACTGCAGTTCGAGGTGTTTGGGACAAATTCCATGCTTCCTGTTTGTGGACGTGGGGGAACGTGAGCGGTCAGCAGGTTCATGTGGGAGTGCTGATGGACTGAGGGACAGAGTGAGAGAGAAGCCGGACTCGTGTGTTGGTATTCGGAGCAGACGGTTCCGGTAGTGGAACGTCTTGAGCCGTTGGCACTGTAACTGCACCATCGTCTGCTCGCCTTCCTCTGCATCCTGGCTCCTCTGACTCAGTCTGCCTCACTCCCTCTGCAGCACCGCTTGTAATAAGCCTCCTAAACGAGGGCAGGCCCGGATTGGCAGGCCAGGCTGGTTGAGCGAAGCCATACGACTGTCTCCCGCCTGGACATGCTCCTGGAAAAAGTGCTGAATGGTCCACAGCAAGCTTAGGAGGAAGCCAGAGTGTCAGACCAAACACGCAAACCAGGTCAATCACCCGAGCCCAGGAGTCTACGTCCTTCCTGAAGCTCCGCCAGCTGGGAGGACTACCCGCTTGTAACCAGGGCAGGTCCCGCCGCCCCCGTTATCGCTCCACACTGTTTGTTGATCTGTTTTCCTGCGGCTCGGCTCTCCTGTTGTTCCTCCAGCCGGGCTAAGAATAGCTGCGCTGTAAACCAGGGAAGTGGAAGGCGTGTACGAACCGTACCTCACGTGGAGCTTCCTCCCCAGCGCAGCTTTCCCCGAGCGCCAGTCCGTCTCCCGTCAGAGCGCTGATGGCTCTCGCCCCCATCCCACGAGCACACACGGAGTGTAAGAGGCCAGAACCATGAACTCTCGCTCCAGGAATGCTCACTCCTCCTGAGGGTCAGGGCCCGACTGTTTACACAGTCCAGCCGGAGGAGCTGCGCCGTGTTTGGACAAGCTTCCAAACATGATGTCTGCAGGTTACTGTCCAGTTTCAGCATATGGATGCCTGAGCGTATGTGCGCGTGAGAGCTACGTCCGGCCGTGCGTGTGTGCTGCATGTCTGCAGAGGAACGCATGCTCTGTTTTTGTTGGTTGTTGTCGTTTACGTTATGCCGTATGTTGTAAGTGTGAATGATTACCGTGATACTCCTTGGGACGTCCGTGGCTCCCGGTTGTCCGGGGGGTCTGAGGTCTTCCATGGGAACTGTGGATCGATAGCACAGTTCCACACGCCACTTTAAACAGACGTGAGTTAAATGACACCCCTCCGTCTCCCAGCGTTCTTTCCCAGCATGGCGATGATCACATCTAAAGCATCAGGTCACATGATCTGAGCCCCACTGGCATAATGCATAAGGCACTGGCCTCCGAAGGCCTCGTATACCCATCGCCGTCCCCCGTCACCGAGGCCGACCGCAGTGGCTGGGCGTGTAGCGTGATGGGTGTCGGTGCTGAAGCTGGGCCTGCTCTGTGTTGCAGCGTCTCTGCTTTCGCTCATGCCGTCTGTTTCTCCTCCAGGAAGAGAAGGGCATTTCCTGTGAGCTGCTTCAGCTGGACTTCCTCAAGTGCAGCGTGGGATTTCCTTTCATGAGAGCACAGACCAAGGTGGGCACACAATCTGCTGTCACTCACTCACCACAGTCTAGCCTGACTCAGACGCCCTCACTGTTTCTGTCTCAACCTGAAACCTCACTCTAGTGCCCCAGTCTGGAATACGGGGGCGTGTGGTGCCGCTTAGAGCAGGACACAGACACGCGTCCACACTAGGATTATAAATACAATGAAATTTATCACAGCTAGGCTTAGTTTAGTAATCCAGTACTTTACTGATTAAGTAATAGACTGTTTTATTAATGATCAGTAGTAAATACACCCATCAATCATCACATTAACTCCACCTCCCTGTATCTCCACTCACTGTCCACTCCATCAGCTCCACTGACCGTACAGGACACTCTGTAGGTGTACAGGTCCAGACTGTAGTCCATCTGTTTCTCTGTGTACTGTATTACCCTGTTCTTCAATGGTCAGGACCCCCACAGGACCCCCACAGGACCACCACAGAGCAGGTAGTATGTGGGTGGTGGATCATTCTCAGCACTGCAGGGACACTGACATGGTGGTGGTGTTAGTGTGTGTGGTGCTGGTGTGAGTGGATCAGACACAGCAGTGCTGCTGGAGTGTTGAGACACTGTGTCCACTCACTGTCCACTCTATTAGACACTCCTACCTTGCTGCTCCACCTTGTAGATGGACAGTCAGAGACGATAGCTCATCTGCTGCTGCACAGTGCAGTGTTGGTCATCCTCTAGTCCTTCATCAGTGGGCACAGGACGCTGCCCACAGGACACTGCCCCACAGGGCGCTTTCCATAGGACGCTGCCCACAGGGCGCTTTCCATAGGACGCTGCCCACAGGACGCTGCCCCACAGGATGCTTTCCACCTGCTCTGTGGTGGTCCTGTGGGGGTCCTGACCATTGAAGAACAGGGTAATACAGTACACAGAGAAACAGATGGACTACAGTCTGGACCTGTACACCTACAGAGTGTCCTGTATGGTCAGTGGAGCTGATGGAGTGGACGGTGGGTGTAGATACAGGGAGGTGGAGCTGATAAGGTACGTTTGGAACTGTAGTATGAAGAGCCCGGTGTGTGTGGGTGGTGTCTTACGTGTGTGTTGCTTGTTGCCTCCTGTAGTACCACCTGTCCGTACTGTTCGACACAAGTCATCTGTCTGGTGAAAACGAGACGCTGCTGTTTGTAGTCCATGCCAGGAGGTGAGTGTTTAAAGCGGTGTGATGTAAGTGATGTGGGGTGGTTAGGGCTGCACACGGCCCTCGTCGTTTACTGTACGCTGTAATGTTTAGATTCGCTCCTAATGAGCTGGGTTCCTGATTTGGACCGTGAATGGCCCCAGTTGTGTGCTAATGCTGCCCAGATGTGTTTTCTCTTCTCATAAATCTGTAGGACACCGTAAATGAGAAAGTGCTGCGGCAGCTACGCTAAGGCGGCTTAGGCGTCTTATAGCAGAGACTGAAATAACATGCAGCCACGTACGTTCAGGCTAACGCTACAGACGCTACTGGAGCTAGTGTGCGGGTTTCTCTGTGTGGGTTTATTGTGTAGAACTGGAATAACCTTTAATCATTCACACTGAATCTGGTTTCCCTAGCGCCAATCCAGAGCACGAGAACAAACTACATGACAACGTTTTGGAACTGTCCATCCCGCTGGTGCATGAGGTGGACACAGCTGTGACCGGGTAAGACCCTGTTTGTGTGGTGATTAAGCAGAACCGGCGAACACTTACATGCTGGACCAGCCCTGTCAGTCTTTCGTCATACGCAGTCATACAGTTACTAGAGTTTGTGGTGCAGTGCTGTGTTGTCATGCACTTCTAAGCATCGGATGGGTTAATATTAGATCCACTCAGTCAGGGGAATAACACCACTTCTCCCAAAGTTAGCACCTATACTAAGTTCCTTTGGGGGACTATTTGACCTCACAGCGCCCTGCAGCATGTATCCCTCCACCATGAATGGAGTTTAAGGCTGAGATCTTCTCCACACTATCATAAACAGCGTCTCAGACATCAGGCAGCGTATTCAGAACCACCTCATGTAGGAACTTCCTGTGAGGGAGCTTTTAGAGGGGACGTCTGGTTACCTTCACCACCACTGTGAATGGAGCGTTTACACCAGACCACGCTGAATGACTCGGTTTAGATCTCAGTTATGCAGAATTTCAGGAATTTGATGGAATTCCCCTTTCGTGTGAGCGGGAAGGTGACTGTATGTCTTTGTCTCGGCAGGGTGGTCGTCCCTTCCTCCTTTGTGTACGGAAACTCCATTGATTCCTCTCGCTTCGTTCAGCTGGAGGACCTGGAGTGCAACTTTCAGCCTCTCAACTTCACCTTCCAGGTACGGAGGCGTGTTCAGCGCTGCTGACTGACTGTCCCAGTTAGGATGAGGCGGTACAGTAGAGCTTCGGATGAATCCGTGTCTTTAATGTTGCTGTTCTAGGTGATAAACAACGGGCCGAGCAGACTGCCTGCCTCCACTGTGGACATCAGGATACCGAACAGACTGGCTGGGAACGGGGCAGACATGTTCCACATCCTAGACACTCAGGTACTGAAGCTGAAGTCCAACACTCTGCATTCCCACTCTACCTCCCTACCTCCCTCTCTCTCTACCTCCCTACCTCCCTACCTCTCTCTCTACCTCCCTACCTCCCTCTCTCTCTACCTCCCTACCTCTCTCTCTACCTCCCTACTTCCCTCTCTCTCTACCTCCCTACCTCCCTTCCCACTCTACCTCCCTATCTCTCTCTCTACCTCTCTACCTCCCTACCTACCTCCCTATCTCTCTCTCTACCTCCCTACCTCCCTTCCCACTCTACCTCCCTACCTCCCTTCCCTCTCTACCTCCCTATCTCCCTCTCTCTCTACCTCCCTACCTCCCTCTCTCTCTACCTCCCTACCTATCTCTCTCTCTACCTCCCTACCTCCCTCTCTCTCTACCTCCCTACCTATCTCTCTCTCTACCTCCCTACCTCCCTCTCTCTCTACCTCCCTACCTCCCTTCCCACTCTACCTCCCCATCTCTCTCTCTACCTCCCTACCTCTCTCTCTACCTCTCTACCTCCCTACCTAGCTCCCTACCTCTCTACCTCCCTATCTCTCTCTCTCTACCTCCCTATCTCTCTCTCTACCTCCCTACCTCCCTTCCCACTCTACCTCCCTACCTCCCTTCCCACTCTACCTCCCCATCTCTCTCTCTACCTCCCTACCTATCTCTCTCTCTACCTCCCTACCTCCCTCTCTCTCTACCTCCCCATCTCTCTCTCTACCTCCCTCTCTCTCTACCTCCCTACCCATCTCTCTCTCTACCTCCCTACCTCCCTCTCTCTCTACCTCCCTACCTATCTCTCTCTCTACCTCCCTACTTCCCTCTCTCTCTACCTCCCTACCTATCTCTCTCTACCCCACCCATCCCTCTCTAACCTTCCCACCTCCCTCTCTCTCTACCCTCCCCCTATCTCTCTACCGCCCTACTCTCTCTACCTCCCTACTACTCTCTCTCTACCTCCCTACCCATCCCTCTCTCTCTACTTTTCCTACCTACCTCCCACCCTACCCTCTCCATCTCTACCTTTGTACCCACTACCTATATCTCTTCTACCTCCCTACCTCCCTCCCAGCCTACCTCTCTACCCACCTCCCAGACCTATCTCTCTCTACCTCCCCACCTACCTCTCCTCTCTAAACCACCTCCCCAGCCTACCTCCCTACCTCCCTTCCCACTCTACCTACCTCCCTAACCTCCCTTCCCACTCTACCTCTCACCCACCTCCCAGCCTACCTCTCTCTCTCTACCTCCTACCCACCCTAGCCTATCTCTCTCTCCCTCCCACCTAACCTCCCTACCTCCCTCCTCTCTACCCACCCTCCCAGCTACCTCTCTACCTCCCTCCCAGCCTAACTCTCTACTACCTCCCTACCTATCTCTCTCTCTACCTCCCTACCTCCCTCTCTCTCTACCTCCCTACCTACCTCTCTCTACCTCCCCATCTCTCTCTCTACCTCCCTACCTCCCTTCCCACTCAGAACCTAACTCTCTACCTACCTCCCAGCTCCTCTCTCTACCTACCTCTCCTCTTCTACCTACCTCCCACCTACCTCTCTACCTCTCCCAGCCTCCTCTCTACCTACCTCCCAGCCTACCTCTCTACCTCCCTCCAGCCTACCACTTCTTACTACCCTCCCACCTCCTCTACCTACCTCCCAGCCTACCTCTCTACCCACCTCCCAGCCTACCTCTCTACCCACCTCCCAGCCTACCTCTCTACCTACCTCCCAGCCTACCCCTCTACCTACCTCCCAGCCTACCTCTCTACCTACCTCCCAGCCTACCTCTCTACCTACCTCCCAGCCTACCCCTCTACCTACCTCCCAGCCTACCCTTCTATACCTCCCTCTTACCCCTACCCTCTACCTACCTCCCAGCCTACCCCTCTACCCTACCTCCCACCTACCTACCTACCAAACTCCCAGGCCTACCTCCTCTACCCTCCCAGCCTACCCCTCTACCTACCTCCCAGCCTACCTCTCTACCCCCCCCCACCCCCCCCCCCCCACCTCTACCCACCTCCCAGCCTACCCCTCTACCTACCTCCCAGCCTACCTCTCTACCCACCTCCCAGCCTACCTCTCTACCTACCTCCCAGCCTACCCCTCTACCTACCTCCCAGCCTACCCCTCTACCTACCTCCCAGCCTACCTCTCTACCCACCTCCCAGCCTACCTCTCTACCCACCTCCCAGCCTACCCCTCTACCTACCTCCCAGCCTACCTCTCTACCTACCTCCCAGCCTATTTTGATGTTCTCCAAGATGAAATCTTTAAGTGCTGTCTATCTGGTGTGGACAGTGTTGGTGGGTCTAAACGGTCTTCCAGTTGGTTGTTAGGAGCCCTGTTTTCTCTGGGGCTTTGAAGTCTCCATCTCGAGTGGTTGTTCAGCTTTGCTTTTGGTTTGCTGGTGCTGCTGGGAGGTTCTGGAGGGCTTGGCTGGGTCATCAGCCTCGGGCTTACAGTTAATACACAGAGAGGTCCGTTGGTTTACGTAGCTACTTCACCTAATACCACTTCACGTCTCACAGCTACTCCGACTCCGAATGGAGTAACCCAACACCACCTCTGTGGAGGATGTTTCCTTAACCCCCTGCATGACCACGCTGGTGTATAGTGCAGGACTCCAGTTAGACTCACCCGTCCGGCTCCATATGGTATCACTTAGCGAGGGATCAGGCCGGTGGGTGGAGTTAGACACCTGAAGATTAGCGCTCTCTCTGTTTGGGCTGAGTGTGGTCTACCTGTAGCTGTTCAGGTGGGTGATCTCCTGGGTGGTACAGGCCCTGGGACTTCTGGAGAAGAACTGTCTGTGTATAACATTCCCGTTATGCCTGGAAACTGTTTAGCATGCACTTTATTTGGTGTATTTTTATAGAATATCAATCGTCGTGCGAGATTAACCTTCAGAAAGTGTCCCCGCCATGCCAAGCTCACTAGGGCGCCTATGGTGTTGACCAGTCAGCATGCCCTAAGCCTTGTCGTGGACTTCCCACCCCCCAGAAGCAGCAGCATACGACTGTCAGCTCCCAAAACGAGATTGTAAAATTTACCCGAGATAAGCAGCATTCAGGAGCAGTTACCTCATCAGGGTAGACATGACAACTACTGATATAATACATGCATAAAGTACTGTATATATATACGCACACTCATCATCAGCAAAATATCTGCACCCAGAAAGACAGAACCGTCAGGAACAAGACTGGAGGTTTAACAGGTTTGACATGGTGAGACGTGTGAATGGTTTCTGTTGCACATCTGCAAGTTTCCGCTGCACCACGCAGGACTACACGCACACAGACCGCTACCACGAAAGCGGCCGCTGACGGACGCGGCTGAGGGGGGCTGTGTAAAGGTGCTGTGGGAACGCCGCAGGGCAGCACTGCGGCGCGAGGGTATAACAATGGGAGGCGACGGGACATCCACACATGGAGCTGTTTTCAGGCTGGAGAGGATGAGGTGGAGGGCAGTAAAGGGGGTGGGGGGCTCCCTGGGGTCACTGGAATGGGACGGAGGGTAAGCAGTAAATCACTCCATATGGGGAAATCTGTGAGGGAGGGGCTCCCGAACTCCTGCTGAGGTGGAACTTCCTTCAGCAGCTCAGAGCTCAGAGCCACGACCGTCCTAATCCATCAGCCGGCCGACCCTGCTGTCGCTGTACAGTCGGTGCTGCCGTCCCACAGTGGTGTACGGTACCTCAGTATCCAAGGTTTCTCATGCACACAGTTGAATGCAAAAGTTTGAGCACCCCTGGTTATGAGGGCTGTACGAAACTGACATCACGTGCCACGTTGGCTCAACCTGTCAGATATGAGGATGATGATGTGACGTGACGCTTCACACTCCTCATCAGAAGAACATCTGCACACGCAAGGAGGTGTGGGGTTGCAGCTCTGTGGGGAAGGAAGATAAAGGTTGCTAGAGATGACCAGCCAACCTTCTCACACACTAACAGCGATGAGTTCTGTAGAGTCGGCGGTACTGGACCCTAACGCTGAGTTAGATCTAAAGGTTTAAGAGCATCACCGTAATCCAGAACCGGCCTCGGTGTCACTAAGGTTTGGTGAGGACAAATCTGGGAATTATGGGAATGAGTCTACTTACATCTATCCAATAACAGCTTCCTCCGAATCCCAGAGAGGGCTAGTCATCTTCCTCACCCTGCCTCGGCCTCACGGCTGCTCCTGAGAACATCAGAAAGGTGGAAGTGTGTTCAGCTAGTCACGGGGACCTCATACCGCACTCCTGTGTTTCTCCTGCAGGTGGCAGAAGGTCGAGGGAACTGTACATGGCACAGGAACCCCACACCGTGCACCGTCCCTCAAGACAAGGAGAGCATCTTCCACACCATCTTTGCCTTCTTCACCAAGTCTGGCAGGAAGGTCCTGGTAAGTGACAAGCCACTCGTTATTCCAGAGCCGAGGATCAACCACGCTGTAAATCGGTGTATCGGATTCAGGCACAGCTTGTGGATGCCACTAAGACAGCTTCCTGAAAGCCCGTGTTAGGTCTGGCCTGTGGGGTTCAGGTTGGGGGCGGGGGAGTGGATCTCGGATGTGACGCTGCCTGTATACTGAGGTGCTGCTGTGGTTTGTTGACAGGACTGTGACCGGCCCGGGAGAGCCTGTCTGACCATCTCCTGCAGCCTGGGACCTCAAGCTAAGGAGGAGGCTACGAGTATAGATGTGCACATGCTACTGAACACTGAAATACTGACCAGAGTAAGATCACTCAGCTCATCCGATCCGTACCACTCAGTAGTCCAGCAGGGAAACGGCAATCACTGAGCTCACAGCCGGTAGAAGGTAGTTGGTTTGTCCGAATGGAGAACAGGGAACGCTTCCCTCTTCTTTATCCAGTAGATGTGGGTTTCCAGGTGACTGAACATACCCTGGTGCTTCATGTGTTCATTTAGACTCGCGCCATGTGCTCACATGAACTTCCCATTCTAAAAGACCAAAAAAAAAAAAAAAACCCTGGCTCTAAACTGTAATCAGCCATAAACAATTTATAACCAGAGCTGGACTGTTATCCCAAATTGATGGGTCTGGCCTGAAAGCACAGTGTAATAAAATGAAGGGCTTTCTCTGGAGAGACCGGAGGGATGAAAGAAAGAATAACGGGGAAGGAGAGTAGAGTCCGCGGGAAATAAGTCAAATATTTATTCGGAATTTAGACGTTCCAGCCCGAAGTTCAGCTGAAATCAGCGAGTTTCTGTGGGACGAAGGAGAGCTGGAGAGCGCTGGAGGAAGAGTGAGGGATGAGAAGGACAGAATTACACAGAGGTAGAGCTGTGAGAGGCAGGGGACGCCTGTCAGGTGGACACGGGGACAGCTAGAACGTGTCCTCGGTCTGTAAACATGTCTCAGGTTCTACTTGTGTTCTGTGCAGGACAGTTCCTCCGTTATCCAGTTCGTGACACGAGGTCACGTCCAAGTGGACCAGCGGGCTATGGAGGTGTCCAGCGGCCTTCCAGAGGACATTTCTGTGAGTATCAGACCATCATCAACCTGCATCATCAACCCTTCAGAGCCCACCCTTCAGAGCCCACCCTTTAGAGCCCACCCTTCAGAGCCCACCTTTCAGAGCCCACCCCTCAGAGCCCACCCTCAGTTCCTTCAACCTCCAGTCAAAACAGCCATTACACACAAGTTCATTAGACACAAGGAGAACAGTTGACTCCTAACACCCACCTGGAAGACCCGGTAGACCCACCAACACTGTCCCATCGCTGTCTCTAAGAGAGTGGAGACATCCAGCTCCACTCCTGCTTCAGATCTGAGAACCTCCACAGGTGTCTCTGTGCATCCTCCTTCTTCTTCCACTGTGAGAGACACCTCCTCAACACTGTGGAGGTCTGAAAGGAGGTGTAGCTGTTCCAGAAGCTCCTCACTGAGAAAAGGAGACCCACACATCCAACACAGAAGCTGCTGGTGTTCTCAGAGCAATGGACTGTCCACCCCAGAGTCTAGAACCCCAACACCACTGAGTGTGTTTGTTGGAATGGGAGAAGGAGCAGGAAGTGCTGAACCAGCTTCTAAGACTGAACTTTGGAGGCGTGTCTCCTGAATGAAGGTGAGGAGCGGACAGGCTCTGGAGCTGCTGTGTTGTGAAGGACCTGTCCTGATTGGCTGGAGGGGGTGTGGTATATGGTGTGCAGTTCTGCGGAAGAAGGACTTATCTATAGATGGTGCACTTACTGAATTGCTGTCTGACAGTTACAGCCCCAGACAGCCCTCTGAGCCCTGGAGGAAATGAGATGGCCCGTTCAGCTGACCGCTCAGTTCCACCGAGACCGAGCGGTGGGACGAGATGAGCTACGGTTCATAGGTGGGGCTTCTCCTCCTCAGCCCCTCCAGTACATTAGTCCCACTCCTCTCCTAACGCTGGCTGATTGGCAGTCCCTGTAGGGCACGGAGTCATGGTAGGAGTGACCGTGCCTTGCACCAGAGCTCTCAGTTTATTGGGTTTCTGACCCCGTCCTGACCAGCTGACCCTTGCGCTTCCCTGGGCCTGAGCTAATTTAGGATGGGGTCGTAAAATAGGCCTCCAGATCTTCTCCAGGTTCCCGCCGCCATGGCGTTCAGCATGCAGCCCTGATTTTAACGGCCGGGCTGCACTTCTGAAAATAAGGTTCTTCAAGGGTTATGTAGTGGAGGCAATGGTCTTGTTTAGAACCCTTTTGGGGTTCTTTGCATGGTGAAATGTGTTATATGTGGTTCTATGGAGCTCCAAGTTGTTATGATGGCTGTTGTTATGGTGTCAGGCTTGTATACAGTTGAATAACCCTCTTTGGCGCTTTATAGAACCATTTAAAAAAATAAAAACGTTCTAAATAGAACCATTGATGTCACGTTCTCCAGACTGGGTTCTTTATTTATATCGATCTCAGGCTTGTTTACAATAGAGGAACCCTTTTTTGGTTCATAGAACCATATACAGAACATCACATTGCCCATCAGCTTGAAGAATCTGGCTGAAGACGGTTCTGTATACGACCAGAAAGGTTCTCCTACTGAAGCTTGTAAACGATAGAGGAACCCTTTTTTGGTAATGTATGGACTCATTTTAGAAAGGTTCTACATAGAACCACATACTTTGACAATCTCAAGAACCATTTTACCATACCAGAACTATTTAAGCATGCAGTTCTTTGAGAGTTCTTGGTTCCATATAGAACAGTTGTCTTTAGTAAAGAACCCTTGGAGAACCGTCTGTTTTAAGACTCACGTCAACCAGCAATCCTAAAAATACCTAGTGTGTGTACATATATACACTCACTGGACAAAATACCAGTCCCCCTGTGTGTTTAAGGCGGTAGTACCTTCAGGCTCCTGCAGGTGGTGCTGTAAATCCCTGTGGGGTGTGAGGGATGGGATCCATAGATTGGGAAGAGGTGCTACAGTGCAGGGAGTGTCTCGTTCCATGTGTGGAAAATGGCTCCAGAGCAGATGTTAATGATTCACTGAACGTTCTAGACTTAGTAGATGGAATAGAAAAGCTGACAGAAACGTGCTCCCCAGATTTACGCCAACAGAACCCCAACGCTCCCTGGAACACAGAACACGCAGGAGCGGCTGATTTTCAGCTCTGAAACATCCCTGAGGAAGACACTGAGAAATCCCAGGCTGCCCGCCGTACCGCTCGGATCCGATGTTTACATCCAGGTCCCTGGTCCTGAACATGCCCTGTGCATTACCGCGTGTGCAGGGAGGTGCGGGTTATGTGAGAGAGTGTTCAGAAGTGCTCGTATGGAGATTTATCTGAGCGGTCTCCTCGGTTCAGGCCGTTAGAGGTTAAATTCTTCCACGCTCCGAGGCCGCTGGCTCCGGACGCCACGCTCCGTGTCGTGCGTGTCGGAGCTGTAGAGGTGTTGCGGTTGGGTTTACCTCCAGGACTCAGCTAGTGTTGGGTAACGTCGTTTATCAGCGTTTCTATTTTCGGGCTCATTTAGGCCTGACTTTATCAGACCTGCTCCTGCTGTATAAACAAAACCTCTTTCAGTGGCTCATAACTCAGCGAGCTTCTCTCCCAGAAAGGAGTTCCAGTGATCCTTTGTGCTGTGGAGAACAGCGAGGCATGGCTCCAGGTTTCCTGCGACTCCAGCCCTCCACTCCTGCCGCCAGAGTCAGTTCCGCAGTTGATTTTTCCAGTCCACCTTAAGAGAAGCAGCAGTTATCCTGCTGGTGCACCGACACTGGAGGGGTCCTAAACGCTTTAGAGGGAGTGAATAATGAGCGGGTCGTATATAAACTCATGTGGGTTAAATGTCGTTTCTGACTCTATAAATGATTTACTGAGCTGATTTATGAACCGCAGTGAGGGTAAGAAATGAAGGAGTGGAAAACGAGTGATGATGAACGGCTCGCTGCTCTCTGATGCTCTCCTTAACAGCCAGCAAGCTGCACAGAAAGCACTGAGCAAAGCGCAAGCGGACCCCCAGCTTTGCCAGTCGCAGCCCCACAGTGGTGCACCGCCCTCTTGCTATGAGGGGGTGATGCAGCTTTAGCCTTCAGCGGAGTCGAGCGAGTTGGAGAGTCGATTCCAAAAGATTTGATTCCTCGGCTCCAGCATGTCTGAGAGTCGGCGTCTCAGACGTGGCTCATTGACCGGGGGAGCTCCTGATGGAGAGTACGGAGCAGGAGAGAGTCCGAGTTTAAACACTGGGAGTATTAGATTATCAGAAATGGAACGACGAGCGATATCAAACCACAAGCTGAGATGGGTTCCACCTGCAGTTACCATCGCACCGGGTAACGGCTGCACCATTTAAGGTGGACCCTGGAGTGCTGAGTCGACTCCATTGATTCCTGTGGCAGGAGCCCAGAGTCAGACCCCTGTAAGCCCCACTAGCTACGTTAGCCTGCTGCTGAAACAGAAATCCAGAATGGGAACTTTACAGGAGAAGGAAAAACATGCTGTACATGCTGTCAGCGGAACCGGATCATTTCTGAAGTAATTGGAGTTTAGAACCACATTTGCCCCCAGACGAACCGGTCCTCCACATTCACCCCTCCGTAAGGTGAAGTACCCACACTAGGGGGCACTAGGGGGCATCGAGCGCATAGGAGCGGTGGGCAGCCCTATTCACAGCACCTAGGGAGCAGTTGGGGGTCAGGTGTCTTGCTCAAGAGCACTTCAGTCGTGTCCTGTCGGTTCAGGGATGGAAACAGTAAACTTCCAGTCACCTGGCTGGTTCCCTAACCTCCGGCCCACGACTGCCCTCAGTTTGGGACACTGCTTTTAGGAAGAACAGGTCCGTAAACGAGCCATACAACTGACAAACAACAAAAGATCTGAGGAGGTGTGGTTCCCTCAGCAACCATAAGATGTGCTGTGGATGTGGGTATGCTGGTCAGCCTGCATCCTGGTGTACCTAACCATAACCCACCATCCAGGAGGAGCTCACCATTACACCCCCCCCTTAAAACCTGGGGTGAGGGGGCGGGGCCTTTCACATGGCCTGAATCTCAACAACATTCCGATGATCAACTCAGAAACAGCTTGTTGTTGAGGCAACAGACGATACAGGCGTTCATCAGCGCTGAGTCCCTAAGGACTGTGATTCCATACAGTCTGCAGCGAGGTCCAGATATCCGAGTCTTGGCCTCGCTGAAGATGAATGAGCTCTCCGTGTGTTTACTGGACTGCCTGAGATCGAGATGGGCTTCTGCTCTGTGTTAGTCCTTGTCGTGTGTGCCTGTCTGTATTTGTGCATGTCTAATCTCTCTGTGTGTTAACTTGCAGCTGGTGTTTGAGGCCCTGCACAGTCAGGAGCCCAGGGGTTATGTGGTGGGCTGGATCATCGCCATCAGCCTGCTGGTGGGAATACTCATCTTCCTCCTCCTGGCTGTGCTGCTCTGGAAGGTACCGTATTCATCTGTTCCGTGGTCGTTCTGCTGCCTCCTTCACCCTTTACCTTCTGACCGGGAGACTGTGACATGTTCACGTGGTTGGATGTCTGAAATGTCCAGCGGTTCAGCTTCAGCGGGCGGGTGTCATAGAAAAATGTGACCCGGCCGCTCAGCGTGGCCCTGGCTGGCAGAGTGAAGACACCTGCCCGTGAACAGAGTCGCATCCCAGCTACTTTAGTTCGGGGTCAGCCTTTCATAGCTCCTGCCAAGAGAGTCAGTGAGGCAGCTGTGTTTGAGTTACCCCGTCTGCAGTACGTCTGACAGGCTGGACCAGTCATAGTCTAAGGGCTTCCTTTCACACTGAGCAGCAGTTCAAAGACGCAGTAGGATCAGGGGGATTTGGAGACCTCTCTGGTGGAAATGACAAACTGCACCCTGACTGCACTCGACACCTCACACCAAACCCACTCTCCCTCACTCTGTACACACCTCACACCAAACCCTCTCTCCCTCACTCTGTACACACCTCACACCAAACCCTCTCTCCCTCACTCTGTACACACCTCACACCAAACCCTCTCTCCCTCACTCTGTACACACCTCACACCAAACCCTCTCTCCCTCACTCTGTACACACCTCACACCAAACCCTCTCTCCCTCACTCTGTACACACCTCACACCAAAACCCTCTCTCCCTCACTCTGTACACCACCTCACACCAAACCCCTCTCTTCCTCACTCTGTACACACCCTCACACCAAACCCTCTCTCACTCACTCTGTACACACCACCTCACACCAAAACACTCTCTCCCTCACTCTGTACACACCTCACACCAAACACCCACTCTCCCTCACTCTGTACACACCTCACACCAAACCCTCTCTCCCTCTCACTCTGTACACACCTCACACCAAACCCTCTCTCCCTCACTCTGTACACACCTCACACCAAACCCTCTCTCACTCACTCTGTACACACCTCACACCAAAACCCTCTCTCTGACACACCTCACACTCACTCTGTACACACCTCACACCAAACCCTCTCTCACTCACTCTGTACACACCTCACACCACACCCTCTCTCCCTCACTCTGTACACACCTCACACCAAACCCTCTCTTCCTCACTCTGTACACACCTCACACCAAACCCGCTCTCGCTCACTCTGTACACACCTCACACCAAACCCTCTCTCCCTCACTCTGTTTACACCGCACACCAAACCCGCTCTCGCTCACTCTGTACACACCTCACACCAAACCCGCTCTCCCTCACTCTGTTTACACCGCACACCAAACCCGCTCTCGCTCACTCTGTACACACCTCACACCAAACCCGCTCTCGCTCACTCTGTACACACCTCACACCAAACCCTCTCTCCCTCACTCTGTACACACCTCACACCAAACCCTCTCTCCCTCACTCTGTACACACCTCACACCAAACCCTCTCTCCCTCACTCTGTACACACCTCACACCAAACCCGCTCTCGCTCACTCTGTACACACCGCACACTTAGAATTAGAGGAATTTTGAGAAGCTGGTGGATTTCCCCTTTGGGACATACCACATAGTTAGCATATTTAGCTCTTAGCAGTCAGCGGTTCAGGTCCATTAGCAGACAGTGTGGGAGTCTTTCCACCCCCTCTGTTAGTGCCCTGTGGCTCCGGGTCAGTCTCTCGTTCACACGTTCCTCTTATGAACGGCTGCTTCTCTTGGACAGATAGCTCGAGGGGCTAATTGAGAGCTCCCAGCCGGCCTTCGAGGAGCATAAGGAGGACAAAACTCAGCGCCGATGATAATTTACACCACACCCCCCACACCAGCGCGTGGGATCTCCAAAGGGAAGTGGCAATCAAAGCCCTTTCCAGAGGCCCGCTTCGTACAAATCCTTCTTTTCTCTTCTACTCCTCGGTTTTCCACTGGGAATACCACAACGAAACCTTGGAATGTTGGTACAGGGATACGTTTCCCTCCCAGTCCCCAAGACCCCAAATCTGCCAAAACAAACCCCTTTTACAAGAGCTCCACATGTCCAGCTCCGCTCGGCTCAGGAAATGCCTGAGGAGAGCAGAGGTCTGGATCAATAAACAGCGCTCGCAGCAAAGACAAATCCACGGAGTCACCCAGAGCGGAACATCATCCTTACTGCTCCGACACTTACTGTTCCTCACAGCACCTCCTCCGCTCGCGTGTTTATCTAGTCCGCTGCGGAAAACACACAGTCTATGACTCCACCTGTTTGTTAATTCTGCTGAATATTACTTCCTGAGTTGGTTTAGGGAACGTGTCCAGTTGGCAGCTCGGATGTGTGGATGATCCGTCAGCACTTTGTAGTCCTAGCCAATTTTCATGACATCATTCGACGTAGATTCCGATATTTCTGTAATCCTGAGTCGTTCCTGGTTCTCAGGGGTTCCGTGTTTGTTTGTTTTGACTGAAGCTAACGGGGCTACAAAACCAGTTTAAATGACTCAATATAAACATCAGGGTTTAATCCAGAACAGACAAAAACATCATCACGCCGGATCTTCGCTTTGAGTCGGTGTGTGACGCTACTGCATGAAAGACGTACGACGTGCTGTGAAGATTACTTAACAGGCACCTCACAGCACATTTATGCTACCAGCGCTAACATGCTACCAGAACCAGACACGGGCGCTAATAGGAATTAGCATTACTGGGTGTTTTATAACATTGCCAGCCCAAACTGAAGACCTGGCTCAGTCACGGTCCCCCAGTGCACTCCACTCACTTGATCAGAGCTGAGGAACCAGCACAGAGCCGCTAATTCAAATCACACTCCACACAGTGCTGGGGAAGTCTTTTAAATGTGTTCAGGAATTTCATGCGCTGAAAAACTATAAACCTGCTCCATGATACATGTTAATCTGTTACAAGCTTCAAATACAGCACAGTTTCTTTTACAGGCGTCTGGAACAGCCACAAAGTGCTTGTGAAGTGCTCTTAGCTTAGTGCTAACATGCTACTAGAACCAGACATAGGTGCTAGCAGAAACTAGCATTACTGTAGGGGTGTTTATTTTTATCCGGATCTTCTCTGCACATGATGTCAGTGTGTAAAGACATACAATGTGGTGTGGACAACTAGACGCCTACTACTTTACCAGCAACTCACTATATGTTTATGTTAGCTTAGCGCTAACATACTTGTAGAACCAGACATGGGCGCTAGCTGGAACTAGCTGTAAAGGTGTGCGTTTGTTTGTTTATTTATTTATTCATCACCGTTTTGGCCCGGATTGAAGGCCATGAAGATTTGAACTACCACAGAACAGTCAGTCTGACTTTGCTCGCACATTCCCTACGGAGCGCTGTGGGAATCATGTTAAATAGTCTAAGCTGTGTCATGCAGTGTAGGATTCTGAAATGGATACATACAGTGTCCAACACATGTCTGTTACAAGCTTAAAATAAATAAGAGAATTGATTTAATACGTTTCTAGATCAGGCTAATAATCGTTAGCTTAGCCTTAGCTTACGCATTACAGAATTCCATAGGGGTTCTTTTCTGCTGACTTGGCTGGAGTTTTTATGTTTACGGTCCAAATTAAAGACGCATCGTTCATCAGATCAATAATTACTATCTTACTTAAGCTCAACTAAACAGCCGCTGATCGGAATCTTCTTCCGATCGCGTGGTTCCGTGGGAATAGTTTAAACAGTGTTTACATTTCTTATGCTCATTTTAATCTGTCCTCCTACATCTGCCTCCATCCCGCGCTATCCGAACAGCAGCCGTGTGGACAGGTTGCTGGTTATATGGCTTTCTTTTTAGGACATGACTTATCAGGACAGGAAGTGTGGTAGGATGTGTTCCTCCTCTGATAGGAAGTGCCCCGTCTCTTTCTCGGGAACGGGAGAGCCTATCCATCTGTCCTGTTGGCCAAATGTACAGTCAACATGCTGACCCAATTCTCTCTGTTCCCCAGATGGGCTTCTTCAGGCGGCGCTACCGAGAGATCATAGAGGCGGAAAAGAACAGGAAGGACAGCGACGAGAGCTGGGATTGGGTCCAGAAGAGCCAATGAGAGCTGGGAAGCCTTTCCAGATGATCCAATAAGCTGCTGCCTTCACCATGGCCATGCCCTAAAGACCCATACCCTCCAGTCTTCCATATGTGGAAGAGAAGAATGTTCTCCAAATTTTTCGGAGGTTTGACACTTTGGTTTTCTGTAGCCGCTGAAGTTGAGGTGACGGTGTGACTCACCAAAGACTCAATAGTGGAATTCCGCCGATACCAGCGGAGATGGTGTCCTGGATCGGAGCGGAGCGATGGAAGGAGGGAAAGGGACACTTCCTCAGAAGGATGCGGATATTGTGTCAGACGATAAAAACCCTCAGGGCGCTGATGAAGAGTCTATTTTTTTTTACATGTATTCCGTGCTGTATAGATGATGAGCTTCTGGAGGGCTTTTTATGGCCTTCGTATCTTTTTCTTTTTTTTTTTAAAGCACTGATGACTGATACATCCCGAAGAGCTGATGCTCCTCATTCCGATCTTCCTGTTGCGAATCCTCCAGAGACAAAAATAGAAGTGTTTTTAATAAAAATGGAAGGTGTGATAGACGGGGATGTCGTGGAAATGAAGGGTGGAACCTCGTTGTTTGATTTACCGTTCTGTTTTGCAAAGAGACATAAACATGCGAATTCCGTGTTTGATCACTGTTCAACAGGCAATCTGGAATTCTCCAGCGGGAAAACTCAGTGCACGTTATCAGAACTACAAATCTATCTGCGTGAAAACTGCACTGGATGAAACTCGGTTTGATAAACAAAGTCTCTATGGAAGTGTTTATACCCCTCTTATGAAATCTGCCCTGGTGCCGGTTTCCCAGACTTGCCGGCGAATCCGGACTGATTGTTCTGGCGTTCTGCATATTTGAGTGTATGAGATGTAAACAGAGCGACTCCGAGTGGTTTGGTGTGACATGGTTCAGATTCCATAACTGCGGTGGTGATTGGGAATTTTCGAGAGGCTGGGATTTCATCATGGGGGAGGTGTTCACTGGCCTGCCCACGGTAAAGTCACCGTACCGCACCGCACCGCACCGCCTCCTGTGGCTTATTACGTTTATATAGCAGCATCAGCATCAAACGATCAGTCAGCATAAACCGCTACCCCACTTCCCTGCTCACTACCTAGTGCGCAACGCCTTCATACTGCCTACATAGTCCACTATGCCTTCCTTGCTCCCTACATAGTGCACACTTCCCTGCTCCCTACATAGTGCACATCCCTCCCTGTTCTCTACCTAGTGCACGCCTTAATGCTCCCTACATAGTCCACTATGCCTTCCTTGCTCCCTACATAGTGCGCAACACTTCCCTTCTCTCTGTAGAGTACAGTACTCCCCCCTGCTCCCTACATAGTGCACAACGCCTTCATACTCCCTACATAGTCCACTATGCCTTCCTTGCTCCCTACATAGTGCGCAACACTTCCCTTCTCTCTGTAGAGTACAGTACTCCCCCCTGCTCCCTACATAGTGCACAACGCCTTCATACTCCCTACATAGTCCACTATGCCTTCCTTGCTCCCTACATAGTGCGCAACACTTCCCTTCTCTCTGTAGAGTGCAGTACTCCTCCCTGCTCCCTACATAGTCCACTATGCCTTCCTTGCTCCCTACATAGTCTACTATGCCTTCCTTGCTCCCTACATTGTGCACAACACTTCCCTTCTCTCTGTAGAGTTCAGAACTCCTCCCTGCTCCCTACATAGTGCGCTAGAATGCGTCTGAATCCTGTACGTCTGTTTTAAGCTATGCTATGTGCTGTTGGGCTGCAGGAGCCAGGATTTACATTCCTACGTAGTGCACTATGTAGGGAGCAAGGAGGTGTAGTGCACTCTCTGTCGGGAGAAGCTAAAATTCCAAAAGCACACTACTTAGGGAGCACAGAGATGTCTGAGGTCCAGTGACTAATGATGGCGCTGTTTAGCATGTTAGCTATCTTTTAGCCTATTAGCTAGCTGACCAGCAGAGTTCTAGATAAGAAAATTATCAGTTTGAACAAAACCTGGTCGGCACATACTGTGTACATTACAGTTACTGGGAATGCAGCCCAGCCAATCAGACTTTAGGACCAGAACTATCGGTTTTATAATCTCACAAATATCAGCACACAGTCTTCATCATAAACAGCGCCTCAGACATCAGGCAGCGTATTCAGAACCACCCCATGTAGGAACTTTCTGTGAGGGAGCTTTTAGAGGGGACGTCTGGTTACCTTCACCACCACTGGGAACGGTTCTGGCTGTATCTAGAACTAAGCGTGTCACACTGAATCACTCGGAACGACTCTGCTTTTGGTGGAATTCACTTATTTTCAGCGTCCTTGGAATATGATCATTGGGAATTCTCGTTCATCTAGGTTAGTCCAGGTGGGGCCCTCCCTCTAGTGGTTATTCTGCCTTGGTGATGTCCCCTCTGTTCAGTCCTGCTCTACGCGAGTCCCCAAATACCGGACCTAAAGTAGGCGGGAACGTTCTGCTCTCCACGAGCCGGCCTGAGCTCACTCTCTCTGGGGCTTAAGGGAGAAAGCCTGTTTTAAGTCAACACTTTGGAATGCAAGAGCTCCTCGGGAACATACATCTGTTACACAGCACGGCCGTGCTCGTGATCGGAGGTGCACGGTGGGCCGCGGTGAGGACCTTCAACCAGCGCAGAGGAGAACGGCATGTCTGGGGAAGTACGAGGCAGCAGAGGAGCTCAAAATGCAACCCGGTGTGGAGGCCTGGACACCGGCACCTCCAGGCGGCTTTATGTACTCACCATGAATCGTTACTTCAGCCTTCCATCCGGTCATACTCACGACCCATAACCAAATATAGATCGTTTTTAAAATGCTAGAACATGCCGTATCTGTATCTCCGCTTTCTGAAAGGAAACAAGGCCAACAATGTATTCGCTACACTTGAAAACTTTAGCGGTGTTCTAGTTTAAAGGGCCCATGTCACGGAAAACCGGAAAACTGCAACATCGCCTTGGAATTCGATTTGCAGTGTCGTATGTGCGCACTGCCCACTCATACCCCTCACTCCACAGCCCCTATATCCACCTACTCAGCCTACAGTTTAGCCCCACCCATTCACCCTGAAGAGTGTTTCAGCCTGGACTGCAAGGCACAGCCAATCCCAATAGAGCTCATTTGCATACACTAGTCTTAAAGGCACAGTCTGTTACTTCCAAGAGACAGAGCGAGATCCGAAACTGGTCATGATGAATGATGGCTGGTACACATAAGCACACGGGCGTTCTAGGAGGACCTCCCCGGGCGATAGGTCCACGTTTGTTTTGAAGATGTTTTGGGTTTAGGAAGCCAAAGAGGCCTGTGATGAAGTGCCGTTCAGGAGAAATGTAAGATACGGGCCCTTTAAAGTTGAAGCGAGCCTGTTTTATTAGCTGTGTAGCTCACTGAAGGCTAGTACTGTGTTGATTTTGATGAAACGACACCAAAGCTGTTTTTATACCAGAGTTATTTCACTGCTTAGCGTTCTTGGTATCTGAAAGATTCACACGCAGAAAATAGCTTGTATATTTTGAGCTATTACATCACTGGCATGGCGAACACACATTCACGTTTCTCCTCTGGCCCTGGCCTAGTTATCGGCGCCGGGGTCCTTCAGAGCGAGGAATACTTGACGTTTGTAGGTGTAGAGTAACTGTGAGTGTTAGAGCAGTGTCACCTGTATCACCGTTTTTGAATAAACTACTGTCACAGTTTGTTTGTTTGTAAGTGCATCGAGATGGACTGATTGTTGTACAAGCTAATGTGCAGGCTGTATATTTATCTGTTGATTTTTCCATCTTCGAATTAAAGTTCACCATCGGACAGCTTTGGCCGTGTGGGTGCAGTTCTTGTGCTCCCAGCGCCCTCTAGAGGATTGAGTGTTTAACTACTCCTGGATGTTCAGGTCGTCCTCAGGTCATTCCTCAGTAGAACCTGGGTACAGTGGAAGGTTAATCCTCTTCCCACCACCACCACAGTTTCCACTCCTGAATACGGATTCCCAAAGTCAGTATCACTCAGAATGCCATTACAGTTGGAGTCAGGTGTGCTGAATAAGGGCTTGGTATGAAGGTTTGTTTTGAAGCAGATGAATGACTAGGCTGTCAAGAGGAAGGCTCCAGGTTCTGGTTCTACTGTTCTAGAGCAGAGAGTCACCATACCTACTACAAGCTAACACTAGCTGTTACTACATTATGATGGATGTCTAGCTGCTCAGGAAACACTGTAACAGTCACTCTGGAACTACAACACCGTATCAGTGCTGGAGCTAACTATTATACAAGCTGAACAGAAGCACAATACACTAACATTAGCGTTAGGCTTCGTCCCAATCAGCTTCACATGCTGGAGTACTGAGAGCACTTCTAACAGAGGTGCACTGACTTATACACACTGTTTACCCTGGCTGTGTACAGTTCGATACGAAACGAACATTTCAGAAAACAAAATAAAAAAAAAAACATTAAAAACTTCACAAGGGTAAATAATATTGAATTTCAGAAAATAAATTGATAGAAAAAAAAAAAAATCACAGAGGCAAATGAATTTACATTTCAGAAAACTAAAATACAAAGTAAAAACAATTTCACAGGGTAAAACAAAATTATATGTCAGAAAACAAATTTACAAAAAGTTAAAACAATTTTACAAGGGCCAAAAATATTAAAATTTAAAAAAATTATAATGTAAAAACGATTTCAAAAGGGCAAAAAAAAATTACATTTCAGAAAACAAAAATACAAAAATTAAAAAAGTTACAAGGGCAAAAAAATATTACATTTAAAAAAATTACAATGTAAGAAACAGTTTCACAAGGTAAAAAAATACATTTAAGAAAAACAAAATGACTTGGCAGTTGCTATGTTATTCCTGATGCTATGGGGTTATGATGGTTATTACAGTGTTATTAACAGAGTTCCATCATCATAACCCCACCTGACCAGGTACCCAAACGTTTGTCTCCCATTCATCCCTATGGGGAAAAAAATTATTTAATGACGACTGAATAAAAGCATGTCAGATCAAAAAGCAGCATTCCCGATCAGACAGAACATTCCGAAGCTGGCATGGTGCTGTTATCTTAAAAGCACTGTGGGGCGAGGGGCGGGGTTAGGGAAAAAGGATTAAGTGGACGAATCAGAGGGAGCAGAAAGTACTGGCCAGATGACATCAGCACTGTGCACTGCTACTTAACACGCATTCACTAATCAACACGTGAGGATAAGAGTGTCGCTCCAAAACTACTGCTGAGCAAGGAGCATCACCAGGTGAGTTACCTGCCTCATATCACCTGAACTGCAGAGCTCTAAATACCGCACAGCGCTCGGTATACAGGTCCTTACAGGAGCATCTAAACCAGGAGAGGACCAGTTCATCACCTTCACCAGCATCAAACCATCCCTGAGAAACTACACCTGAACACAGGCGTCGTCTCCGAAACACCTGAACACAGAGACTTCACTGACACTGCGGTAGCGTTATATCCACAGCCTTCAGGTAACATTTACACCTGCCAATCACCTGAGAATGTAATGAGCTCTCTGTTGGGCTCGGATTACACTTGTTGCCATTGGACACCAGAGAGCCAACCACGGAGCTCCGGTGCATTATTCATTCATTCCTGCCTCAGTACGGCGAGCTGCATGGCGCTGCTACAACACCAGGTACGTACAGGAGGATTCTGATGATGTGTGAAGGAGGTGCATGTTGTTTTTGGGAATCAGTCGTATTTAAACTGGTATAATTCTGTACTGGGCTTTAGGTGCTTTTAACCATAAAGATCTTCCCTCAGTCTGATAGAATCATCCCTGTCAGAACAAAACCCTGTAGGTCTGCGCTTGCTTTGGCATAACCCGAGAGAGCCCGATAGTCACGGTTTGGTTACCAGCGGTCCGGTTATCTCCCGTT
The DNA here is from genome assembly GCA_024036415.1 of Prochilodus magdalenae. Lineage (NCBI taxonomy): Eukaryota > Metazoa > Chordata > Actinopteri > Characiformes > Prochilodontidae > Prochilodus > Prochilodus magdalenae. Next base: position 98,382 of record JAMWET010001957.1, on the reverse strand, counting down.
AACTTGCACTGAAAGTTGGGAGTGTCTTTTCGTCTGTTACACATCTAGAATCAGGTTTTAGTTTTTTAGTTTTTGGGGCTGTTTCTCAGAATGCTCCTTATATTTAAATTTTAATATATCATTTTAAATGTTGTTGTTGTTTTGGATGCCTGGTATGTGAAAGTTTGCGTGCCCCTGATCAAATTCCATGTTGTGTTGATTTTCTAAGTGTAAATATGTTACACATCCTCTACAGAAACACACTTCCACACCTTTAACTACATAACTAACACTTATCTACTGAATTTAACAAAATCAGACACACAGAAATGGAGCCCATGTAAACATGATGGCATTCTATCGTCTGCATTAGGCACGGACATGAGCAGTGTTCTCTGTAGAGTATGCTAATGAGTCAAGTTTCATGCTCAGCTACACATGTGACCTAAGCATGGATGGGCCTTATCTCTGTACCTGACTGACTGTACAAGCCCTGTCCTTAACACCACGTCACCGTCACCAAAGACTGCAGTGGTGTCGTACCAGACTGTCATGGAGTGACTCAGAATGGCAGCGGGTCATCTTCAGTGACGAGTCCCGCTTTAGTCTTGGTGGAGACGCCCAACGAATCCGTGTGTGGAGGCACCGTGGTCAGCACCGAGATGAACGGTTTGTTGTCACACGTCCAGAAGACCTGGCGTCCCACCACCTCCACCCCTACCGCACCATCTGCAGGAACTGTGTGAGGATGTTCAAGCTGCATGGGATGGATTATCACAGGACACCATCAGGAACCTCTACAGCTCCATAACGAGACGTCTGGCGTGTTGGGTTAGCGAACACGGCGTCCCGACGCCATACTGAGAGACAGACTTCTGTATGTGTAGCTCAATAAATATTGATCATATCAGTCTAAATTTATCATCAGTTATTGATCCTGGTCACCTTTGTCCTCCTTCCCAACCGCACCGCACTCCCACACCTCCTCCTGGGGGAACAACATATTACTTTGATGATGAGTGTGTATTAGAAAATTAACATCTACATGAAATTGATCAAACATTTGCATAACTTTTTTTCCTTCTCTCAAAGCCCCATTTTATGTTTGTAAATTTGGATACAACAAAATCAATAAATATTTGAATTACATTTGCAGAACACTGAATTAACACGGCACGCTGACGCTGTGTACACTGAACGGTAACGGGCTGACATGCTAAACGGTTCCTCTTGTAAGGGATGGCGGGGACAGTAGATGGCTCGATAAGGACCAGCTCAATAGAGCAGGTTGTGGCCCCCATTTCCACTCACCTGTGTTACCTGAAACTGCTGTCTGAGAAGGAGGAGTATCTAGAGGAGTTCACCCAGCTGGAAGCTGCTGCTCACGCTGTGGCCAAGACCTCCAAGAACATGGCTGCTGTGGCATCAAGGTCAGTTACCAATCCTGTAAGTACAAGCCATACTTCAGTAACTGTGTCCACTCACTGTCCACTCTACCACCTTGTAGATGGACAGTCAGATACGATAGCTCATCTGCTGCTGCACAGTGCAGTGCTGGCCATCCTGTAGTCCTTCATCCATTTGACAAAGTGACTGGTCATAACAGTATATGGGTAAATAAGATCACCTGTCCTAACTGTACCTCCCAAACACAGTCCCTCCTTTTAGCCAATCATTACCATCTGCTCTGGAGCCATTCTCCACACATGGAACGAGACACTCCCTGCACTGTAGCACCTCTTCCCAACCTATGGATCCTGTTACTCACACCCCACAGGGATTTATAGCCCCATCATCATTCGGTGTGCCCAGAAAGAACGAACCTATAATATCAGTGTGCAGGGTTTAGACAGCGACCATGTGCAGTACTGTAAAGTCCGACACCACCCTTGACTTATTTATTCCAGGAGCTTTATGGGGTTAGATGAGATACAAGATAATACACTTCCACAAGGAAAGAGAAAACCCAAGGGAAGTTTAAAAACATAGGAACATAGGACTCCTAACAACCACCTGAAAGACCTGGTAGACCCACCAACGCTGTGTGATATCATGTTTTCTCTCTCTGCAGAGTGATGGCAGGGTCAGACGACGATGTCATGAAGATGGAAATGGGTCCCCTCCTGGAAGCCCTCATGATGTCTGGTCAGCATGTGCTTCTCGCCACCCAAAAGCTCAGCATAGAGCCAGACGCTGCGGAACACAGAGAGGAGCTTGTGGAAGCCACTCAGAACGTACTTCTGGGAGTCGTGAAGGTGAGCAGCCAGAGCAGGTACGCAGGCTTTACTCATACAGCACATTTAACACGAGGACGTTCACCAGAGGGCTGTACGAAGTAACAGAGAACAAAACAGAACAGGCACACGGCATGAAGAAGCCATGGTTAAAAGTAAATCCAGAGGAAGACTGCTCCATGGCCTCGGTGCCCTCAGCTCCGGGCGAGACCGAGGAGCGGGTCAGAAGACCTCAGGGCCCGTGGAGCAGTATATGGGCCGAGGAGGTCATTAAGATATGACGGCCCAGATAGAGCTTCAGAAACGGATCCTGTAAAAGACAGGAAGTCAACAGAGTGCAGCTTGTCCTAGTGCCAGTCAGCGTTCTAGCCGACTCCTGTTCATGCCCAGGTACAGGGGGGTTACAGTAATCCAGGTGAGTATGTATGAAAGCATGAATAACTTGTTCCCCGGTACCACTATAGAATAGGGCTACCTTTATAAAGGGTTTATAACTGCTGTAAAAACAGGTTATTGTCGTTTATTAGTTAGGCCATAAACACTTTACACAGTATTAATAAGCAGTTATAACACAGTAATAAACAGGGCACGGATGAGCTCCTCCATATGATGTATCTGAGCATGTATTATAGTGGACAGGGTTACGTGGACTGATGGGAATGATGAAGTAAGATCAGTAAAGATTAATATCTGAGCTATAACTGCTTATAATTGCTTATTACCTAATTGATAACCATAAGTAAATCTATTTTAGAAATTTAGAAAGGCGAATCAAAACGTAGGATCACTCCACACTCCAATGTGACATGCTTGTTACGATGCCAGATCAAACTGAGCTTGTCTTGGTGCAGATACTTTTGGTGGAGGACGATGCCACGGTCAGGAAGATCTGTGCAGCTGCACAGTGGCTCTTAGACTGCCTGACACAGGTAGGAGCTGCTGCAGACACCCGATCCTTACTGAAGGCGTTCCAGGTATACTCCAAGGCAATGCTCCTGCTTCACAACTTGGTGGCGGAGAGGATTCAAGACCTACGCGATCACAGACAACAAGAGCATGTGAAAGCCTCTATGGAAACTCTGAGAAGATGCATCTCCATGCTCCACACAGCCATGTACACAACAATCAAACACCCATCCAGCGAGGAGGCCCAGGACGCACGGAGGTACATCCTCCATCAGGTAGATGCCACCGTAAACGGCATCATAGCCACGCTCAAGAGTGACTGCGAATACGTGTCCCCAGGCTGGTGTGGATACTACACGGAGCGACGGAACAGACTACTGAGGCTGATGTCCGACGCAGACACCACTTCGCTGAAGGAAGGCCACTTTGACGTTGTGCTGCGGGATCTGGTGTTCCATGGCATCGCTGTTGCAAACTCCTCTCGGAGAGAAATTCGATCTCGCGTGACGGCGAAATGCAAAATTGTCCTCCAGTTCTGGTCAGAGATCTCACGGCTGTGTTCCTCGGACAAGCAGACGGCAAAGGAACATCTGGAGAACCTGCGAGTGTCTCTAATGAAACAAATTCACAAGCTTGACGAGGCTGTAGTGAAAGCTAGCCTCTACCAGGTAACGGACATCTTTGCCGTAACTTCCGGCCCTCTGGAGCAGCTGGTCAACGCTGCGCTGTCCATCCCAGAGACAAACGGTGGTCTGGAACCAGATCCCCTCGAGCCTCTCTCCAAGGCTTTCATATCCCATGCGGACAGAATGGCTGAAGTAGCAGGCTTCGTCTCAGCCTTGGCCAATGATGAAAAGAGTCTCGAGAGCGTGGAGAACTCCAGAGCTTGTCTCATGTGTCTCAGGGATGGGGTCACACAACTTGTGCTGGAGCTTGGGGGAGACTCTGTCCAGTACCAGGGGGCTCTACATCAACTGATCGAGGTTCAGCAGAAGTGGCTGGAGGAAAAAGAGCAACTGCTGAATGCGTTCAGCGACGTCATAAACGTGAAGGACTTCGTGTCTCTTATTGTTGAGGAGATGAAGGGCGATTTAGACAACTCTGCAGAGGCACACCGAGAGCAGGACCCGTGCCTACTTGGCAAACACATAAGCCGTCTCATTGGCAGGATGAGTCAGGCGATCCAGATCGCGAGAAGACATGTGGATAAGAGTGATGACCCGATCTACCGTAATGGCCTGCTTGTACTGGTTAGGCAAGCTGAAGGTTCTGCTGCTGAACTGACAGCCATGTTTACCACCCTTCTGGACGAGGAAGAGTTCTCCTTGTTGGCTGGGACAGCATCTGAGGCTATCAAGAACTTTGAAGTTCTACTTGAAGGCCTAGATGGTCTGCAGCACCCACATTTGCTTAGTCCGTTGCGGGACGACGCACGGCTGCCGGCTACTAGCCCACCAGTCACAGGGCCAACAAATGATCAGGCCAATGAGGAGCATCTGGTTCATGAAGATGAAAAGCAAGACCTGGTCCCAAAGCTCACAGCTGAGCTTCTAGAGAAGGAAGAACCAGAACCTGTCGCAGTGTCCCACGCTGAAAAGATCGAGGAAAGAATGGAGACACTCATCGCAGACTCACAACCTTTCCAGACACCTCAAAACATTGACTTGTTGCCTCTCCTGTGTGAAGTTGTTGGCATGACCAAAAGTAAAGACATTGAAGCTCTAAATACAGCCTGCACGGAGGTGGTGGAACTCTCCAGCTGCTACACCCAGGCCACGAAAGAGGCCGCAAGTATCGTTGATGCAGCCGCTAACAATGAAATGGAAAGCCTTCGGTCTGAGCTAGTGGCCCTCACGCCACTGCTGGTCCAGATGGCACAGGAGACGGCCATGAGCTCGGCCAAGAGCACTGATGCCGTCTTCAGACACAGCACCCAGTTTTCCGATCTCATCAAAACCACACGCAAGATCTTGCTGCCAGTGACTGGCATGTGGTATCATGCCATCCAAGCTATGGCCCACAGCCATGCACCAAATACCGCAGACGCCTGCATCCAGGAACTTGGTGAGGTCATATGCTTGTGTGCAGACACCGTGCAGCTTGTGACATCCACGGAGATCAAGGTCACAGGCGACCTTCCTCATGAGAGCATCACGTCTTTATTAAACAAGCTCCAAAAAGCCCAAACCAATACAAAGATCCTAACGGACCTCCTCGGCGCCAAACAACCTCGCCCCGATGATCTAGATGGACCCTGTATTCTCTGGGCATTATCCGTCCAGGTCCTGCTGAGCTCACTTGATAAGGTCCTAGGAACGGGCACAACCCACGGTAAGGAACAGCTTCAAAGCAGACATCAGATGACGCCCAAAAAATGGCTAGCAGCCATGTCTGAAAACTCTCTTCGCATCCAGGAGGCCGCAAGACTGTCTTCCTTAAATTGTAGAGATGGCTATAAGGTAAAGCTCCTGAGAGAATTCCGCGATGGGGTAAAGACACTTACCGAAGCCTACTTACAGACCGCAGAGGACCTGGGTACCGTCCCCCGATCAGGTGTCCTAACGCTGGCGAGAGCGGAGCTTCTACAGAGACAACTTCAGGCTAAAATGAGGGCGCTTTCGGGTCTTCTGAGCAAAGTTAACGAGGAATACGCAACAGCGATCGTCAATACCCTCTCACTGGCTTCTTCGGTAATCAGGAAGGAAGATTCCGTGGAAGCTGAGGAGGCTCGAAAGGAGTTCGAGGCCACTGCAGAACTGCTCTTGTGCAACGTCAAAACTGCCACAGAATCCGTCCAAGACTGTTTCAATTTCATCAGAGATCCGCGAGAGCGGTCCGGCCTGAGGTTCATCAACGATCATCTTCTGTTTCAGATGTCAGAGATAGTGAGCAGAGCCAGATTAATGGTGGAGACCCGGACCATCTTTGAGACTCTGAGCCTCGACATTCAGACGCAGTGCTGGTCAGCCAAAGCGCACTACCTTGTAGCCGAGCTCTACAAGGTCGACGGAATTCTTCAAGTCACGAAGGAGCAGGTTAAGCTTGGCTTGCAGGGCAAAGAGTCCAGGGGTAGCTTGGAGACAGCATGCTCCCTCCATCAGGAGACCAAGATTAATAGCCAAGCCATCGCAGGACAAGCAAATCCTGAAAAGCTCCACCCGGTGGACAGGAAGGAACCTACAACGGTAAACGCATACAGAACAATAAATCCTGAGGAACTCGATTCAAATTCAGGTTCTGTAAACATGGCTTGTCTGTGCATCACTCAGGTGCCGCTGTCTCAGAGGAAGAGTCCCGGAATGCCGGTCTTCAGCTCTGTGGATCCAGCTCTTACTTACACCTCACTGTTCCTGAAGCGAGAGGCAGAGAAATGGGATGTCCATGGCAACCAAATTGTTAAGGTGACCAAAGAAATGGCCGACAGAATTTACCACATGACCCAGTACCTGAAAAGGAAAGGGCCCATCCAGGTACGTCAACTTCCAGAAAAAGTCCGTAATGAACGTGGTGAGCAAGTTTGGTTCACCGTTTTCCCATTTCACTTTCAGAGCAAGGACGATTTCGTAACATCGGCTAAAGATGTAGTCTCCAGCTGCCAGTCCATCACTGAGTTTGTGAGGGTCATAGCAGACCACTGCCTGGACCAACACTGCACTAAGGAGCTGTCCATCATCGGAGAGCAGATCGTCACCATCACCAACCAGCTGACCATCATATCCAGGTGAGAAACACAGCCTCGAGGCACATTCATCGACCACCTGTCGCGGGACGCATGTCTCGATATTCCGGCTGATGGTTCCGCTTCATCTCAATACTCTGCTTTTCTGGAGTTACCCACCAAACCAAGCATTAATCAAACAAACACGCCAACATCTCATGTGACCCAAGGGGTGCATGGTGTCTCTCCAGTGTCAATGCAGTGACTCCCGGGTGCAAATCGTCCGATGAAATCCTGGTGAAGAATGCACAGAACTTGCTGCAGACTGTTATCCAGGGGGTGCGAGCTGCCGAGACCGCTTGTATCAAGGTAATACACCTTTACCTTCATGCCTGAAACCGAAACACTTAAAGGTTCGGTATACCACTTCAACCCAACCCGTTTTCTGTCTAATTCAGAAATATCTCCTCACAGTCCGCTAGCGGTCCATCCTGTGTAGGCCGGATAGAAATCTGGAGTTGGTACACAAACCTGGACATGTAATTGGGAAATATACAAAGTGACTCGGCTCCGGCTTCATAAACTCTCCTGCAAATCAGAAACAGGGATCATTTCTGCTCGTGCATGGGGCAGGAGGAAGCGGAGGGGGTGTGCGCTCCAAACATTACAAAGAAACCTGATGGCAGAGAAATAGCTAAAGAGGAGACGGTCCGAGAGTTTTGACGAAAGGGGACGAAAAGCTGTGTCCTTTCATTAATGGCATCCCAACTGTTATATAGGTAATCCCTGAAACCTGTACAGGTATTAGTTAAAGGTAGTGATGGTCTCCTGAGCATGTCACAGAACACTCCACAGCACAATGCTCAGATTCAGTTCACTCGTCTTTACTGGCTTATTGGTATCACAGCAGCACAGTACCAAGGCTCTGTAGGGCTGACCGGTGAGAGTGGAGCAACGTGTGTGTGATCTAGAACAAATACAAAGAACCTTAGGATCAATCAATACAAATACTCATATGTCCTAATTAATCGGCTCATTACTGGGAGGACACCGTATGCCTTATCCAGCTGCTACTGCACATGTGGCTAATCCACAGTGAAACAGGGCAGGACTAAGACTGTCCACAGGTAACAATGAATTACCATTAGGAGACTCGCTGGCTGATCTCTCTCCTGCTTACGGCAGGAGAGGTTAAACTAGCATACGCTTGAACCAGTACACGCTAAGCTAATTAGCTCAGTACAACAACATTAATAAATCAACCAAAGGTGGTGACAGGCCGCTTTAATGTCCATCCAGTCAGAAGTACTTGGGTTTACTTACAGTCCTTCACCGTCACACAAAAGCCCCACCACTTAACTGTCAGCTATGGCGGCCGAGAGGTGCACCACAAACTAACGGTCAAGAAACGAAATTAAAAAAATATTTTTAAAAACTAATTTACAAGACGTAAAACTCTTTTACCAGTACCAAAACACTTTCACAGACTGAATTCTGATGGAAAGGGCGGGTCAAACACACAGGAAGTGCTTGTTGTTGTCAATCAGACTGTTTGGCGGTGGTAGAGTGGGTGGAGTTTGGGATGGTGACGACGTTAAAGCATGTTTTGTCCATTGTGTGGTACGTGTGTTTTATCCAGCTGGCACGCTTCTGTTTCTCCTGTGAGGGTCTTTAGAGTTTTAAAGAGCAGACGGGAGAGAGAGACGAACAGGTGACTCCAAACCCTGTGGGCTGTAAAAGCCCTTAGCCGTGTTAAGCTAGCTAGCTGGTTCTCCACTGTAGCTAGCGCTACAGCCCACTTACCTTCATTAACATCTCCAGCTCTGAGTGGTTTAGACATCTCCTGTTCAGCTCTCACTTCCACTCACTCTACCACCGTCAAACACTTTGACTGAGAAGGGTCCGCAAGAAGCACGTCCTGTGCGTTAGACCCGCCCTTTTCGTCAGAATTCACAGTTTGTAAAAGTGTTTCATGTCCTGTAAATTTGTTTTCTGAAATGTAAGATTTATTTTGGCCCTTTTAAAATTATTTTTGCTTTTGTAAATTTGTTTTCTTGAATGTTAATTTGGTTTGCACTTCTCGGTCACTGTAGTCAGGGAACCTACATCTACTCAGCTCAGAAAATGTGTAGTGGTGTTGCACGCTTGTGCCTCAAGGGGGCAGCAACCCAGCAAACCTACAGTTTTTCAAATATCAACAAGGAGAGATTTCAGAAAGATCATAAGGCTAAGCTGAACGTAATGGAATGCATCTGCTGCTCAATTTAAGGAAGAAAATTCAGACTAAAAGCTGTGACCTTCAGCTGACCTCAGGTGAAAGGGATATCCAGGCGGTTGTACGACCTGCTAACGTTAGTAGCACTACTGGCCGTGTTGCTGTTTGATCTTATGTTATATCACAGTATCTGTCCGACCGTGATGGGTTTTATGACCCTTATGAAGTTTGCAAGTCCAGTGTCATTCACCTTAGTATTGTACATCCATGAATTTGGGGCGGAGCTTTTCTAAGAGACCTGAAGGATTCAGATATCATTAAAGGAATCATTAAAGGAATTCATAAACTTTAAAGAGTATTATATTAATAACAGTCATCCTTAACGAAATGATGAACAGATGCTAATATAGAGTCGATTTCAAAAGAACCGCTGAACCCAGAAGGAGGTGTGGGAGTGCAGGTGTGTTGGGAAAAGAGATAAAGGTGACCAGGATCAATAACTGATAAATTTAGACTGATATGATCAATATTTATTGAGCTACACATACAGAAGTCTGTCTCTCAGTATGGCGTCGGGCCGCCGTGTTCGCTAACCCAACACACCAGACGTCTCGGTATGGAGCTGTAGAGGTTCCTAATGGAGTCCTGTGATAATCCATCCCATGCAGCTTGAACATCCTCACATAGTTCCTGCAGGTGGTGCGGTAGGGGTGGAGATGGAGGGACACCATCTTGGTGCTGACCACGGTGCCTCCACACACGGATTCGTTGGGCGAATGTGAAACTGGAATCATTAGCATGTCTCACCATGTCACACCTCCACACCAAGTTTCCGTCCTTCATGTTTCATGGGTTGACTCCTTCTGGGTGCAGCTATTCCTCTGATGATGAGTGTGTATCTTCAGTCGTACTGGTTTAAAAACGGTGGATCTTATTTCATGACCACACCGCGCCCACTTACTGGGTTAACCCTGTTTTCCATATCTCATTCTATTCATTCTATATCGGATGAATGAAATGAAACAATGAACAGCTTGATCCACATTTAGAACCCTAACTCTAAGGACACATCATCTGACTCGCATCTGTGTCTGACTAACCTCGTGCTTTGCTCTCTCTAATGTGGAAGGGCCTGAGACAACCTGAGCCAAACTCTGAAGCAGCAAAGGCAGCCTCCCTCTGCTTTCAGTGGAAAAAGACCCTCCTCATCCACAGAGCACAGGAGCAGCTGAGCCCCGACACCGACGACCTGGGCCTCCGCAAGACCTCCCTGCGTCCTGCGGCCCCCAGCCTCGTTCCGTCCATCAGCGTCCTCGAGACACATAAATAAAGCATTCAGACACATACGCCTCACAGAGAACCGGTTATTTCAAAACTCACATCATTTCATTTTATTTAAGACACAATAAAAAAAGCAAAGTAACATGACCGACGTCTTCCCATGTCCTTTCTTCAAGAGGTAAACAAATGAGTACAGCGATACCAAAATACAAACAACACATAAAACCATTCGTCATCATGTGGACTGTAAAAGAAGAACGTGCCAAACGTAGTCCAAACCCATACACGAAAAAGAAACGCGCTCTCCCGATAAACGTCCGTGTCTTCTCGCTCATACTCGGCACAAGAGATCACAGCTGTGTGTTTGTGGGGGGAGGAAATAAAAGGTTTGTGGTTTATCAGCTATTCGTTCACATACACTTTTAAATAATGACGAGCTTAGCACAGTATTATTCCATAAAAGGGTCTGTTATAATCTTACCACAGCGCCATGTAATACATAGATCTAGGATATTTATATTTAACCGCGTACCACAACACACATCCCTTTCGCTCGCACCGTGACTCTCGCATCTGCCTAAATACATCTGTACACCAGCAGCGGCTCCGCCTCTCAACTAAGAAACGTACTGAGAACCCAATACGCACGTTCTGAGTAGGTTCCAGGTGTCTAATCCTCTAGAACTATCTCTGTGGCACTATAATATACTATATCTTCATTATACACAGGAAAACCAAGGACACTGAAAAGTGTATGTACAAAAAATATAAATAAATACAAAAATAGATGTTAAAGATACAGTGAAGAGCAGGGGGGGACACGGCTCGATGGAGGTGCTGGAGGGGGAGGAGTTCACACTGAGTGTTTTCTATGGGAAAGACACGGTTTCATATGGAAGCCCATTTCTGCCACTCAAAGAAAAAAACGGCCATATAGTCATAATTCTGAGATAGCAGGTCATAATTATTAGATACCAAGTCTAATTATAAGATAGTAAGTCAGTTATGAGATACTAAGTCATTAGTGTGATAGTAAGTCAATTATGAGATAGTATGTCATAATTATAAACGCCAAGTCATTAGTATGATAGTAAATCATAATTGAGATCATGTCAATCATGAGATAGACAGTCAATTATATGATGCTATGTCAATTATAAGATACTAAGTTACTAATATGATAGTAAATCATAATTATGAGATAATATGTCATAATTATAAGACTCTAAGTCATAACTATGATACTAAGTCGATACTAAGTCATTAGTATGATAGTAACTCATAAATATGAGATAGTGTGTCAATTATGAGATAGAAAGTCAATTATAAGGTGCTATGTCAATTACGAGACAGTAAGTCATAATTATAAGAGGAACGTCGTAATTATGAGATACTCTATGGCTTTTTGTTTCCCTTACGTGGTGAAATTGGTCTTCCATAGTTTCCTGTACTCTGTGCCCCGGGTCATTTCCTCAGCGTTTTCAGTGCTGACCAATCAGGTCTAAAGCAAGGCGGGCCTTCACAGCTGTGACGGAGGCGGGGTTAGTGATAGCTGGAGCCCCATTTCCTACATCGTGTTCCTGTAGTTTAGAGTCTTTTCCATTTTGTGGTTTAATTTATACATCACCTTCTACATAACCGTTCCCAACCTCACCTCCTCCTTCACCCAGCGTTCACACTGGCAGTGCCACGACGCAACACAGAGTCAATCATTAAGCATCGAGAGGCAGCGTGAACGTTGGCGACGCAAAGCGAGCACAAGAAGTTCAGCAAAGTTTAACTTTATACAAACAGGGAGCGAAGCGAAGTCGTGACCATCAATAAGAGCTGAGCAGGGTGGTGCGTCCTTCATCTCCGCCACTGTGAAACGTATGTGCCGTTAATGGTTACTGTAAAGACCGAACACTGTTTCCTCACACACTGACTGCACAGGCGGTGACGGACAGCGCTGAGACCGGATTAAAATGAACAGAAGTTTAATTTCACTCCATGACTTTAAATTTAGGTGGGAACTGATCTGATCTGAGTTTGGTAATAGCATGTTCAACCAGCAGCCCCCTCAGGTTCTGAAACTCTCACAGGTGATGAGTGACCAGCTATCTGGGTATGTATGTATAGAGGGTTAGAGAACAGGGTGCTGCCCATAGACTGAGTGGGTGGATGTATGTAAATGTTTCCTGTTCCTTATGAAATTGCAGCAGTGGGGATTTCAAAATGGTTTTTCGTAGCTTAGTGTTCATATACAGATGGTATGGACTGGGGATAAACGGAACCTTGATCCTCCATGATCTCCGTGATACAGGCAGCTTTTAATACACTGAATTCTAAAACCTCAGTGGAAGATTTCAGGATGAGTTACTTCATAACGAACAAGCAAGACGTTTGTCTAAATTGAAATTAGCTTAGGAACAGGGTATAGCGCAGCTCAGTGCAGCAGCATGAACAAACCCCACTGTGAACCTCCCCTAGACACAGAACGTTCACTGACAGAAGGGTGAGGCAGTGGGGTCAAAGGTCTTAAACACGTCCCTCAGTGGCCGGTCCTTCTTCTCCTCTTCCTTGTCTCCTTCCTGATCCTCCTCCTGAGTTCCAGGAGTCTGCCCGCTCGGCCTGTTTTGTCGAGGGTCCGTATAAGCCGGGCGTATCAGCCCCGCCAGCGCCGGAATGGGCAAGTTATGCATAGCAGGTGCTGCCACGTGGACAGGCGAGCAGGCAGGCGCAGGTATCGTTGTGGGCATGGGCTGACTTGGTGGACAGTCAGTGCTCCTGTCGGAGTCTTCGTCAGTCTTCTTTTCAGCTGCTTGTGGTGGTGGTGGTGATGAGGCTTGTGGAGGTGGAGGGCTCTCCTGCTTCTGCAGCTGCTTCAGGATGCCTGGCTTTTTCGGGGGGTCCTCACCCTCTCGCTTTGGGGAGAGCAAGGCGTAGTTGCGAGGGTCGTACAGACTGATGCCCCCGAGCAGCGTCGTGGGGCTTTCCAAACCACTGGAGGACGCCAGGCGGGGGGCGTACGGTGGTAGCTTCTCAGAGTCAGGCTTTGCTGAAGAAGCTGGTTGACCAGCGGTTCCCACGGAGCTTCGCTGCAGCCTTGGGTCCGCCACCCCGACACCAGAGGAACCGTCTCTCACGGAAGGCAGCTTGGAATCCAGGCTTACGGACCGACTGACCCTGGGGTCTAACGACTTATGAGTGCGAGGGTCTGTAGGCTTGTCTGCGCCAAGACGAGACTCGAGAGTCCTGCCAGGGGGGCTACTCAGTCTAGCCCCACCCTCTTTTATCCGAGCGGCTGCCAGACGAGGGTCTGGAGGAGCCAGAGAAGAAGAGGTGGGGTGGTCTGCTGGGGGGGACGAGAGGCTACGGTTCAGCTGGGCATCTGCAATAAGCGGCGGCAGAGGCAGGTTGATTGAGTGTTCCTGTTTAGGGATCAGCAAAGGGATGAGGTCTTCCGGAGCCCACACCACACTGTGAGCAAACGCCGGCCGCTGAAGCAGGATGTCCACTCGGATGTGGCTGAACTGCTTGATCTGGCAGCGAGGGTCTCTCAGCGTGGCTCCAGGGCTGGGATCCAGCGGGATCAAGGCAGCTTTCTCTCTCAGCTCCCTCTCTCCGTCCTCGTCCTCATCCCCAGCAGGAGGCTTCTGAGATGTGGAGGAGATTGGATGTGGGTGACGGTGGGGGTCCAACTTGGAGGAGGTAGCCTCCATCGACTTCATTTTGCGAGGGTCTCGGGCCAATCTGGGGTCAAGAACAGCATCCACGTCCTTCCTGGTGTCTGAAGAGTGCTGTCGAGGGTCGACCCTCAGTCGGGGGTCATTAAGTAGCAGAGGCCTCTCCTTGTGTAGCCTGGGGTCTGCGAGGGGGGCTTGTGGAGCGCCAGGCTGCTGGAGCTTCTGCTGAGTCTGCTGCGTCTTCAGCATTTCATTCTGCTTTTTGAGGGTCTTTAAGATGGCTGTCACGCTGCTGCCATCCTCATCATCGCTGGAATACCAGTTTGTGGTTTCATCTGAAAAAGATTTCATTTGCATTAAAATGCGCTACTCAATGTGCACTTCAGTTCTAGCTGCTTTGGGTATGCGAGTGAAATAAGGCTAAAAATTTAATTTATAAACAGTACACGCATTCATACACACACAAGGGCCATCAGAACTAAATTTGCCAAACTCAAAAACTACATATCTGCATTTAAATACAGAAAACAGCCTCAGCTGTTGCTTTTAATGGGTTTTAGCACAATTAGCTACTATCAGCCCCCATATAAACTAAACAAGCATTGCAATAAACCCAAACGTAACCTTCCAGCGGATTTACAACACTATAAAACCAAATACAAAATACAATAACAATAACTTACAGCTGTCACAATTCATTTAGACGTAATGAACAATTCAGTGGTTCTAAATATGAGCACGCCACGCCTCCGGGTTCTCCTCTCGAGTCTAATCTCCCCAACACCACTACCCAAGACACACCAGGCAGTGACGTCGGCACCGTATGTCCGTCAACCACCAATCACAGATTCTGCGCTTGTCATCAGCAGAGTGTCTATCTGTGTTGTGTTATCTTGGTTTGCTTTTAAACCCCAGCTCCACGCTCAGTGCTTCGCAGGTGCTGCCACGTATTGTGCCTACCCTTTTGATCCGTTTCTTGTTTGTGCCGGTTTTCGACTCTGCCCTTCGCTGTTTTGTCTTCGTCTTGCCCCTTTTGGACTCGTTTGCTTGTTTACCCTGCCTGCTTTTTTGATTTAGACTATTTGCCAGCTGCCTGATCCTTGTGTCATGGTTGGTGTAGCTCAGCGGATAACACCACTACCCGCCAAGTAGCCACCACCACACGTGGGAGACTGGGGTTCGAATCCCAGGCTGAGTGACTATGCTGTGCTACACCAATAAGAGTCCGTGGGCAAGACTCCTAACACTACATTGGCCCACCTGTAATATGATTAACCTTGTAAGTCGCTCTGGATAAGAGCCTCAGCTAAATACCGTAAATGTAAATGTGCCTTTAGCTCTGCAAGCGTCAAGTCATGTTCATGGAACCTTACAGCACGTAATTACTAAGGACGTGGCGAATGTTCCTCAACCCAAATTATTAGACTGCAAAAAGGTAAAAATAATTAAATAAGTGAAAAGGCTGAATAACTTTTTTTTAATGATGCTGCTGCTGCCTTTGTCTAATTCCCAGATGTAGCCGGGAACCAGAGAGGAACTTCTACTCCCTAGCTCCAGGGCTACTGCCAGCGCTCTGGGTTATACCCACTGTAACGGGTTATTCCTCCACTGAGAGTCACACTGGATCACACTGACGCTTCCCAGCTCTAATTCAGCTACAAGCATTCCAGCCAAACAGACCAGACCAGAACCGAGCGAGACAGACAGACAGCAGCTTCGCAGTGCACGCTCAGACACGTGGGCACGCACTCTCGCACACCTGCTTTCGCTCAGTTTTACAACAAACCTATAACCCGTGACCAGCGTGGAGCGAGGCGCTCTCTGTGAATGCAGCACACGGGTCGGCCGGGATGGGATTCCATTGCTAATAAATGCTAAGCTACTGTTCCTCCGTTGGTGTGTCTGCTGGGATAGAATGTCTGGAGTTAAAACGTTCTGTGTTGAGTAAATATGTTTAATCTGCAGTTTAATATTTTTCCTTGAAAACAAAACACAAAACCCATGTAGCCTCAGGTACATGTAGCCTCAGGTACATATTAGATAATTATTTTTGACTATTTTCAACATTCAGCTTTTTAGACGCTTCCCAGGATAACGATTACGTAATATATAATATAATTATTACGTATAATAACACGTAAATAAAAATATATTTATTTACGTATTATTTATGCCCTGTAAAGTAGGTAATTTTTTACTAGCAGTGCATACATATAGAGCTGTGATACCATGGTGACGTGATGCCTGCCGTGGTGTGATGCTCATTACCACCCCCTCATTGTTAGCCATGCTTGGAATGCTGTCTCAGCTGACCGCTGTCTGTCAGTGAGCTGAAAAGGCTGGACTGTAATCTTACTGAGAACTGTTAATCAAAGAGACCGACTGTGATGGTATGTACCGCTGTCCACCTGAATTTACTCACCACACACGGACCTTCTGCTGAGCAGGTTCACCAGTACAGGTGTGTATTTGAGAGCTTCATCACTAAGAACACTCCGACCACAGAAGCGCTAACTATTAAAGCTAACATGCCGGGCTGCTGTAGGGTAAACCGCCAAGCCGCACGTTACGTTTCTTTATTTGTGGTCATAAATAATAATTTTATGGAGTGAAGCTCCAACTCCAGAAAGCCGACGGCTTCCCTCATTCCTAACCTCGGTCTCTGCCAGAAGGTACAGAGTGCTGCCCATCAGGTCTATGCACGTCAGAGTCCTGCTGGTTCTGGTTCAGGTGTAGAAGCAGGGCCTTCTGTACAGCAGGCAAGAAGTCCTGCATGCTGTGGGCCTCTCCCCCGCTCTGCTGAGGGTCCTGCATGGACCCTGACAGACCCTCTTCTGAAGAAGGAGAGAGAAGAAAGACCCTTATAGACTACACACGCTTGTTACGAACTTCTAATGACACAATAAAGCTCATTAAGGCCCCACAGCTCGACAGCCAAGCTTCATATTATACATCGTTCCTTTTCTGAATAGGATAGTCAGGATACCACTCCACCAACTCCTCCGAGGTTTACTTCAGACCAGAGGTAACAGAACACTGCGTCACTGAGTCACATACTCAAATACAGCTTTGGAGTAAGGCTAGATATTAGATACAGGGAAAATATCAAATGGTTTTTGATCAATGTTGTGATTTTTAATGAGACTAAGTCCTATAAATTAACTAGGGATGCACCGAATGTTCAGTAACTGAAACAAAATGGTAAAAAATCCACTTCTGGTGAATAAATAAAGAAGGCTGAACAATTTATACCGAACCATGTTTTTAACGACACTGCTGCCTTTCTGTGGTTCCCGGATGTAGAAGGGAACCAGAGCGGAACTTTTACTCGCCTAGCGCCAACAGCTCTAGACTAATCCCCACATGCTCTTTCTCTCGGTGCATGTGCCCGCTTCCTCCTTAAAGAAACTTAGTCTGGGATGTTAAAATGTTCAGTACATGTGTTTAATCTGCAGCCTAGTGATTGTTTTTACTTTGTACAAACAGCAAAACGGTTCCGGCCCAGTTCCGGCCCAGATTCCCCATTTTCATCTGGCCCACTTGCCAGACGCGTTGTTGGCACTTGGGTGTACACTGCAAGATGTGGGCCACATTTGTGCCAGATTGGGGCCATGCCTCGAACAAAAGGAGGGAACCCTGCTGTGTCTGTGCCAGATGTGGACCAGGTCTGTTTCGGCACAGGTGGGCCAAATGCATGTTGTAGATATGTGGGCCACCTTTGGCTCACAGCAGAGTGCCGATAGCGGACTAGGAGTGCCATATCTTTGCTATCTGTGATTTAGCAGATTGTAATTTATGCAGTGGTGAGGACATGGCCAAACGAAGCACTGAAAACCGAGTTCGGTATTCCGCCTTCAGCCAAAGATTTTTATTTCGGTGCATCCCTAAAATGAACCTTTGAAGACTACTTGGAAGCAGCTCTGGAGATCTGAATACTGCCCTTACAGATGGCAGATCCGATGCAACACATTTAATCAGATTTAATCTTGATTAAGCTTTATCCTCCTGTAATCCGCTTCTGAAACATTAACACAGCAATCAAACTGAGGACCTACCTCCCAGGCCAAGCGACTGGCTGCTGAACAAGTTTTTGAAAAACTCTGAGGGCATCTGTCCCATAGCTTTAAACGGCATGTCAGACTGAAGTGATGCCCCCTGCTGGTTCATCTGCTGCATGTTACCATGAAAGTGCTGGCCTGTGGATACAGGAGGTGGAACAGGGGGGCCTTGCCCAAAGCCTTGAGGGAGTGGCTGTGCTGGGGGACTCTGGGGAAGGCCTGGAAAGTGAAGAGAAGGGCCACCAATGGACCCAGGGGACTCTGGAGGTGGGGGCTGATGGCTGTGCCCTGGGGACATCATGCTGCCAGCTTGCATGTCCTCCGGAGCACCGGTGAACTGGGCAGAGCCGCCTGCACCCTGAAGCTGCCCAGCAGGGGGAGAAGTACTGTTGTAGAAGTTGGGTCTGTAAAAGAAAACAACAATCCTCCGTCACCACTGAAAATCAACCACAGGGAAACAACTGAACCGTCCCACACAAAGAAAAGGGGCGTACCTAGGCCTGTCATGATCATGAAATCTCACCTGATTTAATTAAATCATTCAGAGAGGGTTTGGTGTGAAACACTGTTCTAGATAAAGTCAGAACTGTTCCCAGTGGTGGTGAAGGTAACCAGACGTCCCCTCTAAAAGCTCCCTCACAGAAAGTTCCTACAGGAGGAGGTTCTGAATACGCTGCCTGATGTCTGAGACGCTGTTTATGATAGTGTGGAGAAGATCTCAGCCTTAAACTCCATTCATGGTGGAGGGATACATGCTGCAGGGCGCTGTGATGCCCTCTACAGCTGCTGTCAGACGTTAGAATCTTTTAAGACGTATTTTATTTAAATGCTTTGGTCTCAACCCGAGTTTCATATTTATTTCAAGCCAATTCCATAATAAATATGACCGGCCTGGAGGTACCTTAAAGCAATCTTCTGGGCCAAGTCCACAGTCGGCTGCACTTTGATCTCAAACAGAGAAGGGATCTTTTTGCTCCCATCCTGCGGGCTGCCCGAGCCTGGTGTCGGCAGGAGCCCTACCCCCGGAGGTGGCTTAGGCAAGGGAGCTATACCCTGCTTCCTCAGGTCCTCCAGCTCCAGCTCATCCTCATGGGCATGATCGTCATCCGTGTTTAAGATCTACATAAACAAACAAACAAAAATACATCAAAGGAGTGCCCCTGATCCAGCCATTTTACAATTTGCGTCGAATAAACTACGTTTAGCTTTTACCTTGTCCAACAGCTCCTTGGTGACCTCAGTTAAAGGATCGTGAGAGAATTTGCAGTTGTCTCCCTGGTAGCACTTCGCTCCGGTGTGGAAGAACTTACAAGGATATTCATGTGCACCGTTATGTTAAGGATCAATAAGATGTAAAGGGGAAAAAATCATGAATATTCATAAAATAAATATTAATCTGAAGCCTACTTAACGGTAACCAATTCTTTTATTAAACGACAGATCCGCTCACAGTGGTGGTGAAGGTAACCAGACGTCCCCTCTAAAAGCTCCCTCACAGGAAGTTCCTACATGAGGTGGTTCTGAATACGCTGCCTGATGTCTGAGACGCTGTTTATGATAGTGTGGAGAAGATCTCAGCCTTAAACTCCATTCATGGTGGAGGGATACATGCTGCAGGGCGCTGTGAGGTCAAATAGTCCCCCAAAGGAACTTAGTATTTCCAGGTTTTCCAGATTTTTATCATCAACATTCCATACACACTCAGAAGACACGTGTAGGTCCACTGCTGGTTTAGATAGTCAGTAAAGTGTCTATATGTGTGTTCTAGATATGGAGAACCCTGGTGCCCATCACCACCACCAATGTATAGAACTTCTACCTCTAGACTTTCTCTAGAACGGAGGAGCACTCGTCATTAAGCCACTGATGGTGGAATTCCCTTTTCAAGCCTAACCACCTTCCGTGATGAGCTCCGTACGAATCTTTAAGGATATTGTGCATGTAAATGCAGTTCTCTCCTTTGGTGCAGTATCCCTGAACGTAGAACTTGCACAGCTCTTTCTTCTTCTCCGGGATGACGTTCTCATGCTCAAACTTGCACTGGTCTCCCTGGACAGAGGTAACCATGAACCATAAAGCACGAAGCCCAAACGTGAACCCACATGCCTCCTTAAAAAGTCAACGACCCTAATGGCTTACCTTAATGCATCTGCCCTCGATGAAATATTTACAGATGTGCCTCCCATTGTGCTCCACGGTATGCTGATTAATGAACTCCTGACTCATGATGGGGCGCTTCTTCTGGAAGGTCTGCTGGCCTTTGGCTTCCTGTAGGGGTCAGAATCAGACTTCATTGGCTAAATATGTTCACACATACAAGCAACTTGTCTGTTTTCTTGTTCCCAGTGTTGGTGAAGGTAACCAGACGTCCCCTCTAAAAGCTCCCTCACAGGAAGTTCCTACATGAGGTGGTTCTGAATACGCTGCCTGATGTCTGAGACGCTGTTTATGATAGTGTGGAGAAGATCTCAGCCTTAAACTCCATTCATGGTGGAGGGATACATGCTGCAGGGCGCTGTGAGGTCAAATAGTCCCCCAAAGAAAATGACAATCAGTCTAACAAAGCTACTAGTGAAATCACCACAGGCCTTTTGAGAACCTCACCGCCCTCACCCCATCTCCCCCGACTCCGTGCTCCCCTCCTCGGCCTCGCCCTCGGCCCCAGGTCTTGGTCTTCAGTTTCTTGTTCTTGTTGAGCATGACATGCCCACGACCCAACCCGCCTCCACCACGGCCTCGGCCCCGCAGACCACCGACTGAGATGGGTGAGAGAAAAGGAGAGGTTGTGATGTCATTATAGCTCAATGGACAAAAAAACGAGCCCCCTGTGACGGACCCGTACCTATCAGTGTACCTCCACCAGCACCAATAACAGCTGTGACTGGAATGAGCATGTACTGGGCACGGTTCCGCAGACTGGGATTGTATCCACTGCTGGTAGACCCGTATGACCGTACGCTTCCATACACCTGATTCAGCTACTTCCTTCACACTACGGTCTTTGGCCACGCCCACATGCAGTCCCTCCTTTTAGCCAATCATTAACATCTGCTCTGGAGCCATTTTCCACACATGGAACGAGACATTCCCTGCACTGTAGCACCTCTTCCCAATCTATGGATCCCGTCACTCACAGCCTGGAGGTATTTATAGTGCCATCTGCAGGAGCCTGAAGGTACTACCACCTTAAAAACACAAGGAGACCCACTTCTCAGTAGCTGAATCTGCAGGTGTATGGAAGCATAAGGTCATATGGGTCTGGAGTGGATAAAATCCCAGTCTACAGGGAATTCTCCTGGGAATTGTGCCAGGGAAGGCCTCCACCAAATCTGAAACAACTGAGCAATTCTCTGGTGTAAGAGTGTCTGAACACTGATGTGGCTACATCCAGAACCTCGTCCAGTACATGCCCAATCCAGTCCCAGCTGTTGTTAGTGCTTGTGGAGTCACACTGCACATCTGTAGGTGTGGATACATAGGTAAAGGTTCTCTTAGAACTAATTCTTTGATCCTTAAAGCAGGCACGCTTTGAAATGGATTAAATGCTGAACGTGAAGCCGCAGCTGAAAAGTGGGCAGGTCGTTTAGTCGTTCTGCACCAGAACCTACAGAACTTACACTGCTGTCCTTTCATGCTGGGTCTATGGTCTTTAGGCGATCGGGCCTGGCTGGACGTGGTCGACTCCTTCGCTTGTTTGTATTTGGACAGCTCCTCACTGAAGTCGTCCTGGTCTTCATCATAGTCGTATTTGTCCTCACTCTCGCTGTTTCTCCGCTGGGACGATCTCGGTGGCTTTCCATGACCCCCGCTGTGTTCGTGCTCATGCTAGGGACAGGCAGATACAGAAGAGAACCAGAAAGTGGATTTAGGGAAGACAGGACGCGTGTAGACCGGTCAGGTCACTCACTCTGTACACACCTCACACCAAACCCTCTCTCCCTCACTCTGTACACACCTCATACCAAACCCTCTGTCCCTCACTCTGTACACACCTCACACCAAACCCTCTGTCCCTCACTCTGTACACACCTCACACCAAACCCTCCCTCACTCACTCTGTACACACCTCACACCAAACCCTCTCTCCCTCACTCTGTACACACCTCACACCAAACCCTCTGTCACTCACTCTGTACACACCTCACACCAAACCCTCTCTCACTCACTCTGTACACACCTCACACCAAACCCTCTCTCCCTCACTCTGTACACACCTCACACCAAACCCTCTCTCACACACTGGATTATGAAACTCCCCTTTAAATGTAAATTAGGGACTGTTTATTATTGAATTTAACACACTTACCTAGCAAATAAACTTTTGCTGTAAATTTGCACGTTTTAAGTTCTCTACGGAACACCATTATTCCAAACGGGTATATGATTTAATGCCGGCACAGCCAGTGTTAGCTATGGTATATACATAGCTAGAAAGAAAAGGGTATCTAATCAGCCCCTTTGGCCAATCAGGATCCAGACAAGTAAACTGTCAACCGAAATATCGGATCAAGCAGCCTCGGATCAATAACGGAACACAGACTGGACTTACATGTGTGAACTGGCCATCGTAGTCACGGTACATGCCTTTGCTCTTCTTGCTCTTGGATCTGTCCTGATGGTCATAATCCGAGTCATAGCTGTCGGAGCTGGAGTCACTGGATCGGGAGTGGTGCTGAGAGACGGGACAGTGGGACACTAAGTTAGAGAGACAGAGAGAGAGAGAGAGAGAGAGAGAGAGAGAGAGAGAGAGAGAGAGAGAGAGAGAGAGAGAGAGAGAGAGAGAGAGAGAGAGAGAGAGAGAGAGAGAGAGAGAGAGACACAGAGAGAGAGAGAGAGCGAGACACAGAGAGAGAGACACAGAGAGAGAGAGAGAGAGAGAGAGAGAGAGAGAGACACACAGAGAGAGAGAGAGAGAGAGAGAGAGAGAGAGAGAGAGGGGGAGAGAGAGAGAGAGGGGGGGGGGAGAGAGAGAGACAGAGAGAGACAGAGAGAGAGACAGAGAGAGACAGAGAGAGAGAGAGAGAGAGACAGAGAGAGAGAAAGAGAGGGAGGGAGAGAGAGAGGTCTGAGAGAAGAGAGGGAGGGTATACCTTCTGTCTGTCCCTCCGCCGGCGTTTGGATTTGCGCTTCTCTTTTATTTTCTTGTGTCTCTTGTGCGAGTGCCGGTGAGCTTTGTCTTCTTTGTCCCGTACTTTTTCCCGGTCTTTGTCTTTCTCTGGAACGTCAGGCTCCACCTTGCTTTCCTCTTCTTTTTCTTCAATACCAATCCCCTCATCGTCTATCTCTCCATCCTCCAGCTCACCGTCTTCCCTGTTAAAATTAACAAGCCAGTCCTCAGACACAGTGGAAACCTTCTCTGTCTACGTCAACTGAGCTAACACTGAATGTTAACTCAGAGGTATGAATCATTAACAAAAAAAAAAAAACTGAAAAAATACAAATAAACAAAAACAGACAGTTCAGTTAATTTAAAGTAATAAAGCATTAATTAGATACACCAGGTGTTTATTGATAACCACAAACAATAACACAAACATATAAAAAAAATTATATTAATGTTATTGGTATTTACTGCAATTTCATGATTTTATATAAATAAATGCAGCTACACAGCTTTTAATAACAGCTTACAGCGGCCTCTTTATTAGGTACACCCCACTGTATCTCCACTCACTGTATCAGCTCCACTGACCATACAGGACACTCTGTAGGTGTACAGGACTGTAGTCCATCTGTGTCTCTGTGTACTGTATTACCCTGTTCTTCAATGGGCAGGACCCCCACAGGACCACCACAGAGCAGGTATGATGTGGGTGGTGGATCATTCTCAGCACTGCAGTGACACTGACGTGGTGGTGGTGTGTTAGTGTGTGTGGTGCTGGTGTGAGTGGATCAGACACAGCAGTGCTGCTGGACACCTCAGTGTCACTGTTGGACTGAGAGTCATCCACCAACCAGAACTATCCAGCCTATGGGCTGTGGGCAGCGTCCTGTGGGGCAGCGTCCTGTGTCCACTGATGAAGGACTAGAGGACCAACACTGCACTGTGCAGCAGCAGATGAGCTATCGTCTCTGACTGTCCATCTACAAGGTGGACCAGCAAGGTGGGAGTGTCTAACAGGTTGGACAGTGAGTGGACAGTGAGTGTAGATGCGGGGAGGTGGTTTAATGTTATGGCTGTTTAGTTGTAATTCGTTGTTGTGAGAATTCCTGGGCTGTTATCTTGAGATCATGAAATAATTATCTTGTGATTTTGAGATCATTCCGGTTGCTGTCTTAGATCATGGCTTAATTCTCTGGTGATCTTGAGATGACATAAGGTGTGATCCTATGATTTGGTGTGTAGTGTACAAGCTTAATTTTTACATTTGTGTTTAAAACCCCAGTCATTTCCTCACAGGTGAGGAGTGGAGAGCAGCTGATGCTCCTACTTTTAAACCAGTTTCGTCCTCTGTGATGATAAACGACTCACATAATCAGACTTCCTGCCACAGCTGACCAACAAACAGCTAGGGTAGTGTTTGTCTGTAGCCTGAAATGTACCATCACTGTGCTCTCACTGCCGCTGTCCAAAGAAAAACGTGTTCTCCAGGAAAGCTTTAAGACACCCAGAACCTTTAATAATGATTTATAATAATAGAACCTTATTATTTATAATAATAATAGAAATTTTAATAAAAATTTACTTCTATCAGTCTGTTTTATCATGAAACACACGCAAAGTGTTGCGCCTTGGAAATAAAACACGCATGGAAATTGCTGGGTCACTACACCAGCAGCCGGATTAGCAGCTCATGGCGCTAAGAGTGTTCGGCTTACCCAGCACACTCACCCTCAACGTCTGCCACAAGGAGCGAGAGTCATATCATCACTTCCTCTAGGAAAAACAAAGCGGGCAAAAACAGGGAGCTTCGTTAACTGAAGTAAAGGGGAATTCCACCACCGTTTCAGAATTCCGGTATACTGCACTGACCACCTTCCTGATCGGGCAGAGTGGGTTGGTGTGAAGTGGCTCATTGGAGGTCAACAGTGCCGCTGCTGCTCCAGCCCGAACCCACTGCAGCCACTGATACCTCCAGTTCCTGGTCAGCTGTGACAGAAACACTGACTGTGTTGGTTTTGCAATCATCCCATGGGATCCGAACAACATTCCAGGGATTTCAAACTGCTGTTCTCCATTACACCCCCATGAGGAACTGACCCCGGGGGTCTTAAACCTTAACAAACAGAAACCTATCAATAACTACACAGTCAAATATCACATCACCACAACTACTGAACAACTACACAACCGACTCAGACACGAGGTTAAAGGGCCCATACCACCGAAAACTGAACTACAGGTTTGACGTTAATATGTAAGCGGTTTTTAAGTTTCAAAACATAATCCAATTATGGAATATAAACTTTAAAAATGTCCTTTTGTTTGAATCATTTGTGATTTATAAGCCGGGTTGCATTTAAATTAGCCATAACACAGGGCAGCCAATCAGAACACATCCTATTTACATAAACACGTCTTAAAAGCCCAGCAACAAAAACAGCCTGGCATATAGAGAGGTCGTAAAGCGGCTAGTAACCCCACACAGGCAGCACAAGTGACGCTTCTACGAAGGCAAAGCTCACAGCAGCACACGTGTAAACAGGGACGGAAAGGTCTACATCCGCACGGAGTCGCTTCCCTGGACCTCCAACTCCAAAACACACGTAAAGAGAATTCCACGGATGTTCATGTGTCGGGGTGGGTTTGGTGTGAGGTGGCTCAATAAAGTTCTGTACAGTGGTGGTGATGGGAACCAGGGTTCTCCATATCTAGAACACACATATAGACACTTTATTGACTATCTAACCCACCAGTGAACCTACACGTGTCGTCTGAGGGTATATGGAATGTTGATGATGGAAAATGGTGGTGAGTGTGAGGAAAATTGGGCACTACACTGCATCACAACACCGAGCGTGTTTACACGCACTTAATAACCTGTCTATGATCGGATTTCTGCTATTCCCCGCATTAAAGCGCCTATTCCGATTTTCTAGACTGGGTTAAGGCTAAAGGGTCTGATAGCGAGAGCTGGACTTTAGCTCAGCTACCAGGTTTATCCGTGCATGTAGCCTCCTGCTCGATTTCTTTCGATCTGTGCATGTGTGAAAACCGGAAACCGGTACCGGAAACCGCCGGGAGCGTTTAACACAGCAACAAAGCACTTCTGGAGCGACGCTGGAACTACACGCGTCATCATTCCGATCGTAGTTTATTGCTTGGTTGCAAAGCAGAAATCTGATTATTGCCTGGCTCATGTAGACACAGAGCATTCCCATTATCGGATTGTTCGCCCGCATGTAAACACACCGATCAAACACACTAGCCAAATCCGACTTCCTGGAGCTATTGGATTATTTACCGCACGTAAACACACTCAGTGTCAGGCGGCGCCTCTTTAACCATTTCATGTAAACTTCATCTGAAAAACTGAAATATAGTTTTCCTCTGGGAATAATTTGTACGGAAGCCTGGGAAAGACCCTGGGATAATTATTGTCTTGGTTATCTTGAGATAGTTAGTCTTGTCATTTTGAGATAATAAAAGCTGCTACCGTCAAATCATGACTTATGTTGTGATCTTTAGATAAAGTTATTATCTCAGGATCACAACTTGATTATCTTGTGATCCCAAGATCCTATGACCTAAGGTTTTACCCTGAGATCACACCTTATGTCATCTCAAGATCACCAGAGAATTAAGTCATGATCTAAGACAGCAACCGGAATTATCTCAAAATCACAAGATAATTATTTCATGATCTCAAGATAGCAGCCCTGGAATTCTCTCCAGACTTCCGCATCATGCCTCGCCCTACAGCATGTACCCCTCCACAATGGATGGAGCTAAAGGCTGAACCTTCTCAAACCGCCTCCTGTAGGAACTTTCTGTGAGGGAGCTTTTAAAGGGGGGACATCTGGTTACCTTCACCACCACTGTGACCAGATCTGTCTTTATCTAGAACAGAGTTCCACACCAAGCCCACTCTGAAGGACTCTTTAACTGTTTAATTACGCGGGAAGGTTGAAAAAACACGGTCTCCCTTTAATACGACTCCATATGACATCACAGATTCCCAGGCACGCGCTAACGCCTAGTCTGGATCACCAGCCCGTCAACTCAACACTGAACTCCTACAAGCCTCGCTTCGGCGCGAGAAGGGGGCGGGGCAACGCGGTCCGCAAAGGAGGGGCGTGGCACACGGCGCGTCACAGCTTTTCAAATATTCAAGCCACTACATAAAAACAACCCTGCCGCTAAATATCTGTTTATTAAAAAGGGCGACCGCGAGAGCAAACGATAACAGATGAAGGGAGATGAGCAGTGGGCACACATGGATCACTGGCTTAGATTAAAGAACTAAAGAAATGTATATATATATATATAAATTTTAAAAAATGAATCAAAGTGCATGCACTAAAATGTGGTCAGTACTTTTGGGGAGGCCTGTGGAAATACACTAGCTAACAGAACGGAGACAGTGCCCTGGTGGGAAAACGAGTGAAAAAACAAAAAATAAATAAAAATAAAACATCCACAAAAAAATATAGTACAAATAAACCTGCACAGAAGCAGATAAGAGTGTTACTCGACCTTTCATCCCCTGCCAGCTCAGAGTCTGTCATGTTTTTGTCAAGAACGGGGTTTAGGGGGCAGGAGAAGAGGCTCACAAAGGCCATGATGGCTGGAAACGGAGCTGCCCTTCCTCCGCAACAAGACTGAGAGGCATTCAGTCACTCATGGAGGCGCTGGCTGGTTGTGAGAGATGATGAAAGATTGTATATCAGTCTGGAAAACACTCACGGTTACTCGTCTCAACAGTGAGACGGTTAGCTAGCTAGCCAGCTAACAGACATCATTATCCTCTCTCTCTTTCACTGGTGATGATATTTTTGTGCTGTGAACACAGACCCCCAGCTTTGTTAACGTCCCGTCGGCTGGCGGCTGCCGTGGTGCGAGACCGCAGACGGAGGTGTGGACTGTTATTATTGTTGATGTTGTTGTTATTAGTATTTTTTTTCGACGCAGTCAGTAATCTCCCTCAGACATGGCGCCCGTTTCACTTCTCCCAAAATGGCCGCGCGAAGACGACGAACTAGAGCCAGTGCCCCTCCCACCGTCATGCTTGGCCAATCAGGATTGCCCGGCTTGCGCATGGACGTGCCCCAACAGGGTCATTCGATTGGCGGAGCCGTTGGCGCCGAGGTGCGCGTCACAATTGTTGACGCGTACTATTGGTTTTCCCGGCTGTCAATGACACGAGAACCCGCCAATTTCGGTGACATGCGCAGTTCACTCTGACATGTTAACGACGCAATCAGATGGAAAATAATCTCGAAATTCTACAGTAAAATACAGAATTAAAATAAAAGAAAAATGTATGTAATAATAATAAAAGTAATATGTTATTAAAAAATCTCAACTGACTTGAAATTAAAATAAAAGATTGGAAATGTTGCGTTTAATTTTTTTTGTAAATATATATTCAATGATTATTTAAGTCATTATTTTGGTATACTGATTCGATATTTATAAGTTTAACATTTATTAAGTTATTATTTTGCGATTGTGTGAGTTATTCCTAAATATAAGTTATTATTATGACACACTAAGCTAAAATATTTTAGATACGAGGTTGATATGTTTGAGAAAGAATGTTAAAGAATGTTTCAACATTTTGAGGTACTAAATCATTATTTTCGGAGTATATTATTACACTCACTCTTTTGAGATACTAAGTACATATTTTGAGAAAAGCCATATTTTGAAAAATAGATAATTATTACAAAGTACTAAATCAAACTTTTGATATATGGAGGCAAAAAAGTGAAAATCATTACATCGATGTCGTATTATTGCTACTTTGCTGTGAGGATTTGATTGCATTCAGCAATGGGCTTCCAACGTTTCCTTTTAATGAACCCGTTTAAATGATATCTCTGTATCTGAGTGCCACTAAATGTAATAGTGCTGCTCCGTCACTAGGGGTCGCCCCATATCAAGTGAATGACCGTGCTGATCAGGTACAAGAGGCCTTCTGTATGTACTGGGCGCTGTGTGTCCGTAAGTCTGTAGTCTCAGGTGTTTCTTCTGAAATGAAGGTACTAAAGAGGAGTGTGTGCTGCAGTAGCAGCTCAGTGCTGGGGGCCTCTATACCCCTCCAGCACACTGACATTATTGGGGACGACTGCTTTCTGAATGCAGGGGAGCCAATCAGAATAGAGATATTTTGCCTAAATTAGCAGTAACGGAAACAGTCCGTGTAATTGTACTGAGATGCAGAGAGGTTGGAAATGCTCACGTAGTGATAAAAATAAGGCTTCACACAAAAGCTCTAGTGTCATCCATATCTTTACATCATGTATCATGTACATCATGGAGATATTACAATTTAGAGGTCTAAACACACCGCAAATTAAAAGGGAACATTAATACGTTTGATCATATTACATCAAAACTTATTAAATATGTCCAAATGTGTTTAATATGTATTTGTATTTTACATTATGACACTGTTACAGAATATTAATAGATTTTTGAAAACGGAGAAACTGTTCTTTCTGACTGTTTACATAAACGGACTACAATGGCCGTCGTACGGATGACGTCACTGGCACGTACCGCTCGTAGCAGCGCCGGAACAGACCTATGGGATTTGTAGTACTTGTGCTTTTCACTCGTTTCGTGCTGGTACATCTGAGTATATTCTGGGTATATTCTGTATGACTGCAGAATTGCAGTTTCATTAAATTCCAGAGCTAAATTTAAAAAATAATAATTCGTCCATTTTTTTAAAATTATTAATTAAACTTAACTAATCATGTAATAATGCCCCGGCTCTTTTATTGCTTTTTAATGATCGAATTTTGTATGATCTGCTTGTTTTACTCTTTATTTATAACGTATAGAAGGTGTTATATAAATAAAGTTTATTATTATTAACGTTATTAAATTCGTCATGACTTTTTTCACCCGATGGCGACTGAACATGTTATAAGCGCAGCCAGCAGATGGCGCTTTTCCGCCTACCCCCAGTCACATTCCAGACTTGGACATCGCGTGTTCTGAGTTCCGATAACCCGCACGACCATCTGGATAATGATCTCCTGAAGCTCCTAATGAAGGGAAATAATGACGGGGGCGGGGCTGAACTATGGGGGGCGTGCCGCGTTTTTCCACCCGTATTCGGAGAAACGCGAGTCAGGCTAGGAGCCGAAGATGATTCGACGGATTCGATTCCAGGAGTCGATTCTTCATAATAACATCAAGTTCTAATGACAGAAATAAAGCATGTTATTATACATATAGTATATAACGCTAAAATTGTTATGTGCTCGGTCACATGGTTCTTCAGACTGATGGAAAATGTGCTATATTTGGTTCTATAGGCCATACAGCACTATTAAGCGTTCTGTTACGGTAACTAGAGAACCCTGTTTGGTACTATACAGAACCAATTTTCAGAGAAAGGCTCCAACACACTCCATCACAAACAGGAACAGTGTTTCTGTCCCTAGGATTCGGGATTATTATGAAGATTCGACCCCTGGAATCGACTCCATCGTTTCCCGTCACTGGGAATTGGAATCGAACTCGGAGTCGATTCTCCAATGTGTCGAACATTCCCGGCTGTGGTGAATGAACCACTATCTGGCCCAGCGCAGGCAGACATGGCAGTACCAGCCAATCGTAGCGCGGGGGGCGGGGCTTACCGACTGCGGGTGGGTAATAACCTGACTGAACTTTGTGAGGTTGCACTTGCAGCTCAGAGCGATACCCGAGGCTCTGTCTCCGCTCGGCACAGCAGCTGCACCTGAACGGCTGAGCCCCGAACTCTCCGAACCCACCCCGGATTACAGGACTGGACTTCAGCTGGAGTTCGGAGATGATCCTCTCCCATCAGTATCGCTCCCTTCTCCTCCTGTCCATCCTGGCTCTGCACAGCTGTAGTGATGGGATGCAGGTTAGTAGAACAGTTTCATCTCTCTCTCTCTCTCTCTCTCTCTCTCTCTCTCTCTCTCTCTCTCTCTCTCTCTCTCTCTCTCTCTCTCTCTCTCTCTCTCTCTCTCTCCCTATCTCTCTCTCCCTCTCTCTCTCTCTCTCTCTCTCTCTCTCTCTCTCTCTCTCTCTCTCTCTCTCTCTCTCTCTCTCTCTTTTTCCCTCTCTCTCTCTCTCTCTCTCTCTCTCTCTCTCTCTCTTTTCCTCTCTCTCTCTCTCTCTCTCTCTCTCTCTCTCTCTCTCTCTAGCTCTCTCTCTCTCTCTCTCTCTCTCTCTCTTTCCCTCTCTCTCTCTCTCTCTCTCTCTCTCTCTCTCTCTTTCCCTCTCTCTCTCTCTCTCTCCCCTCTCTCTCTCTCTCTCTCTCTCTCTCTCTCTCTCTCTCTCTCTCTCTCCCCCTCTCTCTCTCTCTCTCTCTCTCTCTCTCTCTCTCTCTCTCCCCCCTCTCTTGTCTCTCTTTCTCTCTCTCTCTCTCTCTCTCTCTCTCTCTCTCTGTCTCTCTCTTTCTCTCTCCCCTCTCTCCCCTCTCTTCTCTCTCTTTCTCCTTTTTTCTCTCTCTTTCTCTCGCTCTCTACATCTCTCTCTTTCTCCGTCTCTTTCTCTCACTCTCTCAACCTCATTCTCTTATTGTATCCCACTCTCCCACATACTCTGATTTGATTGGCATACAATTTTGGAGGTCTGATATGATTGGCCTATAACTGACCTGATATGATTGGAGGTCCGATTTGCACACTGAACACTTCAGCTCTATTTCCCTACCGCGCAGTAATGCTCACTGCTGTGTGCGCCTCAGCGGTAGCCTGTTCACTCAGCAGTGCTGAGCTGGTCATAAAGCTGAGCTATGGACTATGACCTTGTCTCCACCAAGCATCTCCGGAGAACCCTCTGGTTACAGTTGTGTCAGAACTGGTGGAAGGACCGGAGATGAGAGGACCATGTGCTGAGGACCAGGCTTTTATTTCTCCCACAGAGACGTATTAGTGAATTCGCAAGCTGGTGTTGGGCTCCTCCTGTTTGGGGGTCTGTCCCGCGTGTGGACATGCGGTCTGGTGTCTGTAGGGTAAAGGAGACAGTAGGGTTTAAATGGGAGTCTAAGGGAGAAACGAGGGATGAGGAGACGAGGGGGTCTGCCCTGAGATAGTGTATATGATTAAGAGTGAGTTCTGAGTTAGAGAGAGGCGTGTTCAGGTGTGTATTAGAGTGAGCTCTGAGTTAGAGAAAGGCGTGTTCAGGTGTGTATTAGAGAGAGCTTTGAGTTAGAGAAAGGCGTGTTCAGGTGTGTATTAGAGTGAGCTCTGAGTTAAAGAGAGGAGTGTTCAGGTGTGTATTAGAGTGAGCTCTGAGTTAGAGAGAGGCGTGTTCAGGTGTAATAGAGAGGAGTGTTCAGGTGTGTATTAGAGTGAGCTCTGAGTTAGAGAGAGGCGTGTTCAGGTTTAATACAGAGGTGTGTTCAGGTGTGTATTAGAGTGAGCTCTGAGTTAGAGAGAGGCGTGTTCAGGTGTGTATTAGAGTGAGCTCTGAGTTAGAGAGAGGCGTGTTCAGGTGTGTATTAGAGTGAGCTCTGAGTTAGAGAGAGGCGTGTTCAGGTGTAATAGAGAGGAGTGTTCAGGTGTGTATTAGAGTGAGCTCTGAGTTAGAGAGAGGCGTGTTCAGGTTTAATACAGAGGTGTGTTCAGGTGTGTATTAGAGTGAGCTCTGAGTTAGAGAGAGGCGTGTTCAGGTGTGTATTAGAGTGAGCTCTGAGTTAGAGAGAGACGTGTTCAGGTGTGTATTAGTGTGAGCTCTGAGTTAGAGAGAGGAGTGTTCAGGTGTAATACAGAGGCGTGTTCAGGTGTGTATTAGAGTGAGCTCTGAGTTAGAGAGAGACGTGTTCAGGTGTGTATTAGTGTGAGCTCTGAGTTAAAGAGAGGCGTGTTCAGGTGTAATACAGAGGCGTGTTCAGGTGTGTATTAGAGTGAGCTCTGAGTTAGAGAGAGGTGTGTTCAGGTGTGTATTAGAGAGAGCTCTGAGTTAGAGAGAGGAGTGTTCAGGTGTGTATTAGAGAGAGCTCTGAGTTAGAGAGAGGCGTGTTCAGGTGTGTATTAGAGTGAGCTCTGAGTTAGAGAGAGGCGTGTTCAGGTGTGTATTAGAGTGAGCTCTGAGTTAGAGAGAGACGTGTTCAGGTGTGTATTAGTGTGAGCTCTGAGTTAAAGAGAGGCGTGTTCAGGTGTAATACAGAGGCGTGTTCAGGTGTGTATTAGAGTGAGCTCTGAGTTAGAGAGAGGAGTGTTCAGGTGTGTGTATTAGAGTGAGCTCTGAGTTAGAGAGAGGCGTATTCAGGTGTAATACAGAGGCGTGTTCAGGTGTGTATTAGAGTGAGCTCTGAGTTAGAGAGAGGCGTGTTCAGGTGTGTATTAGAGTGAGCTCTGAGTTAGAGAGAGGAGTGTTCAGGTATGTATTAGAGTGAGCTCTGAGTTAGAGAGAGGAGTGTTCAGGTGTGTATTAGAGTGAGCTCTGAGTTGGAGAGAGGCGTGTTCAGGTGTGTATTAGAGTGAGCTCTGAGTTAGAGAGAGGCGTGTTCAGGTGTCTATTAGAGTGAGCTCTAAGTTAGAGAGAGGAGTGTTCAGGTGTGTATTAGTGTGAGCTCTGAGTTAGAGCGAGGAGTGTTCAGGTGTGTAATAGAGTGAGTTCTGAGTTAAAGAGAGGCGTGTTCAGGTGTGTATTAGAGTGAGCTCTGAGTTAGAGAGAGGCGTGTTCAGGTGTGTATTAGAGTGAGCTCTGAGTTAGAGAGAGGCGTGTTCAGGTGTGTATTAGAGGGAGCTCTGAGTTAGAGAGAGGCGTGTTCAGGTGTAATACAGAGGCCTGTTCAGGTGTGTATTAGAGTGAGCTCTGAGTTAGAGAGAGGCGTGTTCAGGTGTGTATTAGAGTGAGCTCTGAGTTAGAGTGAGGCGTGTTCAGGTGTGTATTAGTGTGAGTTCTGAGGTAGAGAGAGGCGTGTTCAGGTGTGTATTAGAAAGAGCTCTGAGTTAGAGAGAGGAGTGTTCAGGTGTGTATTAGAGTGAGCTCTGAGTTGGAGAGAGGCGTGTTCAGGTGCGTATTAGAGTGAGCTCTGAGTTAGAGCGAGGCGTGTTCAGGTGTGTATTAGAGAGAGCTCTGAGTTAGAGAGAGGCGTGTTCAGGTGCGTATTAGAGGGAGCTCTGAGTTAGAGAGAGGAGTGTTCAGGTGTGTATTAGAGTGAGCTCTGAGTTAGAGAGAGGCGTGTTCAGGTGTTATAGAGAGGAGTGTTCAGGTATGTATTAGAGTGAGCTCTGAGTTAGAGAGAGACGTGTTCAGGTGTAATACAGAGGCGTGTTCAGGTGTGTATTAGAGTGAGCTCTGAGTTAGAGAGAGGAGTGTTCAGGTGTGTATTAGAGTGAGCTCTGAGTTAGAGAGAGGAGTGTTCAGGTGTGTATTAGAGTGAGCTCTGAGTTAGAGAGAGGCGTGTTCAGGTGTAATAGAGAGGAGTGTTCAGGTGTGTATTAGAGTGAGCTCTGAGTTAAAGAGAGGCGTGTTCAGGTGTAATAGAGAGGAGTGTTCAGGTGTGTATTAGAGTGAGCTCTGAGTTAGAGAGAGACGTGTTCAGGTGTAATACAGAGGCGTGTTCAGGTGTGTATTAGAGTGAGCTCTGAGTTAGAGAGAGGAGTGTTCAGGTGTGTATTAGAGTGAGCTCTGAGTTAGAGAGAGGAGTGTTCAGGTGTGTATTAGAGTGAGCTCTGAGTTAGAGAGAGGCGTGTTCAGGTGTAATAGAGAGGAGTGTTCAGGTATGTATTAGAGTGAGCTCTGAGTTAAAGAGAGGCATGTTCAGGTGTAATAGAGAGGCGTGTTCAGGTGTGTATTAGAGTGAGCTCTGAGTTAGAGAGAGGCATGTTCAGGTGTAATAGAGAGGCGTGTTCAGGTGTGTATTAGAGTGAGCTCTGAGCTGGACTAATAGAACCTGAACTGAGCTCCACAGTTTAGAAGCAGAGTATCTGTGAGGGTCCCTCCACGGTTCCTGTACTGAAGGTGTGCAGATCTAAAATCACCAGCTGGAACAGAAAACGGAGAGACGTTCTGTGATGTAAGCAGGTTCTAGATTATTTAGAGCCCTATCGACCAGCAGCAGGACGTTAAACTCCATTCTAACAGATACAGACAGCCAGTGCAGCTCTTCCAGAACAGGAGTGATGGGAGCTGTGTTCAGGGTCTGCTGGAACCGTGTTAGGATGTTCAATCACAAGACACCATTAGGAACCTCTACAGCTCCATACCGAGACGTGTGGCCCACAGCTCTGCACACACGTCCTGCGGTATATGGGACAGATAATTAGAAACACCACCCTCCGCCCTCAACCGGGTCATTAACATCACTGTCCTGAACGTTTCAGCGCAGTGGAGCCAGACTGCTCCAGAAATGTCCCCATATTTATGTTGCTGAGGATTCTTTAAGGCTCACTGAGCTCCAACTAAACACTGCAGGCATGACCTGCTCCTCCCTGCAGTACCACCATACCCACCCCTCCACAGCATGACCTCATCCACATCTGGACTCGATGCAAACCTGTGTGCCACTTCTGGGTTCACCGAGCGAGCCCCTGCTCTGTTGGGAGGTGGTGGTTTGGTGATCCCTCGTCGGGAGGTGCTCCTGCCTCAGCAGATGCCTCTGATTAAGCTGGTGTAGTCACTGGGACTATTTATGGTTTCTGTGCCAGGGCTGCTTGGACAAGCAGAGGGTGATGGGCATGCTCCGCCAGATGGAGAAGTTTCTAAAGGGACAGGAGATCCGCTTCACTGAAGGCCTCCGGATCATGAAGTCCAAGCTGGCCAGCCTTCAGAACTCTGTGTCCAAGTTCCCACAAGCGGACCAGTCCTCACGTACGTATGCAGTGCTCAGTGTGCAGCTATGCGTTTGGGGATTAGTGTATACACTGTGGGTCATAGAGTCCGCAGTCAGTGTTTACCAACGGGGAACCTCCACCAGCCTCAGTGTGTGAGATGGTTCTCCATGTCTACAACACACATATACACCGACCAGCCACTACATCACAACCACCACCTTTAATCTACACCCACTGTCCACTCTGTAGGTGTACAGGTCCAGACTGTAGTCCATCTGTTTCTCTGTGTACTGTATTACCCTGTTCTTCAATGGTCAGGACCCCCACAGGACCCCCACAGAACAGGTAGTATATGGGTGGTGGACCATTCTCAGCACTGCAGTGACACTGATGTGGTGGTGGTGTGTTAGTGTGTGTGGTGCTGGTGTGAGTGGATCAGACACAGCAGTGCTGCTGGACACCTCAGGGTCACTACTGGACTGAGAATCGTCCACCAACCAGAACTATCCAGTCAACAGCGTCCTGTGGGCAGCTCTGTGGGCAGAAGCGTCGTGGGGCACCAACCCTGTGGGCAGCGTCCTGTGGGGCAGCGTCGTTTGGGCAGCGTCCTGTTGGGTGGCGTCCTGTTGGGTGGCGTCCTGTGGGGCAGCGTCCTGTGGGGCAGCGTCCTGTGGGGCAGCGTCCTGTTGGGCAGCGTCCTGTGGGGCGGCGTCCTGTGGGGCGGCGTCCTGTTGGGCGGCGTCCTGTTGGGCGGCGTCCTGTTGGGTGGCGTCCTGTGGGGCAGCGTCCTGTAGGGCAGCGTCCTGTGGGGCAGTGTCCTGTGGGCAGTGTCCTGTGGGCAGCGTCCTGTGGGCGGCGTCCTGTGGGGCAGCGTCCTGTGGGGCAGCGTCCTGTGGGGCAGCGCCCTGTCCCCACTGATGAAGGACTAGAGGTTGACCCAACACTGTACTGTGCAGCAGCAGATGAGCTATCGTCTCTGACTGTCCATCTACAAGGTGGACCAGCAAGGTAGGAGTGTCTAATAGAGTGGACAGTGAGTGGACACTGCAGCACTGCTGTGTCTGATCCCCTCACACCAGCACCACACACACACAAAGCATTACATGTTCTTATATGGCCAAAAATATATGGACACCTGCTTGTCACAACTAATTGAGCTTGATGGGCATCCCATTCCAAACCATATCCATCAATATGGATTTGCTTACCTTTACTGTTGGCTATGCATTCACGCTGTTGGGAGCGTTCTCCTGGATTCATCCACCAAACCTTAGGACTGCCAGATCTGCTCCAGAGTCCAGTGGTGGAGGTTCACACCGCACCTCCAGCCGACACTCAGCATTGAGCATGGTGATCGTGGGCTTGTGTGCAGCTGCTCAGCCATGGAGACCCGTGCCATGAAGCTCCTGAGGCTCAGATTCCGGGCTGATGTTGCTTCCAGATGCTTCCAGACAGACTCTTTGTAAAGCTGCTTTGTGATACACCTGCTGTGATATAAATAAGTCACTGAGGTCTTCAGTGCGGCCCATTCTACTCCCAGTGTTTGTCCATGGTGGCTGTCTGACTATGTGCTTAGTTTTATACACCTGTTAGTGATGGGTGTGGCTAAAACACCTGAACTTAATAATCAAATGAGGTGTCCACATACTTTTGGCCAATTAATGGACCCCACATCAGCCCCTGTCTTGGCTCAGGCGTAGAATGCCCCGTGCGGAAGGCTTTGGCTTTTGGCTGTCGGTTTGGCCTCTCTACATTTGGAGCAGGTGTTTGTGATGGAGTGGAGACAGCTGGAGCTGCTGGAGTTGCTGGAGTTGCCGGAGCTGCTGGACTTCCACCGCTTCGTTGGTGGGCCCTGTAAAGCTCGCTTCAAAAGGCCTTCATTAAAGACATCCAGTAGAACCTTCAGGATCCGCCGTCTTTCGCTTCACTGCCCAGTCCTGTGCTCTCAGGGAGCTGCAGAGGAGTCATAAATCTTAGAGGAGCCTGCATGACAGTGTGCGAGCTTCTGCAAGTGTAAGGACCAGGACAGGCCACTCTTTAGGTGGTACCTATTTCAAATGCCCTCCCCCTTAACACAATACAGTCCTCCAGGAGGGGGTGTGGGATTGGGAATGCAGGGGATGTGATAAATTTAGACTGATATGATCAATATTTATTGCATTGTTCCTTCATCCCTTTATTCCTTCATCCATCACCAACACTGCTCCTTCATCCCTTCATCCCTTTATGATACAGTGTTCAGATACGGGGCCATGATGGTTCTGTTAGATGAATGTGAACTGCAGATATGAATTCCTCTCATTAGTGCCTCTTCCGAAGTCCCGGAGGATTCCCACTGACAGATGGTGAAACTCCAGATGAACGGAGGAAGTGAGAAAGGAGGCCGTTATTCTGGTTTTATAGCTGTCCTCCTTCAGGCCCAGAGTCCAGCCTCATTCATCAGAGAACAGACAGCGCTAGGCTGCCTAAGCACTGCCTGGCTCGGCTGAACAGGAAGTGCGGTTGTGTCTGTTGGCGGTGATAGTCCGTGTCTTCAGTGGAACCTGCTGGACTGCGGTGAAGATCCGGCAGCTCGGTCGCGGCACGGCAGACCTACATGAAAGGTCTCAGGGAAAATCGGCTCCTCAGCAGGACGATCCTGAAGCACGCAGGAACCGGAGGACCAGGGGTTTACTCTCTCCCACAGAGACGTATTAGTGAATAAGGAGGCTGGTGTTGGGCTCCTCCTGGTCCAGAGTTATTAATCTTTAATGATTATTAATGATATTTCTGGAATAAAACACACTAGAAGATGATTTTAGATGTAAACATTAGAAAGGCCTTATGAACGCGCAGGGAAGTGTTTGATTACGGATTTCAGTGGATTGATGGAATATCAGTCTTTCCCATAAGGACACCCATCTTCCTTATTTTTGGTGTACGCCTATTCCTCTCTCATCCCCTCTCTCTCTCTCTCTCTCTCTCTCTCTAGCCTCCTCCTCTTGTCCGGTTGTGGAAGCTCCAGCTCATGGGAAGAAGTTTGGCTCCAAGTATCTGGTGGGACATGAGGTGCACTTTGCATGTTCTCCAGGTTACCATCTGGTGGGCTCAGGAACCCGTGTGTGCCAGGAGAACGGAAGCTGGAGTGGGGTCAGTGCGGTCTGTAAAGGTCTGTACTCTCATTCAACAAGTCTTAAGTCTCTTTTTTAAAGTGCCAGGATATCCAAGAGAAAGAATTCCGAGAGAATTCCAAAATCACAAGAGAATTCCAAAATTCCAAGAGAATTCCAAAATCCCAAGAGAATTCTAAAATTCCGAGAGAATTCCGAGAGAGTTTGGTGCCATTATAACGAAAGGCTGCTCCACTGTATAATAGCTAATTAACTGAGTTACCAAAGAGCAACTGTGTGAAGGTGCTTAGAAATCAGTAGACAAACCTTAACACCAGTTCTAGATCCGTTGTGTGAGAACCCCCTGTCCTACTGCATATCACAGTTCACACCACAGCTTACGGCACTATCTGGAAACGTACGGTGAACCATGAGCGTTACGGATACGATTCTTGTCTGATGTTAATTGTGGCCTGAACGTCCAATCCCGCGGCTAAACGTGCTCGCAGAACCCCAACACAGACGACAGAACAGCCAACATGTGAGCCAATGCCACAGACGTAGTGTTGGCGAGTGAACATTTTAAATAGCTCCTCCCGAAAAGAGGAGTAGTAGGCCGGACGGAGGACGGGGAGTTGAAAATCCGACTGTCCAGCCTAACACCGGACACGTGGCCTGTACTGAGCCGCCCGAGGTTCTGTCTCTCCCGCGTGCAGCAGTTCTGTGTTCTGTGTTGTTACTGAGTCAGAATACCTCCTCAGGTAACGTTCTAGATCTTTCCTTATGCTGAGACAGAGAATGGATGGGTCTGCAGGTGATGCGCTAAGTCACAGTGTGGGGCCAGTGGGTTCTACTTTAGCTAGCTAGCGAACTTAGGTAACCTAGCTAACCTAGCTAACTTTAGAACCCACAAACAAAAGCCAAACAAAGCATCTGCAGATATCTCTGATCTAGTGTGTGGGTTTTATAGGGTGCTTGATATTCCGGGTGTTAGCTGGTTTTATAGGCTGCTCAGCTAAAGTGAAGGTAGCTAGCCTTAACTAGCTGGCTAGCCTTAGCTCCACCTTAGCTAGCTACCTCATAAACCCACAGACTCAAGTGTCTCCACAAAAACTCGGTGTGGTGATGCGCTAGCTAACATCAGAGCCCTGTGTGGCTCCCACCTGTGTGGTTCTTCATTGGTGTGAGAACTGCAACTCGGATCCTCACCTGCAGACTCTCCTCTTCTCTCCCTCCACAAGGAAACGATAGAACTAGATCTAGAACGATACCTGAGGAGTGTTGTGGACTTGCAGTACGGGCTGTGACCCGGATGTGAAGGCCAATACATCATGGCTCAACAAGCTGATATCTACGATCACAAACAAAAATAAACACGGTTATCTAACATGGTTATCTGTGTGTCAATGTTTAACAGAAGACGATTGACACCCCCCCTCCCCACCCCCCCGAACTGGTGTTCTATAAGCAGTTCTATGAGCAGCAAACAGACCTTGGGACATACGGAGAACCTTCATAGAAACACACATAGACATGAATTAGTATTGGCCCCAAGACGGAGCCCTGAGGCACCTCCTTTAGATTGTGCTGGCCCATTCAGAGGGGGGTGACCCCTTTAGAGGGCGTCGCTAAATGACGTTTGTTTACTTGATGTTTGTTAAGGTAACTGGTGTTGGTCTGGAAGTACTAACACTGAATAAAACACTTTTAAAATGGTTTTAAATATGAATTATCGCTGCAGTGCTGGACCAGATGTTGTTGTGGACCACCACTGAAACGTTACTGTAGAGTTGTAACAGCTTTCGCAGAAGAATTCGGACCCTAGGGATCTCCAGACCGCCTCGGTGGTCACTGTTTCAAAGGGGTTTTACAGGGTTTTAAATTTGTTTGAAGTGGACGGAGGGGGGAGACGGCTGTGGCGCATGTGCGGTACTGTAGCTGTAAAAACGTCCACCCTAATAACAAGAGGGTTTAAAAAAATATATGTGCCCTGAAGGTAAAAGGAGTCAGGCCACACTCAATACAGGGCAGCCAATCGCAGCTGAGCTCATTTCCATATAGTGTTTTTAAAGGTACAGTACGAGGATGAGCCTGTTTAGTTCTTAGCAGTACAGCAAGGCTGGAACATGGTGTCGTAGGAATGAATCCTGGGTAGAAATAAATGTGCGGCGTGTTAGCGGTGCGAGCCGGTGCAGGGTGAGTGCGAGCGTCACTATGCCACCCTGTCTCTGAATAAGTGGAATTCCTGGACTGTGGATACTGGCGGGTCATTGTTCCACCGAAGCAGAGAAATTCTCCTGTGATCCTTTTCCAGCTGACCTTGGTGATCATGGACACGGGAAGCGGGGGGTGCTGCAGCCACACGGAGGAAACTGCTGTGGTAATCCAGAGCCCTGAGCGGTGTGATGATTGTGTGTGCTTGTTTCAGGCTGCGGTTTGTGTTTTCTGTTTTTCTCTCTGTCCGAATATTAATGCGCTTTTAAATCAATTTTATTAACAACAGATAGGAATGTGGACCTAACGTCCAAATCCAAAC
The DNA here is from genome assembly GCA_024036415.1 of Prochilodus magdalenae. Lineage (NCBI taxonomy): Eukaryota > Metazoa > Chordata > Actinopteri > Characiformes > Prochilodontidae > Prochilodus > Prochilodus magdalenae. The sequence goes on along the minus strand of JAMWET010001957.1, from coordinate 56,887 downwards.
AGTCTAATGCTGTGTTTACACTTTGAACTGAACATTATCATCATCATACCATCATCATGGCACCGCATTGCGTTACCATGGGTTACCACACCACATGTCGACACTACGGATTTAGAACCATTTGTCAAGTGTGCTGCACATAGTCTACCGCATTTAACCCATCTGTGACGTGAACTGCACACATGCACACACACTACTGAACACACTGGCAGTCACAAGGACGGCTCCCCGACCTCTAGCCCATCACTGCATTAGTGTTTAATTCCAGACCAAATTATTATTATTAATATTAATAATAATAATAATAATAATAATAATAATAATAATATAATGAAGCTGTACAGTCCTCTGCTCCTGTGCTGATAGATGCTGGATTTACTAAGAAGCTCCACTGCAGGTCTAGAAGTTACTCAGTACTCAGTAGTTTTCTGATCTGATACTCTGATACTTAAGTACTCCAGTAATTTATATGAAGGTACTTTTACTGGTGTCGGTATTATGCCCACGTACCAGGCCTTCCGCTGGGGTGTTGATGTAAGTGACTGTACCCACCTCTGAAAATGTGTCCAGAATGAGAAAACAGAACCCTCTCTGAAGGTCCGGAGGGCCCTGAGGGTTCCCCGCCCGCTAGCTCACCTAGCAGGGATGCAGGAAGGTGTTTAAAGCTGCAGGTGCTGATATTTTGCGGGGTGTATACATGACATGATGGATGACATCAGGCTAAGCTCTCTGGACCTTGCAGAACAGTCCCCTAGAGCCCTCAGGCTCTGACATTAACTAGCTTACCTAGCTAGCTAGTACTCAGGTCAGGAACACAGAGAACCATCTTAGTACTCAGGTTTAAAACACGGAATGGCAAACAGCAAACACGGGGGTATATAGGGGAACCCTAATGAGTCCTCGATCGGCTGCAGGTGTGTAAGAGAGGAGAAGAGTGGGTGGAGCCAGAAAATAAGCTATGCGCAGTACCGCACAGGCCCAGTAGGGGCCGGTATGTGACAATATCAGTATGTAACCTGTGGAGGGTTGTTACCTCAAGTTTCAAGTTTCAGGTTTATTTGTCATATGCACAACATGTCAGGATGTGTATGCATTGAAATGCTTGTGGTGGGGCTCAGGTTGATACTCTACAGCTGGATACCATCATATACACACTAAACATTAAAATAAAGAGATATATAAGATATATACTAAATAAATACAAAATACACACAAAATATACACAAAATACAGAATATACAGAGACAGGAGGGAGCTGTAGAAATTCTCTGATATGTACATTTATGAGACAGGTGTAGTCTGAGAGAGGGTGGAGCTAATATAAATATAAATATGTATGTTTATGTCTGTTCCTGTTGTATAAAGTGACTTAGTGATGTTGTCCATAGCGGTGCTATATAGAGTATTAATAATAAAGTGTCCGAGTGCAGTGGTGTTGGTAGTGTTGGTGGTGTTGGTAGTGTTGGTGGTGTTGGTGGTATTGGTGGGATTGATGGTATTGGTGGGATTGATGGTGTTGGTGGGATTGGTGGGATTGATGGTGTTGGTGGTATTGGTGGTGTTGGTGGGATTGATGGTGTTGGTGGTATTGGTAGTATAGGTGGTGTTGGTGGGATTGGTGGTATTGGTGATATTGGTGGTGTTGGTATTGTTGGTGGTGTTGGTGGTGTTGGTGAAAGGTTCACAGCTTGTTCAGGAACCTGATGGCTTGTAGGTAGAAACTGTTCATTAGCCGGTGTGTTCTGGCCTGGATGCTGCGGTACCTCCTGCCTGATGGCAGTAAGGTGAACAGGTCTTGTGCTGGGTGGCTACAGTCCAACCGGATCTTCTGGATTTTCCTCAGGCAGCGGGACCGGTAGATGTCCCCAGGTGGCGGGACTGGTAGACGTCCTGCAGGTCTGGAAGTTTGCTGCCTATGATGGACTCCGCTGTTCTCACGACTCTCTTCAGGGCCGTGTGGACAGTGATGCAGGCCATGAGGATGCTCTCTATGGTGCATCTGGGGGACGGATGGGGACAGCTTGGGCACGCCCACACCTGTATAAGCTGTGCGGTGTTGTCTTAGGAGTGAGGTTGAACACTGACCAGCGCCGGCTAGAGTTCCTGAGTGATTCTAACCACTGAGCCAGAGATGAGCACTAATATCCAACAGCGTCAGGGTCTTTCTGTAACACCTAAAGCGCCTCTGGGGGGCGCCCCGTGTAGTGGCAGCTGTGATGACATTTATCGGGTCATACGTTAAAATTTCAGCACCCCCAACCTAAATACTCTACACCTCCCTAAATTCCCTAACGCTAGCTTTACTGTGGAGCTATTTGAAGGTCCAGCTCTAAACAGTCACAGTTCACCAGCGCTGAGCAGATGTACAGCGGCCGCAGCCCGGAGCGAGGAAGACATACGCACCGGTTCTCAGGCAGATAAGGCCGAGCCAGAGACAGAGGGCCATTCTTCACCCCGGCCCGAGCCGCTGAGCTCCACTGAATGAAGCTCTCGTTAAAGAGGCATTAAATGTCCCGCAAGTCAGGAAAAACACCTGCACCGACATTCCTGACTATCCCTCTCTCTCCTTCCCTCTCTCTCTCTCGCTCCTTCCCTCTCTCTCCTTCCCTCTCTCTCTCTCTCTCTCGGTCGCCCACATGCCTCTGCAGCAAACCTGCTGTTGGCAGGGCTACTGTAAAAAGAGCTGGAGCCGCTGCTTATGTTTCAGCCTGGACCGCACACACCCCGCCTCTTTGTGCAGAGTCCTACTGGGCATACTTAACCCCAAACACTAAAGGAGCTCCGAACAAAACACCTTTAGTGTGGGGGGTGAGGGGGAGGAGGTGATTGGAGTTTAGTGTGGGGTGATGGAGAGGAGGTGATTGGAGTTTAATGTGAGGGTGAGGGAGAGGAGGGGATAGGAGTTTAGTGTGGGGTGAGGGAGAGGAGGTGACTGGAGTTTAGTGTGGGGTGAAGGAGAGGAGGTGATTGGAGTTTACTGTGAGGGTGAGGGAGAGGAGGGGATAGGAGTTTAGTGTGGGGGTGAGGGGTGAGGGAGAGGAGGTGATTGGAGTTTAGTGTGAGGGTGAGGGAGAGGAGGTGATTGGAGTTTAGTGTGAGGGAGAGGAGGTGAGTGGAGTTTAGTGTGAGGGTGAGGGAGAGGAGGTGATTGGAGTTTAGTGTGGGGTGTGAGGGAGAGGAGGTGATTGGAGTTTTGTGTGAGGGAGAGGAGGTGATTGGAGTTTAGTGTGAGGGAGAGGAGGTGATTGGAGTTTAGTGTGAGGGTGAGGGAGAGGAGGTGATTGGAGTTTAGTGTGGGGGTGAGGGAGAGGAGGTGATTGGAGTTTAGTGTGAGGGTGAGGGAGAGGAAGGTGACTGGAGTTTAGTGTGGAGTGAGGGAGAGGAGGTGATTGGAGTTTAGTGTGAGGGTGAGGGAGAGGAGGTGATTGGAGTTTAGTGTGGAGTGAGGGAGAGGAGGTGATTGGAGTTTAGTGTGAGGGTGAGGGAGAGGAGGTGATTGGAGTTTAGTGTGAGGGTGAGGGAGAGGAGGTGATTGGAGTTTAGTGTGGGGTGAAGGAGAGGAGGGGATTGTAGTTTAGTGTGGGGGTAAGGTAGAGGAGGGGATAGGAGTTTAGTGTGGGGGTGAGGGGTGAGGGAGAGGAGGTGATAGGACTTTAGTGTGGAGGTGAGGGCGATGAGGTGAGTGGGGGGCAGTTTAGAGTTAGTGTGTGTGAGGGGAGAGGAGGTGATTGGAGTTTAGTGTGAGGGTGAGGGAGAGGAGGGGATTGGAGTTTAGTGTGGGGGTGAGGGAGAGGAGGTGATTGGAGTTTAGTGTGAGGGAGAGGAGGGGATTGGAGTTTAGTGTGGGGGGTGAGGGAGTGGAGGTGATTGGAGTTTAGTGTGGCGTGAGGGAGAGGAGGTGACTGGAGTTTAGTGTGCAGTGAGGGAGAGGAGGTGACTGGAGTTTAGTGTGCAGTGAGGGAGAGGAGGTGACTGGAGTTTAGTGTGAGGGTGAGGAGGTGATTGGAGTTTAGTGTGAGGGTGAGGGAGAGGAGGTGATTGGAGTTTAGTGTGAGGGTGAGGGAGAGGAGGTGATTGGAGTTTAGTGTGAGGGTGAGGGAGAGGAGGTGATTGGAGTTTAGTGTGGGGGTGAGGGAGAGGAGGTGATTGGAGTTTAGTGTGAGGGTGAGGGAGAGGAGGTGATTGGAGTGGGGTGAGGGAGAGTTTTGGGTGGAGGGTAACTCCGCACACACGGCTCATTAAAGGAGGCCCGGGGTTTGATGGGAAGGAGGAATGCTAGGCATGCTCCTGATGGCTTCCTTCAGCGTGGCAGCTGGCGGCGGCCTCAGACATTCCGAGTGGTACAGTGGGACGGATCATGACCCGGTGTATGTAATCCTAGCAGGCTGGGGCGTGTGCGGGAGAGAGTCGCACCGGAGCGTGTGCCATAAACACACCGGCTCCGAGTGTGTACGTTTCCAGCCGGGGGAGAAGTGGAGCTGTTTCTGGGGGATTGTTCCAGAAGCGAGCAGAGTGCGGAAGAATCGGAACGCCAGGCCGTTCCATCTGTGAGCGCTTGTGTCTAAAGCCTCCCGGGAAATCACAAACAGGGGAGGGGTCAGGGCACAGCGGTCAGTGCCAGCGCTGGAGCCAGGGAGCCGAGACAGTCCAACGTTTTTCTCTGCCTTCAGCGTCTCTTTCTCCCTCTGTCCCTCTCTCTGTATTACGGTGTCAGTTCCTCCCTTTAGACCTCCACTGGAGTAACAGTACTAAAGTATGTACCTTCAGATGTACTGAAGTATGGAGAGTAACAGTACTAAAGTATGTACCTTCAGATGTACTTAAGTATGGAGAGTACCAGTACTAAAGTACGTATCTTCAGATGTACTTAAGTATGGAGAGTAACAGTACTAAAGTATGTACCTTCAGATGTACTTAAGTATGGAGAGTAACAGTACTAAAGTATGTACCTTCAGATGTACTTAAGTATGGAGAGTAACAGTACTAAAGTATGTACCTTCAGATGTACTTAAGTATGGAGAGTAACAGTACTAAAGTGTGTACCTTCAGATGTACTTAAGTATGGAGAGTACCAGTGCTAAAGTATGTAGCTTCAGATGTACTTAAGTATGGAGAGTACCAGTACTAAAGTATTGCACGTACCTTACAAAGTATGTACCTTCAGATGTACACTTAAAGTACTAAAGTATGTAGAGTTCCGCTTCAAATACCTCAGACTGTACATTAAGTATGGAGAGTAACAGTACTAAAGTACGTACCTTCAGATGTACTTAAGTATGGAGAGTACCAGTACTAAAGTACGTACCTTCAGATGTACTTAAGTATGGAGAGTACCAGTACTAGAGTATGTACCTTCAGATGTACTTAAGAATGGAGAGTACCAGTACTAAAGTATGTACCTTCAGATGTACTGAAGTATGGAGAGTAACAGTACTAAAGTATGTACCTTCAGATGTACTTAAGTATGGAGAGTAACAGTACTAAAGTATGTACCTTCAGATGTACTTAAGTATGGAGAGTACCAGTACTAAAGTACGTATCTTCAGATGTACTTAAGTATGGAGAGTAACAGTACTAAAGTATGTACCTTCAGATGTACTTAAGTATGGAGAGTAACAGTACTAAAGTATGTACCTTCAGATGTACTTAAGTATGGAGAGTAACAGTACTAAAGTATGTACCTTCAGATGTACTTAAGTATGGAGAGTAACAGTACTAAAGTGTGTACCTTCAGATGTACTTAAGTATGGAGAGTACCAGTGCTAAAGTATGTAGCTTCAGATGTACTTAAGTATGGAGAGTACCAGTACTAAAGTACGTACCTTCAAATGTACTGAAGTATGGAGAGTAACAGTACTAAAGTACGTACCTTCAGATGTACTTAAGTATGGAGAGTAACAGGAGCATGGTTTATTAGGGCTCTAATGTTCTATTATCATTTCTGGAACAGGACTCTTCATCAGCTCAGTGTAGGTGAAGAGACTCTAGTGTCTCTCAGTCCACCAGTCTTTAATAGAAGCTCATTCATTAGTCTGACACTGACGTCTATTCACATCACCATCAGCACAGAACACTGAAGGAGAACCGGTTCCGTTAGCTAGAACCAAGCTCTGTCCAACAGGTTAATACGAGCTCAAAACACAGAGACATTCCTGTTCTCCAGCTGGTTTTGGGAATTTTCTGTTCCACCTTAAACAGTGCTGCAGGATATTCTGGTTCCTGTAAAAGCTGCAGTATTTAAGGTGGAACGGAACATTGGATTAGGGAGCTGGTGAACAGGAAGAACTCCAGCCTGGGTTAAAGATGAACATCCACCATGTACCGCTGACAGGTGGGATCCTTGGGAAGGGAATAGAAAGTGCTGACATTCCCTTTCCCAGCCTGGAATGCTGTAATTCTCCACATGCTCCACCATGTTGGTTCTGTAGCTCCGTTGTGGTATGTAAACATTGGGGGTGTGAATATTAACGAGTCTGTTCCGTATCAGTTTAGGAGAAAAGATTTCCTGTTCTCTCGTCCTCTTTAGGAGATGCAGGATTTGGGTTTGAAGGCGGAGCAATAGTGTTTGGGTTCACGGTATGTAGGTCCTATGTACTGAACCTTCACCATCACAGGGTACATACGGCTGTACAGTCAATGGGTCCCTTAAAGGATGTAGCACTCAGACGCCTGTACAGCAACCAAGAAGGCGTAGGAGCTGAGCTGAGGACGTAGGGGAGGTACTGTATATCAGAGCTGGTTCTGACCCAGGAGTCTAACACACTGTAAGGAACCGCTGGAGGGACCATGAGCATGAGGGAGCATGGAGGCGACTCTGACGGTGGTTTACGGCCAGGATGAAAGGAGCGTTATCCCTCCATCAACATGTGGTAAACATCACGCTCTCTGGCCATTAGGGCTATTAGTGTTAGGGTAACAGTCACGTCCCCACCATTAAACCACAGACGCAAACACAAACAACAGCTTCATGGTATAGTGCAGGGGTCCTCGGGCGGTGGGCCGCGCGCCAGAATCGTCTGAGGAGACGGTTCTTGGAGTTCTGAAGGTGAAATGTTTGATTCCTGCTTGATATCGGATTCCCGCTGCTCCTCCGTTCAGATTCTCCAGATTTCCATCGTGGTCTCAGATTTCCGGCGTGGTCTCAGATTTTAAGTGTGGTCTCAGATTTTAAGTGGTCTCAGATTTTAAGTGGTCTCAGATTTTAAGTGGTCTCAGACATATTTGGAGAATATGAGCGTAACGGTGTTGATCATCCATCAGTTTATGTGATGACTCACCTCCGACCTCCTTCTCACCCCGCAGATGTGAGTCAGTGTGAGAGCAACCCGTGTCTGAATGGTGGTACCTGTGTGGAGGGAGCGAACCAGTACAAGTGCACCTGTCCTCGCAGCTGGAGCGGGAGCCGCTGTCAGCACCAGACCCAGACAGGTGAATCAGCAGTGTCTGTCTGAGCACAACCTCAACACCGGGGGACATACATCACAGACAGTACTGAACAAACTATCAGAGATCTTCATTTACCTCACACCCTTTATCTTCATCCCAGCTTCCATCACTCTACACACCTCCACAGTTCAGCTGGTTCCGCTGGTCCGCTTCTTCTCACCACCCAGATAACCCCAAACACATTCAGTAGTGTTGAGGTTCTGGACTCTGGGCTGGTCAGTCCTGAAGCAGGAGTGGAGCTTGATGTCCTCCTCTCTCTAAAAGAGGAAAGCTTTAAATGCTGTTTATCTGAAGGGGACAGTGTTGGTGGGTGTTCCAGGTGGTTGCTAGGAGTCCTGTTTTCTGAGCTCTAGTTTTGGAAAATGTATATCTAATCTCTTATCTAGAAATGAGGCGGTCTCTGACTTTTAAACAGTACCGTGTAACATATTCTACATCCTCCTATAGATGAACAAAGCTTTGTGTGGAAGGTTTTACACCACCAGTGAACCTGCACGTGTCTTCTGAGTGTGTATGGAATGTTGGTGATGAAAATCTGGAAAACCTGGAAATACTAAGTTCCTTTGGGGGACTATTTGACCTCACAGCGCCCTGCAGCATGTATCCCTCCACCATGAATGGAGTTTAAGGCTGAGATCTTCTCCACACTATCATAAACAGCGTCTCAGACATCAGGCAGCGTATTCAGAACCACCTCCTATAGGGACTTTCTGTGAGGGAGCTTTTAGAGGGGACGTCTGGTTACCTTCACCTCCACTGGGAACGGCTCCGGCTCAGGAACTGAAAACATTAAATATACATTTATGATTAAAATAATAGCAAAGAAGTTGAAATTTCAAGTGTTACAAAAAAATAAACAATAAACAAAAAAGGAAACAGTAAAACAAATATGAAAAGTATCAAACAGATCTAATCAATATTAATAATGATTAATAAAAGAGAATACAGTAACTAAAAAGAGTAAGAACAAGGAAAAGACAAGAATGGTAATATAATAATAAAAACAAAAAACAAACAAGCAAACAAAATACCAGCAATTAAATAGTATAGTAAATGACATCATTTTAAAATTGTAAATGACAAATAAATGAATAAAATTAAAGAAGTAAACATTTAATAGAGTTTAGTTTGTGTTAGAGAGTCCTGTGATAATCCCAGCTCACTGGTGCACTGCAACTGGACTAGATCTCTCAGCTCTGAAGGGTGATCCAGCCACCGGGCTGAGTTTGGTTATGTACAGAGATGGATTATTTCATCTTTTAACAGCTGAGCTTTAAAGATCAGTGGGATTCCAGTCTTAGCTCATTCCACTCCAGTCCCAACTAGCTTCCATACATGAGGAAGCACCATAGTCCCAACTACCACGATACACAGACATTTAACACAACCTGGAACACTCAGACAGACAGCCCGGGGACAAAGAGTGGCATATCTCCCTATACGGCGAAGCTCCGTGGGACCATGTGCCGCTGTGTGGCCCCGGTTTGTGGGCTGGCATGTTCCGTGTTGTGCTGGATGTGCGTGGAATTTGCCGAAGCCTCCGGCGAATACAAACCGCTTTACAAACAGCGTGTCATGTGGTTGAACGCACCAGGCCGTGGTGAATGTTTCTGAACAGGGTAATAACGGGAACAGGCTTCAGTAAATCGTCCCATGTGTGTTCTCCAGTCGTCACCAGCTGCTGTCCTGTTCACTGTCTGATGCATGGACTACTCCACGCTATGTGGCCAAAAGTATGTGGACACCCAGGCATCATACCTATATATGTGGGACTCCCATTCCTAAACAAGAGACATATGTACACTGCCCTCCTTAGCTGCTCTTCTGGGAAGCTTTCCACAAGACGTTGGAGTGTCTCTGCGGGAATCTGTGTCCATTTGGTTTCGAGTTTAGCAGGCGGGCAGAAGCACCCATACCTGTGAGTGAGGTGACACACTGGCCAACGAGCTCATGGCGAGGATACGTGAACTATCGGAGTATGGACTAGTCATGACAGTGGTATGTCTTGATTGGGCTCATACCAAGCAAAGGTACAGGCCACACCATTCGCCGGAACTCCCAGAATGCTCCTCCAACCACTTCTGGACACCTTGGCCCAGTGCATTATCCTCTGGAATCTCCCATGTGGGGTACCTGAAGTCCATGAAGGGCTGCACACGGGCACCATGCACTGAAACATAGCAGGCAGTGACATGTGGACCAGTGGACCCAACCCAGGCCATGAGAACACACCCCACACCAGTGTGGAACCACCACCAGCCTGCACAGTGCCTTGCTGACAACTGGGGTCCATGGCTCCATGGGGTCCGGACTCAGCAGACCACGCCACATGTTGCCGGTCCTCTATGGTAAGCAACATCACGAGCCCAGGTGAGGCGCTGTGTCCGGTGTGGTGGTGTTATCAGGGGAACTCTGGGGGGCCTTCTGCTCCCGTATTCCATGGAAGCTAAAGAGCGCTGCACTGACAGGCGGGATGCCTCCTATGAGGTATTCCCGATACATACGTGACACTGTGGATTGAGGAAAACGTTAAAGGCCCGCACGACTTCGGAAATGTCTCATCCGTCTGGCACCCACCATCGTGCCTCATTCAGGCTCTGATCATTCCCGTCTCAGCACCACCTGTACCATACCGTGTGTGCACGTCATGCTGTTTGTGTGTCTGTATGTGAGCTCCGTCGTGTCCAAGTCTAAGCCTCTCTCGTCTGCCCTCTCTCCCTCAGCTCCTCCGGAGTGGAGCGTGGTGAACGATCCGGCGTTCAGCCGTAAGCCACGCTGCGCTAAAGTGGACCGAGCGCAGCACTGCAGCTGTGACGCTGGCTTCCACATGAGCGGCACCTCGGACAGCAGCATCTGCCAAGGTAAGGTCCACCTCCAGCTGTGCTCATCTGCTTCAGTTCAACATGGAGCAGAGACTAGGGAGGAACCATCTACCGCACACTGCACACTACTGCACCTCACAGCAACATTCCTAACGCGATGCTTTGCCTTCCTGGGAAAAGCGCCTAACTCAAAGAAACAACGCGCCGCGAAGTCACATCCACCCCACGTTAGACGCCCGCTGGTTGGCGACGCATGTTCTGTGGCGTGTGTTTGATCCAGCTGGAACGCTTTTGTTTTCCCATGACCTTTCCCCCCTCTACAGACCTCCCACAGGAAAACAGAAGCGTGCCAACTGGGAAAAACACGCGCCACACAATGGACAAAACTCGCTTAAGCATCGCCACCAACCAAAACTCCACCCACTCTACCACTGCCAAACAGCACAAGAGTCCGCACCAAGCGCTTCCTGTGTGTTAGACCCGCCCTTTCCATCAGAATTCCCAGTATGTAAAAGTATCCGCGAAGCTCACTGTTTCACAGGAGGAGCTACACATACAGAAGTCTGTCTCTCAGTATGGCGTCGGTGCGCCGTGTTCGCTAACCCAACACGCCAGACGTCTCGGTATGGAGCTGTAGAGGTTCCTAATGGAGTCCTGTGATAATCCATCCCATGCAGCTTGAACATCCTCACACAGTTCCTGCAGATGGTGCGGTAGGGGTGGAGGTGGAGGGACACCAGGCCTTCTGGACGTGTGACGGCAAACCGTTCATCTTGGTACTGACCACGGTGCCTCCACACACGGATTCGTTGGGCGTCTCCACCAAGACTAAAGCGGGACTCGTCACTGAAGATGACCCGCTGCCATTCTGAGTCACTCCATGACAGTCTGGTACGACACCACTGCAGTCTTTGGTGACGGTGACGTGGTGTTAAGGACAGGCGTGGTAACGGTCTGTGTGCATGTAGTCCTGCGTGGTGCAGCCGTCTGCCGATGGTGCTGCACTAACAGGAGGACTCATGGAGGACACCACTGCTCGCTGGAGGTCTGTAGTGGTGGTGTTGGGTTGGTCAGGTACAGAGATAAGACCCGGCCTTGGTTTTTAATATCCACAAAGAAGATGAACGACTGAGAGGAGACATAAAGACATTTCTGTAGGACGTGAGAGGACTAGGTGAGGTCTACACTGCTGAACAAGGTGGTTCCTTTAAGGGGATCTTCAGTGAAGATGATGGATCTGTATAGAACCATGGACCGGTGTGCTCACAGTGTTCCTAGTGTTGTGAAAGTGTTCCTCAGGTGGATGGAAGGTGTTCTGTATGTGGTTCTGTACAGCATCGCAGGGTTGTTTCATCACTATGGTGCCAAGCTTTCACCGTGGACTGAAGCTCCCTGAGCGGTTTGTGCCGGTCGTCTCCACAGCGCCGGGGTCCCTAGTGTTCCCCTGCCCTGTTTGTCCAAGGTCAAGGTCCATGGTGACCAATAAGCCGTTTAATGCTCTGGCTGGAGGCCCCAAACACAGAGCGAGCACGTGAGCGGAGGGGGGCTGAAATCTCCTCCCTGCTGGATTCAGTCTCTCTCTCTCCGACTGTTACCGAAACCAGACTGAGGACAGTTATCATTATACTGTCATTCTCTCTCTCCCTCTCTCTCTCTCTCTCTCTCTCTCTCTCTCTCTCCCTGTCTCTCCCTCTCTCTCTCTCTCTCTCTCTCTCTCTCTCTCTCTCTCTCTCTCTCTCTCTCTCTCTCTCTCTCTCTCTCTCTCTCTCTCTCTCTCTCTCTCCCTCCCTGTCTCTCCCTCTCTCTTTCTCTGTCTCTCTCTCTCCCTCTCTGTCTCTCTCTGTCTCTCCCTGCCTCTCTCTCTCTCTCTCTCTCTCTTTCCCTCTCTCTCTGTCTCTCTCTCTCTCTCTCTCCCCCTCTCTCTCTCTCTCTCTCCTTCTCTCTCTGTCCCTGTCTCTCTCTCTCTCTCCCTCCCTGTCTCTCTCTCTCTCTCTCTCTCTCTCCCTCTCTCTCTCTGTCTCTCCCTCTCTCTCTCTCTCTTTCCCTCTCTCTCTGTCTCTCTCTCTCGCTCTCTCTCTCTCTCTCTCTGTCTCCCCCTGTCTCTCTCTCTTGCTCTCTCCTTCACTCTCTGTCCCTGTCTCTCTCTCTCTCTCTCCCTCCCTGTCTCTCTCTCTCTCTCTCTCTCTCTCTCTCTCTGTCTCTCTCTCTCTCTCTCTCTCTGCAGATGTGAATGAGTGCGAGGTGTATAAAGCAGACAGCGGTGGGCTCCTTTGTGCCCACGTGTGTGTGAACGTTCCAGGTTCGTATCATTGCTCCTGCCCCACCGGCTACAAGCTGCTTGCGGATGGCCGGAGTTGTGAGGGTAAGTGCCCCCGGGGCAGATCAGGTGTGTGAAGCTGAGTATGGATGCTTCAGTAAACCTGTTTTTGTACAGGAAGAGGGCTTTATGATTCCGCCACACCGCCCCCGCTTTTAAAGGTGCGGTATGAAGTTGCTGGGCCGTTTAAGATGGAACAGATATATACAGTTCAGCTTCAAATCTGTTAGGCCACATTCTGGTGCCTCGGCTTCTTGTTTGAGTTTTCCCAGCCCACCTTAAATAAAGCAGCATTAGATTCTATCACCTGTACGACTGTAACTGCTGCATCATTAAAGGTGGAATGGGATTTTAATAGGGTGACAATTGCTTTGTCTGTTCATCTCATACATGTGTCCTATACAAGTCTAATACAGTATATGGCCAAGCGGACGTGAACACCAGGCCATCACACCTATATGAGCTTCCTGGACATCCCATTCCAAAGCCTTCGCAGCTCTAATAGCCTCCAGTCTTCTGGGAAGGTTTTCCACAAGAGTTTGGATTTGTGAGGCCTGGCAAAGAACTGGCTCACAAACCACGTTCCAGTTCATCCCACAGGTGTTCAGTGGGGTCAGGACTCTGGAGTTCCTCCACACCAAATTCCTCAGTCTGTGTCTTTGGCACAGGGACACAGTCCTGCAGGAACAGGAAAGGTTTTTCCCCAAACTGCTGCACAAAGCTGGAGGCATAGAACCGTGTAGAACGTCTTTGTGTAACATTAACACCACCCTTCACCGGAAGTAAGGGTCCAAGCCCAAACCCTGAACCCCCCTAGACCATTATTCGAAATTCAAGAGACCCGGATGGTGTTCTACCCCACTCAGAGGTTCTAGTGTACAGGGGGAGCTATCTTCAGCCTGCTTCAGCCAGAGAAAATGGCGGTGGGTAACACTGAGGAGCTAACCCAGCCCACTCCGAGTATACGGGGGGGGTAGTGGTTGTAGTGGGTGGTGTTCATCAGAATGAGCCTCAGAAAGTTAAATATACAGGTCTGAAGATTAATAAAAGATGAACTCGCTTTAGAGGATCAGGTTTAGAGTGAAGTAGCCGAGGGGAGCTAACCGCTAGGCTAAACGTATATCAGGTGAACTGAGCAGCGTTAGCAGCAGCTAGCTCTAAACAGGGGATACAGTAATAACAGCTCTGAGGTAAATGTGAGGTCACTCGGTATATTAATATAAAATATATAAATTATATCTCATGTGACTGTATTAGTATACTACACTGTAGGTCAGAACCTGTTACTGTACTGTATACCACACACAGGGAGCGTATACAGCGTGCGGTACATACTACTGTAGGATACAGTGTGCAGTATAGCAGTGTACCATTGTAAATACAGCCCTTGTCTATGGATACTGCATGGCTATGTGCCCAACACCTGAACTCAGTAGTTAGGAGGGGTGTCCACACACTTTAGTACACAGAGCATTCTTACTTAAAGATGTGCGGTTGTTTTCTTCGGGCTGTCCTCAGTAACGCATGACATCACCTTCATCTTGATGTGGGCATGAAAGATGAACCCCAACGCCCAAATGAACATTCCCAACAGTCCTCCTCCCTCTCTCTCTCCCTCTCTCTCCTCTCTCTCTCTCTCTCCCTCTCTCTCTCTCTCTCTCTCTCTCTCTCTCCAGATGTGGACGAGTGTCTTACGCAACAGCATAACTGCAGCCGTGGCACCACCTGTGTCAACACCGGCGGAGGCTTCCAGTGCGTGAACCCCGAGTGCCCGCGCTCGCACGGGAATGTCAGCTACGTCAAGACCTCTCCTTTGTGAGTGCCAGCGCACATGCCCAGGCACATGTTGGGCAAACTCACAGCTGTAGGCGAAGTTTGGATGTTCTCCCTCCATTCAGCTGTTTGATTGCTCCAGTCTGTTCCCAATAAGAAGGTTCCTGTGTTTCTTACATTTACTGACTTCCTGTCAGCACCACTGTGACGGTTCTGACTCTAGAATGGAGAGGCTCGTACCAGAACCACTCCCACTCACTCTGTTTACATCCGAACTGTTTACCTCCACCTTAATGCTCCACCTTGTAGATGGACAGTCAGAGACGATAGCTCATCTGCTGCTGCACAGTGCAGTGTTGGTCATCCTCTAGTCCATCAGCAGTGGGCACAGGACGCCACACAGAGGCTGCCGCCCACAGGACACTGTTGACTGGATAGTTCTGGTTGGTGGACGATTCTCAGTCCAGCAGTGACACTGAGGTGTCCAGCAGCACTGCTGTGTCTGATCCACTTACACCAGCACCACACACACTACCACACCACCACCACGTCAGTGTCACTGCAGCGCTGAGAATGACCCACCACCCACATCATACCTGCTCTGTGGGGGTCCTGTGGGGGTCCTGACCATTGAAGAACAGGGTAATACAGTACACAGAGAAACAGATGGACTACAGTCTGGACCTGTACCCCTACAGAGTGTCCTGTCTGGTCAGTGGAGCTGATGGAGGGGACGGTGGGTGGAGGTACAGGGCGCTGGAGTTAATGAAGAGGACTAATGAACAGACACATGTACACAGAGCAGAAGCTTTAACATGGGTTTACATGGTACACCACTTCTCACCGATTAAACCAGCAGGAGGTGAAGGGAGACGGGAGAGGGGAGGTTGTGCATGGTGTGGGCTGTTGGTGGCTGATGGTATACTACCGACCTGTTGACAGTTTATGGCTGTGCAGCTCAGTTTGAGGCTCCTGAACCCTGGAGCAGCATTCCAGAGAATATCAGGGAGGTGTTTTCCTCCAGATTAAAGACGGATTAGTTTAGGCTGGCATACGCCGAGACGTGCGTCATTCCCCCTGCTCGTATTTGCTGCTGTTTTCATCTGGAGCGCTGTAATTCCAGTTTTACTGGCACTCCTGGTTCGCCTCGGAGATCTTGTACCTGAAGGTACTATAAAGATTTACTCCTAATAATAATAATAATATTAATAATAATAATAATAATAATATTATAGCAACCTGTTATCAGATTTATCTCATTATGGTTGCGCAGTGCATGGATTCCGTGTAGGAAGGAATTTTTCTGGAATGTTTTCCCATAGAGAATGAATGGAATGGAAAAATGCATGCCTATCGATCCTACCTCCACTCGCCCGAGAGACACCATATCGGATATACTATCTCAGGAATTCAGCGTTGGTTCTACCTGCACTCGTCTGTTTGTCATTCTTTTCACATCCCCTTTTCCTCCCATAGACCTCCTCTGTTTTTCCCTCCCAGTCATTTTTGGGCATACCCGAACCCTGTGGTGTTATTTGCCAAACTTCATGCACTCACTAAGGGCAGGTCCCCAACCGCTAATCCACAGCCAAACTGACCCGCACTCCTCTATGTGTCATTTATTCCTCCCTCGTTCCTTCCATACAGTCCCTGTCATGTTTGGGCCCACCCAGTCCCTCCTGTTTACTTTGCCTGACAGCCTTCAAACTTCACCCACTCACTGCCAAACTGACCCGCACTCCTCTATGTGTTTTTGTAATTTATCCCACGTTCCTCCCATAGCAAGCGGCACAACCATCCGGCGTGTCCTTCAAGAAATGCACTTTTCTAGTTATTATTTTTCCCATGATGCCTTGCAGGGCAGAGCACAGGCGGTGGTGGTGGAAGCTCACAGAGCTAAATATTTTGCAGCCAAACGCACTCATTCTTCTTTCTAATGTGGAATTTCTCTGCTTATTTATTACCTAAGCAGGACATTAGTCTGACTCTGTCAGGGAGAGGATGTGTGTTGGGTCTGACTGCCTATGAGAGAGCCGCTGCGACACTTCCCGTCTGCACACATCGCTGTAAATTACAGCCTATTTGTACTGGATAAGTCAGTCTGTGTACAGATCCTTTCAGCATGCCACAGAGTCTTATACTGGATTAATATACGCGCCTGCTGGGCTAAACAAGCCGATCTGTGCTGAGAGAAAACTCTGTGAATTTGCCTTTTAGCTAGACTACTGCTGCAAAGGGGAGTTCCACCCAGCTTTCAAAATCTCTCCCAGACTGGAGGTGTAATCCCAGAGTTTGGTGTGAGGTGTGTACAGAGTGAGTGAGAGAGGGTTTGGTGTGAGGTGTGTACAGAGTGAGGGAGAGAGGGTTTGGTGTGAGGTGTGTACAGAGTGAGGGAGAGCGGGTTTGGTGTGAGGTGTGTAGAGAGTGAGTGAGAGCAGGGGGGTTGGTGTGCGGTGTGTAGTGTACAGAGGTGAGGGAGAGAGGGTTTGGTGTGAGGTGTGTACAGAGTGAGGGAGAGCGGGTTTGGTGTGAGGTGTGTAGAGAGTGAGTGAGAGCAGGGGGGTTGGTGTGCGGTGTGTACAGAGTGAGGGAGAGAGGGTTTGGTGTGAGGTGTGTACAGAGTGAGTGAGAGCGGGTTTGGTGTGCGGTGTGTACAGAGTGAAGGAGAGAGGGTTTGGTGTGAGGTGTGTACAGAGTGAGTGAGAGAGGGTTTGGTGTGGTGTCGAGTGTGTACGTCTTTCTACAGAGTGAGGGAGAGCGGGTTTGGTGTGAGGTGTGTAGAGAGTGAGTGAGAGCAGGGGGGTTGGTGTGCGGTGTGTACAGAGTGAGGGAGAGAGGGTTTGGTGTGAGGTGTGTACAGAGTGAGGGAGAGCGGGTTTGGTGTGAGGTGTGTAGAGAGTGAGTGAGAGCAGGGGGGTTGGTGTGCGGTGTGTACAGAGTGAGGGAGAGAGGGTTTGGTGTGAGGTGTGTACAGAGTGAAGGAGAGAGGGTTTGGTGTGAGGTGTGTACAGAGTGAGGGAGAGAGGGTTTGGTGTGAGGTGTGTACAGAGTGAGGGAGAGAGTGTTTGGTGTGAGGTGTGTACAGAGTGAGGGAGAGAGGGTTTGGTGTGAGGTGTGTACAGAGTGAGGGAGTGAGGGTTTGGTGTGAGGTGTGTACAGAGTGAGGGAGAGGGGGTTTGGTGTGAGGTGTAGAGTGAGGGAGAGAGGGTTTGGTGTGAGGTGTGTACAGAGTGAGTGAGAGCGGGTTTGGTGCGAGGTGTGTACAGAGTGAGGGAGAGAGGGTTTGGTGTGAGGTGTGTACAGAGTGAGGGAGAGAGGGTTTGGTGTGAGGTGTGTACAGAGTGAGCGGGTTTGGTGTGAGGTGTGTACAGAGTAAGTGAGAGAGGGTTTGGTGTGAGGTGTGTACAGAGTGAGCGGGTTTGGTGTGAGGTGTGTACAGAGTGAGGGAGAGGGGGTTTGGTGTGAGGTGTGTACAGAGTGAGGGAGAGAGGGTTTGGTGTGAGGTGTGTACAGAGTGAGGGAGAGAGGGTTTGGTGTGAGGTGTGTACAGAGTGAGGGAGAGAGGGTTTGGTGTGAGGTGTGTACAGAGCGAGTGAGAGAGGGTTTGGTGTGAGGTGTGTACAGAGTGAGGGAGAGCGGGGGGTTTGGTGTGCGGTGTGTAGAGAGTGAGTGGAGTTGGTGGAGTTCTCCTTTCTAACTGACGGATCTTTCCCTCTGCAGCCAGTGTGAGAGGAACCCCTGCCCCATGGAGAGTCGCTCCTGCCCGCTGGCACCAAAAACAGTCTCCTACCACTACATCTCGCTGCCCTCCAACCTAAAGACCCCCGCCACCCTGTTCCGCATGGCCACCGCTGCTGCACCTGGCCGCTCCGGCCCGGACAGCCTGCGCTTCGGCATCGCTGGAGGAGGAGACGCACGGAGCCCCTTTGTAATGCAGCGCTCGGACCGCCAGACGGGCGAACTGATCCTGGTCCAGCCTCTTCTTGGGCCACAGGAGCTCAACGTGGACGTGGACATGGCTGAATACCTGGACCGCACCTTCCAGGCCAAACACCTGGCCCGAGTCCACGTGCTGGTCTCGCCCTATGAGTTCTGAGGAGGAGGAGCTTTGACGTCCCTGCTGTCCTATTGGCTGTTCAAACGTTCATCAGGCTGAGGGGCAGTTAAAGGAGCATGTTACCCTTAACCGCTGAGTGTGAGTGAAGGCTGGGGGCGGAGCAGTTAGCATCTCTCTCGCATCATTTCAGGGGTGTAGCCAAGGTGGGGGAGGGTGGTCGGGGTGGGGTGTCATTCACAGGAACCAAAAAAGGAGGATTTAAAGCCACTACCATACACTATACTGCCATAAGTATTCACTCCCCCATCCAGGTCACTGAGTTCAGGTGTTCCAGTCACTTCCACAGGTGTATAAACCGAGCACCTGGACCTGCAGACTGCTCCTACAGACGTTAGTGAGAGAACGGGTCGCTCTCAGGGTCTTAGTGAACTCCAGCGTGGGACCGTGATAGGATCCACCTGTGCTACAAGTCCAGTGGTGAAATTCCCTCCTACTAAATATTCCACAGTCCACTGTCAGTGGGATTAGAACACAGTGGGAGTGATTGGGAACGACAGCAGCTCAGCCACGAAGTGTTAGACCACGTACAATGACAGAGCGGGGTCAGCGGATGCTGAGGGTCATAGGTCACAGAGGTCACCACCTTCCTACAGAGTCCATCACTACAGACCTCCAACCTTCATGTGTCCTTCAGATCAGCTCAGGAACAGTGTGTAGAGCTTCATGGAATGGGTTTCCATGGTGAGCAGCTGCATCCCAGCCTACATCACCAAGCGCAGTGCAGAGCGTGGAACGCAGTGGTGTAAAGCTCCGCCCCTGGACTCTATAGCAGCGGAGGCGTGTTCTCTGGAGTGACCAATCACGCTTCTCCGTCTGGTAATCAGATAGACGAGTCTGGGTTTGGCGGTACCAGGAGAACGGTACTGGTCTGACTGCACTGTGCCAAGCGTAAAGTTTGGTGGAGGCGGGATTATGGTGTGGGGGTGGTGTTCAGGAGTTAGGCTCCGCCCCTTAGTTCCAGAGAGAGGAACTCTTAATGCTTCAGAAGACCAAGAGACTCTGGACCATTCCATGCTTCCACCTTTCACCTCACAAATGCTCTTCTGGAAGATCTGTAGTAGTTCGTTAATAATGATAACAGAACCGTTCTAGCTATAGTGAGTGTGGAACATCATATTAAACCCTATAGATTAAGAATGACATGTCACTCAACTCTCAACATATGTGTGTGAAGACAGACGAGTGAATACTTCTGGCACTATAGTGTACTTCATAGCCCGTCGAGAACACTACGAATTTCCAGATTTAGCCATGTTTGCTGTAACACTAGTCTCGACCGGAGCAGAGCACCACAGTAGGGTGGGGTGGTAGGGTGGTGTAATCTTATTAATTAACAAGTTGAATATGGTCCTTAATAATCACCATCCTGAGAAAGTGACCGAGAACCAGGAGGGGCTGAGTTACCTGTTCAAACAACATCTAAACAGCATGTCTGCTGCAGCGTTCCCAGAATTCCTCATACAAAATTCCCATGCAGCTAAAGTGTCCCTATGAGAAGTACGAAAATATAACACTACATGGATTCTGGTCGCATTGATTCACAAATCTGTCCACCATCTCCCAGTGAGGGGGGTCCTAGGGCCTATTCCAGCACTCACTGGGCAGACAGCAGGGAACACCCTGGACGGGTACACTCGGGTACATTCCCAGCCCCGGACACCCCAGCTGGGAATCTTGCTGTGCGGTGTCACCACTACCCCTGCGCCACAGTGCCGCCGTTCCAAAGGCATCTGCATATATCTGAACTCCTGGTTTGGTAATCACTCGTTTAGAGCTTGTTGCAGTCTGAAGTTCCTCCAGCAGGAGGTGTAAAAGCACACAGGCTGCCATGAACCCACACCAGTAGAAGCGCGTCGGAGCAGGATTTTGCCGTAACGACAATTACAGCGAAGGATGAAGATTTCAGGAGCGGATACATCGGACCCGCTATAAACCCAACACCTGTATGAGCACTGATGTCAACACTAGCACTTCCTGTCTGTGGCTGAGCGGTCTGTTTCTATACCTGTGAAGCCCAAATCACTGAGAGAGCACGCTCGCTGTACGAGCAGGCGGGGCTTTAAAGGGCCCATATCCTCCAGGTCTTATGGCTTGTATCATGTGTGCTTCTTTATATAACAAACCAGCCCAAATCCCTTTTACCCAGCGACTCTTCACCCCGTACATGTAAATCAGCTCTGTTCTGATTGGCTGCCCTGTGATCAGGCCTTTGCCTACAAGGCAGTCCAGCCGAAACACTCCTTATAGTCCGTGTGAGTTGGCAGGGCTACACTAGCGCAGGCTGAGTAAGCCGGTGAATGTTCATGTGCTGGTGTTGGTGACATCACAAACATGAACTTATTTATTCATTCAGCTTCTGAGCCACTCTTTCTCCTAGGCCCCAGTGTTGGGGGGGGTGGGGGTGGGGGAGGCAGAAGGCAGGAAATACCCTGGACAGGCCGCTAGTCGATTGCAAAGAACAGCCGTAGCGGAGTCAGGGACGCTCTGCAGGCCGCAGTGGACAACATTCCCAACATTCCCAATGTGGAATAAACTGAGATGTTAAGCTCTTTCAACCTGCTCCACCTTAAATAAACACTCCACACTATTAAAGCTCCACTGATAATCCTCCACTTTCACCATTAACGCTGATAGCATGCTAGCGAGTGTGTGGCTTCAGCTGCATACTGTGTTAGGTGCGGAATGACGTTTCCCTCAACGGACACTGCTTTAGCTTCCATATAGGGACCGTATGGATTGGGTATGTTTGTTTATACTGTAATATATATATATATATATATATACACACACACAACATAAACACACTTCCGGAGAGTCACTGGTTTCCTGGATATGGGCCCTTTAACCGTACAGGTCTTTTCCCCAGGCTGAATCTCTACGTATCCCAGCTGCGCTGATAAGCATGTACAGTATTCCCGGCTGTCCTTTTAAACCACTGTATACGAGGTCTTACACATCTGTGCTGAAATCAGACTCCGCCTCTTTCACACGTATTCATTTTTATATTCCTGTTTTTGCACACGAGTACTGAATATTTACTGGAAGGATGAAATAAAGTGACGTAGTTATATGATCTGGTTCTAATGTCTGAGATATGGAGAACAGAACTACTGATAGACTGATTAACGAGCTGCTCCACCATCAAAACCTCACCATCAGTTTATATCAGCACATATACACTCGTTATTCAAAGGCCAGCTACACTCATCTCTCAGCACCCAGAAGGAGGTGTGGGAGTGCAGGTGTGTGGGCAAGGAGGATAAAGGAGACCAGGATCAATAACTGATGATAAATTTAGACTGATATGATCAATATTTATTGAGCTACACATACAGAAGTCTGTCTCTCAGTATGGCGTCGGGCCACCGTGTTCGCTAACCCAACACGCCAGACGTCTCGGTATGGAGCTGTA